>OX457088.1:43641313-43955490 GCA_949752835.1 Empis stercorea
ATATTCAAACTTTTCCTTTCCGTTTTGGCAATTATAACTTTATTTCTTCTAGTTTTTCTTGTTTTCCTTATTGGGCCAATTCTATTATACTTTACTCCTGACCTCAATGTTCTAAAACTTTTTCTATTTTCTGATATTCGTTCTCCTTGTACTTGATGTAAAAAATCAACAAAATTATTTCTATCCAATACTTCTAAATTTGGTTCCGCTTCTATATTTTCTACGTTTGTTTTAGTTTGTTCGTCCGAATTTTCAAATTCCGGACTTGAATTTAAAAATGAAAATGTTGATATTCTCTTTGAAAATTTTAAAATTGTTGCGCCAACGTTGGGGGTTTTGAATTTTGCGACATTAGTTAATAAAATAAATTTTAAACAACAACAATAAATTATATATGTTTTTTTTTTATATTACGATTTAGGGGTCATTTTTTTTTTGAATTTTAGTAATTTTTTTTATTTTAGGGGTCATTTCTCATAAAAATTTCTGTGAAAAAATATATTTTAGGTCGAAAAAAAAATTTTATTTGTTTTTTGCTACAAATTATTTTTATTTAATTTATTCATTTAAAATTTTATTTATTTCAACGTAAATCATGTAAAATAAAATTTATTTAAGATAAATACTCCTTAATATTTATTTTATTTTTATTTTTCTCATTCCCTAAAAGTATGCAATAATAAAAAATTTTGTTTCTCAAACAAACAGTAAATCAATAGGAAATATAAGTTTTCCAACTCCTAGAATTATGCAAAAAAAAATTTATTCATTTCCAAAAAAAATTTTTAAAAATGTTCATAGAATGATCCTTAAATGATTTTACAAAAAAAACGCGCTTTGCTCTAATGAAACTTACGTACGTCATTTAAAATATTAATATTAATATCAATTTAAGTTGACAATAATATTTTATATAAAAATGAACAAACGTAAATTGAAAATATATATATATATCATTTTATATATATGTATATATAATTTTCGTCATTACGAACAAAAAATAATGAATGAAATTTTAATATAAAATGAAAGTATAGGGTAACGAAAAAAAATGTTGGTTATTAAAACCAATTTTTATTAAAAAATTTTTAACACTTATGAAAAAAATTTTTTTTATTAAGTTCTTTATTTTTACACAGCCCTGTGTCAACTTAGTGCACAATTTTATTTTGCACTTTCTGTATACAGTTTTGTGTTAAATTAAATAAACTTAACCTTTTACACCGTAATTAGTTTGGTTACCCTATTTTGATGTCGATTTTACTTTGATAATAATACACTTCTATGTATATTATATTTCACGTAAACAAAACTTTATTATAAAATTTTTAAATTCAAATTGATCAAAAACGCACAATTTGCAATTTATACTTGGAGAATAAAAAAAAACTTTTATGTACACAAATAAAAATATAATATGTGATAATAATGTTTAATAATTTATCATTTTTCATTGTATAGGTACAAAACTTTTACTTTTATTTTTTATATACCTATGTATGTGTACCCCAATCTTATTTATTATATACCTATTTTATTTTAAAATTTTATTGAAGAGAGAAAAATTGAAATTAGGTTAACTATTAGGATAGGTTAAGGTTTTTGGAAGTATATAAGAAAAAAATATCATTTTTTTTGTATATGTATATTTATACATATATTATTTTAGGGGTTTTTTTTATATATGCATTTTATTTTATTTGGACTTTGTATATAAAGATTTTTTTTTTTCTGATTCACTAGGAATTTAAAAAAAAAGGATTTTTTTATATATATATTTTTATAATTTCGTTAAGGATTTTATATATTTATTATTTTATATATATATTTTTTTTTTAACTAAAAATTTTAATTTTATTTTTTGGCCAATTTTTTTTTAGATTTTTTTTTTTGTTTTAATACCTTTTCTACTTTAAATCAATAAAAGGTAAATCCAAATTTAACAATTTTACATTTATACTTTAATAATTTTAATGAATCTAATACAAAAAATTAATTAAATCAATTTTAACATTGTTTTTCTTTTATTTTTTATTTATTCGAATAATTTGTTATTTCAACCAAAATTTTAACAAATTTAAATTTAATCAATTTTCTATAAATTTTACTTTAATAAGTTAATTTCATATTTTAATTAATTTAATTTTTTATATTTGTCAATTTTAATTTAATAATTAGCCAAAAAATAAATTTTATTATTCTCCATTATTAAAACAATTAGATTTGGAGTAATAATAATTATAAAAAATAATGAAGATCCGTATCTTCCTAATTTATTACACATTTTTGTAATTTTTTATTAAAGATATTACAAATATAATTTTGTATATATGATAAATTATTGGACTTTAAATATTTTAATATGTATAATTACAAAACTTACAACTTTTACTTAATTTTTTTTTTAAAAAAAATTTATTTGCCTCTTCTGCTCTTTACAGCTTCTTGTAATTATCTGCTTCAACTGCTTCAATTTTTGTTTTTTTGCTTCCACTTTTATATATATTTTTTTTTTTTTTACTGCTTCAATCACCTTTATTTTTGTTAAAAAAAAATTTTTTATTTTGTATTAGAAAAAATTTATTAAATTTTATATTATATATATTTTTTATTTATGTTAAATCTGCTTCTATTAAAATTCTACCACTGTTTTAAAAATTTGTTTTTTTTTTATAAGATGCTTATTTTTTTTTTAAATTATAATAATTTTATAGATTTTATTTAGTGTTAAAATTATTATTTTTTTTTTTTTTTTTTTAGTTAATGTCCACTATTTTATTTTACGATAGTTTTTTTTCTCTTTTTATTTAGTTTTAATCTCCCGTTTTACCTTTACACAAATTCTTTTGGATGAGAAACGTACTTCTCATCCTGTCCGCAGCGCCAATGTTGTAATATTAATTTATTACAATCATAATAATTCTTTCTTTTATTTTATTTTATCTCACCTTTAACTTTTATCTCCTACAAATGTTAAATAAGACGATCTTTAGTTTAGTTTTATATTATTACTTTATTTAAAAATTAACTTTTATTATTTATAAAATTTTCGTTTTATTTGTTATGTATTATAAATTATTTAAATTCACAATTGTCTTTATTTAAAATTGGGTTATTTAACTGTTTGTTTGACAAGATTATTTTTATGTTTAATCTATTAATTAATCTTTTTAATTTAACTATGGATTAACTTTTTTACTATTTCAATTATTTTTTTAAATATAAAACTGTCTGTTTTTATTCAAACAATTTATCATTTTAATTTAAAATACCACGATAATAATTTTTTTTTAATAAATTAAAATAAACCATAAATTTCAAACACGGATCGGCTGACTGTTTAAATAATTTTTATTTTTACGATTTTCCAAATGGAACTTTAACCGATCAACTGACAAATTTTCATTTTTCTGTCTATTTTATTTTGTTGGAGAGCTTTTTTGGTTTTCCAAAATCTTTCCAATAACAACGGACTTATGCAAAGAATTCACCATAATGGACATTTTGATATGGTGCGGAGAAAACTTTGACAACATGGAACTTGAAATAAATCCCATCTATGATATTTCTTTTATTTAAGAAATTCTTGAATTAAAAAAAACAATTATAATATTACATAAAAAAATTTTATTTTATAAATTTTATGAAAAAAAAAAATAATGTAAAATATTAATCGTAATTTATAAATTTAATATAAAAAAATATTTTAATTTTTAATACCTCGTTATTTATATTGTGTGGCACCACTCCTTTTTTTCAGAAAAAAAACCTTCAAATAACCGACCAAAAAATTGGATATAATTTAAACTGTTTTTTTGTACTTACCATCAGTTACTTAGTGAAAATATCAAAAAAACAATCTATAAAGCAAAACCTTTTGAAAATATAAAAAAAGCAATGGTAAGTTAATATTATATTAAATATTATATTAAATACATATATATATATATTTAAATCATCTTGTATTAACTCTACAGGCAAATTTTCTGGAAACACTCAACAAGTTGGAACAAAGTTCATCTGACCTGAAACCGATTTTCAGGACGGTCGACTTAATAAAAGGAAACTAATACAAGATCTTTAACATTTCTAGGGTAAAGACAAAATATGGCGAAAAATACCTTGCGGACTTGGGGACACATGTTTTCTTTATACCGAATAGATTTTCGGATCATAAACTACCCCTAAATTCAAAAGTACCGGACAACTTTTATATGGTGGCAGAAACAAATGAAAGATCTGACAATTTAAGTTATCGATTTATTGTGAAGGAAAACGACAAATAATAAACCAGGCAGAAAGTTGAACAAAAATAAATAAACCAGAAAGTTAAATAAAATTTTTCTTTTTATTACAAATACAAAAAAATATACAAACTAAAATCTATTAAATATTTTTCTTTAGTACATATTAACAAAAAAATAAAACTGATTATATTCTTTTTTTTACAAAATAAAATGTTCATACATATATTCTATTCTAATCTGTGGTTTTTTTAATTAAAGTTGTTTTTTTTCCTAGTTGTTTTGTTGTTGTATTTATTCTCTGCATGCAGCTTTTGTTATTGTTTTATTTACAGGAAATCCCAAAATTATTTATATCTGAAATAAAAAAATATGAATAAAAAAAAGACTTCTTTACAGTTTTTAGTTAGTCACCATACAAATTTATACTAAAATCATTTTTACACCAGCGGTACATCCAGAGCATTTTTACTCCAGCGGTACATCCAGATCTGTACATTATTTACAGACTGCACGGCAAGCCCAACCCACGAATTCATATTCTGACCAACCAAAAATACAAAAAGACTAGCCGTCTCTCATCACCTGTCTCTTTATTATACACAGCAAGTACTATTTCTAGTACGGTTGTGAGATTTTGGCTTCTGTTAAGCATGTCCACTATTGTACGTAGTATATAATTCGATCTAAGGGGGCTTTATACTACTTATATATTTTAGCTTTCAGCGCCTCTAGCGGTTGAAATTTGAAATACCGTTACTGGCATAATATTCTACTCTTAAATATCTCTCCAACGAGTAGTCTAACTTCAATTTTGGTGCACATTTACTATATAAAATTTCATTTTTATTCGAAAAAAGATGTTTTGGCAAAATGCGAATAGCGCCGCCTACCGGCCGAATTTTAAAATTCTAGCAATTGCATCTAGTTTTCAATAAATCCAGCTTTCCATCGGTTGTCCTATCATTTACCTGAGTGTACATTAACCATGTGAATTAACTGGTTTTTATTGTTTACATCGGACGGACAGACGGACAGACGGACAAAAGCGTTAGCATAAGGGATTTTTTTTTTTTTTAAAGCCCTAAAAAGGCGTTATCATTCTTCTCAAGCTTTTTAATTTGCCGGCGGCTTTGTGTATTTTATTAAACTCTCAAATATACAAAAAAAAATCTCATTTCATATACAAAAAAATCCACACCAGATCCATTGAACCAGTTGAAATCGATTGAACAACGTGGGCCCTAAACTGCCAATGTATGATTTTGTATGAAATTATCGCACGATGCCGGCACCGACACTTTTTAGTGATTTGGTACGGGGGTGCCGGTCCACGGTCACTTTCAATCACCAATTTTTTTTTAGTTTTCAGTATGGACGTGGTGTAAAATTAAATTCGGGCGATTTATCATTTTTTAAATTGGGCGATATTCCATTTCTTTTGGGAATTATTTAATTTTTTTTTTTGCTTTATTTCACTATGAAATAAAGCCCACATTTTTTGGGCCTTATTACATTTCTTTTTGTGGGCCTTATTTCCATGGGCCTTATTTCCCTGCGCCGTCCACAGCCACTGTGTAAAAATAAAAATGGTTATCATTTAGTAGTATAAATATAAAGTACATAGATTTGGAATAGTGATAACGTGTTCGAGAGTACCGCCTTTGTAAATAAAGAAGTATCAGGCGTACAATTGGCAGAAACAAGATTAATAAAAAAGCATGAAATAAGCACGTGGTTTGTGAATAAATAATGACAGTGTTTATAAATGCAAATGAATGAACTTTCGTTTGTTTTGTAAACAACAAATATAAATGATTTAACATTTTTCAAAGAGACGTAGTGCTTCGATTTTTCAAAATAGAACAAATTTATAACCTTTACACCCTTTTCTTGAATTTTTACGACTTTAGTAAAATCGTTTTTATCAATATAAACTATAATATTATTATCAGCAAAACTTTTTGGAATTTAAAAATATCCTCGATCCACTAGTACTTGGGATTGCTGGTGGTTGTTGTTCTTATTGCACTAAACCTCCACTAGTATTTGGGATTGCTGGTTGTTCTTGTTGTTGTAGTTGCACCAAACTTACGATTTCCGAACTGTTTCTAATAATGCCCTGAAGTTGGTTCATCAGTGCTGAAGGTTTTTCTATAACTTCAGCAAGTTGATTCGATAAATTGTTGATATTCTTAAAAAAAATATGTTTTTTGTTTTTAATTTTCTCCATATTTAAATATTTATTTAAAAGAACTTACCAAATCCATTGTATATACCAACGATATAGAAGATATATGGATAGGGCATAAATGTTCCCTCTCTTTTTAACACATTAAAATTTTAATATATTGAAAAATTGTTTATGAAGCCACGATTTTGGTAGTTCTCTTTCCTTTTGCTCGCCGAAGTGTCAAATTAATAATATGAAAAATATTATAACAGATGATTTTAGATTTACAGCGCTGGCTTATTTTTTTAAGTTTAAGAGTCTCAATATAAATTAACAATATTAACTAGCTAAACAAATTACTCTATTTTACTTTCCATTTGTATAATTATCGTTGCGCGACCTAAAATATTCCTTAGGATGATCTTTACTTGTATTTTTCAAAAAAAAAAAAATTATCTCCTTAAAAATTGATGCCCGAATTAAAAAATTAAAAAAAACCTAATCCGCCCCTAATTTCTCATTTTTATATTTTGACAATTCGGCTAGCAAAAAAAGAGACAACTATACCCGGCGTGGCTTCAAATTTTTATATTTATGCTCTATCCATATATCTTCTATATCGTTGGTATATACCACTTAAATGTAAGTTTTGTTTCTAGTTTACATCTAGAATATTTTCTACTCTTATATATGAAAAAAAAACGAAGAAAAAAAGGATTTACTTTGTAAATATTTGAAAATGTTCTTTGTTTTGCAATGTCTTCAATTCACTATATATTTAATATGTCGTAAAAATAGTAATAATGTTGATAAATTATTGTTATTATTATAACCTTCATATGATATTTTACTATTAATAAGAAATAATGATAAAATTTTATTTTATTGTAAAAAAAAAACATTAAATTTAAGTACATATAATTTTATGTAAATTTATTGTGAAATGTATGTTTTATATTATTTTTACAAGTTTTTTTCATATATAAATAACACACAATTTTGAAATTAATTTATGAAGAAAAAAACGGGCTATGGATAACCCACGACCATTGAGATATTTTGATCATCCAAATTACAACAATATAAGTTACAGTGATGAGGAAAATAATTTGATTGTAATTCCACAACCACCAACATTAATTCCACAACCACCAACATTAGCTAACCTGGCACTAAGGGCAGCATTTAATTCGCACATATGAAGATTTGTGGGAGTGCCATACAAATGGAGTGTTACAAAATCTATATTTGATGGACACCCAAAAGTACTATTTAAATTTTGTAAGTTGCTGTTTTTATTTGGACAGTCAACGGGACTTATGCAAAGAATTCACCATAAGGGACATTTTGATATGGTGCGGAGAAAACTTTGACAACATGGAACTTGAAATAGATCCCATCAATGATATTTCTTTTATTTAAGAAATTCTTGAATGAAAAAAAAACAATTATAATATTACATAAAAAAATTTTATTTTATAAATTTTATGAAAAAAAAATATAATGTAAAATATTAATCGTAATTTATAAATTTAATATAAAAAAATATTTTAATTTTTAATACCTCGTTATTTATATTGTGTGGCACCACTCCTTTTTTCAGAAAAAAAACTTTCAAATAACCGACCAAAAAATTGGAGTTACTTAGTGAAAATATCAAAAAAACAATCCATAAAGCAAAACCTTTTGAAAATATAAAAAAAGCAATGGTAAGTTAATATTATATTAAATATTATATTAAATACATATATATATATATATAAATCATCTTGTATTAACTCTACAGGCAAATTTTCTGGAAACACTCAACAAGTTGGAACAAAGTTCATCTGACCTGAAACCGATTTTCAGGACGGTCGACTTAATAAAAGGAAACTAATACAAGATCTTTAACATTTCTAGGGTAAAGACAAAATATGGCGAAAAATACCTTGCGGACTTGGGGACACATGTTTTCTTTATACCGAATAGATTTTCGGATCATAAACTACCCCTAAATTCAAAAGTACGGGACAACTTTTATATGGTGGCAGAAAAAAATGAAAGATCTGATAATTTAAGTTATTGATTAATTGTGAAGGAAAACGACAAATAATAAACCAGGCAGAAAGTTGAACAAAAATAAATAAACCAGAAAGTTAAATAAAATTTTTCTTTTTATTACAAATACAAAAAAATATACAAATTAAAATCTATTAAATATTTTTCTATATTACATATTAACAAAAAAATAAAACTGATTATATTCTTTTTTTTACAAAATAAAATGTTCATACATATATTCTATTCTAATCGGTGGTTTTTTTTAATTAAAGTTGTTTTTTTTTCCTAGTAGTTTTGTTGTTGTATTTATTCTCTGCATGCAGCTTTTGTTATTGTTTTATTTACAGGAAATCCCAAAATTACTTATATCTGAAATAAAAAATATGAATAAAAAAAGACTTCTTTACAGTTTTTGGTTAGTCACCATACAAATTTATACTAAAATCATTTTTACATCAGCGGTACATCCAGAGCATTTTTACTCCAGTGGTACATCCAGATCTGTACATTATTTACAGACTGCACGGCAAGCCCAACCCACGAATTCATATTCAGACCAACCAAAAATACAAAAAGACTAGCCGTCTCTCATCACCTGTCTCTTTATTATACACAGCAAGTATTTTTTCTAGTGCGGTTGTGAGATTTTGGCTTCTGTTAAGCATGTCCACTATTGTACGTAGTATATAATTCGATCTAAGGGGGGCTTTATACTACTTATATATTTTAGCTCTCAGCGCCTCTAGCGGTTGAAATTTGAAATACCGTTACTGGCATTATATATATACCCCCTCGTGGAGTCCCACCTTGTCGTGGTGGGGGGGCTTGAGTAGGGGCCGGAGGTCACTTTGGGCGATGACGGCGGGAATGGAAACATTCCCGGTAGGTCCAACCATGCCGCTAAGGCCAAGGTGATCGATGAGGGTACCTGAAAACCAAGTGGACTCCTACGAACACTGGAAATGATAATGGACAACGAAAAGGTAAAATCGCGTGCTGGGATATCAGCACAACAGTCGGGGGAGGTCGTGGCTGCGGACTCCGGCTGTGGCACGGGTGTAAAAGCTCGTGTCGCCAGTAGCCACACAAAGAACCTTTCAGCTGTGATGCATGGGGCAGGTCACACTGGGAGTATTACTACTGTTGCCACAACTAGTTCGGTGAGCGAGTCAGGCCGTTCTAGTAGTCATGCTACTGACCAACACGCTGCCGGTCGTGTCTTAGACTCAGACCAGGAAAGTGCGAATAGCTCGACTTACATCAAAACGCTGCCGATCGGGTCCTAGACTCGGATCAGGAGAGTGCGATTTCTATGAACATGCTAGAGGAAGAGCTCCTTCGTTCTCCTAGGGCTGGCGAGGGTACTAGTTGGCGTATGACCACTAGGTCCAGACCTACCCGAGAAGGTCGGAGGGCGCTCTCGAAATACAAGGCGGCGTTGAAGTATGAAGACGCGCTCGGCCAAAAGTTGGACCTCTCTGTGAAGGAACAAGAGGATTTGACTTGGGCAAGAGGCATCATCAGAAACAGCCGGGACCACTTTGAGAAGAGGAAAGGTTTTGGCGCTTCGAACCCGGCCTTCCCAAACAAAGTGGAAGAAAAAAGGTGTGGTGTGTTAGAGGAAAAGAAAAAGAGGCTGAGATCTGCGGACGATGTAATACCCGCAACTCAGAAAAAGTCGCGTAGCAACCACTCCCCACAAAAAACTTCGACTAGCAGCAAGGTACCGCCGGGCGAATCAGTCGCGGACCTGCTTAAAAAGCATCTACTGGTAGCTCTCATCGATCGCAGTGACCCTAATGGCGTTATGTCACTGGCGCGTTGGAAAATTGTGGAGATGAAGCTACTGGATGAGATGTTTCAATTAATGGAATCAAATCCGGACCAAGTCATGCCAACGTTTGATGGAGCAGGCTGGTTCAATGACGTAAAAATGATTAGGTGCAACGATCAGTTTACACTCGAATGGTGCAAAAGAGTTGTACCCAATCTCAAAAACACTTGGGATGGTGCGCAGCTCGAGATTGTCGATAGAGCGGATATTCCAAGTATCCCTAAGGCGAAAGTACTAATCCCTAGAGTCGTACAGCCGGAATTCGCTCTAAAGCTTTTACAACGTCAAAATCCAACTATCCCAATGAGCGACTGGAAAGTGCTGAAGGTGGATAAGCCGATCTCAGAAGACGGGGGGCAGATGTATATTCTACAGATGAACAAAGAATCCGAGGATATACTCTACCCACGTTTTGGCAAGATGGCCTGGGGATGCGGCAGTATCTACCTTCGGCTCAGAAAGCGCCGCCCTAATGATGCGAATAACAACACGCTGGAAAAAGACGAGGTAGAAAGGGACTTGGGTCTCCTCGTCGACGCTACCAACAATATCACACTGTGGCCCTATGTGAAGGTACGGGTAGGCAGAAAGCAATCCTAATTGCCTCTGCTTACCTGCCCCACGACAGAGAAGCACCAACAACAGAACTCCTTACGCTAATGGATGAAGCTTCCAAGCAGAAGCTAAACCTGGTGATAGGTGGAGACTTCAACGCGCATCACAATATATGGGGCAGCAGGGATATTAACTTAAGGGGTGAGTCCGTCTTAAATTTTATTCTTAGCTCCAATTTATCGATAGGAAACCGAGGCAATGAAGCTACTTACATTGGCCCAACAAGTGAAAATGTTCTAGACGTAACTCTATATTCGGAATCTAATACCTGCTACCTTGATAACTGGCGGGTCCTTGAGAAACCATCTCTTTCCGACCACAGGTATATAAGTTTCGATCTATCCTTTACTGCTAGCATTACTCTTAAAGTATTCCGTAACCCGGCTAAAACAAACTGGGAACTGTACTATAATATGGTAGAATCACTGCTCGCTAACAGATGTCCAGTAGCTATCTGGAACGTAGAAACTCTAGAGGCTACTTCGGAATTTCTTACTAGAATCCTCAGGTTCAGTTTTGAAAAAGCCTGCCCAATTAGGAAACCCACTCATATTACACAACCACCTTGGTGGAATAAAGAACTAAAAACCTCGCGAGACATAGTTCACAAATCGTTTATACAGGCCAAGCGCTACGGGGAACCGAATGCTTGGACCGCGTACAGGCAAAACCTCAAAAAATTCAAAAAGGATTTAAGAACCGCGAAAAGAAACAGTTGGAGAAAGTTCTGTGGTGACATGGAAAAAATCTCTGAAACTGCAAGGCTCAAAAAGATACTCACCAAAGCACCAACTCAAGCCACTCTCCTCAAGAAATCGGACGGATCCTGGACGGAGGACAGCCGGGATACACTGGAAGTGCTACTAAGCACCCACTTTCCGGACTGTCTAAACCAGGTCGATCGTACCCATATGCCAATAGAAAACAAAAAACAACGCAATAAAATACCACCAGATCTGGTAACGCGGAAACGTCTGGAGTGGGCAATAAGCTCCTTCGATCCCTTCAAGTCGCCGGGACCAGACGGGATAATACCAGCTATGTTACAGAAAGTACAAGACTTGGTAGTCCCTTGGTTAATGGTGATTTTCAAAGGATGCATCAGACTTAACCAAGTACCAAAATCTTGGACCGAGTCCAAAGTTATCTTTATACCGAAAGCAGGCAAGGTCAGTCACTCGAGTCCAAAAGACTACCGGCCAATAAGTCTTACTTCTTTTGTACTTAAAACTATGGAAAGGCTCTTGGATGCATTTATTAGAGAAAATATAGACCCCGGGCTTCTTTCCAAATCACAACACGCCTACATGAAAGGTAAATCGGTGGAGACTGCACTGCATGAAGTTGTCCTTGCTATCGAAAAATCCCTTCACTACAAAGAATACACTCTAGGAGCATTCCTCGACATAGAAGGAGCCTTCAACAATGTCACAACGGAGACAATTGTAAAGGCCCTTAGCTCAGCCCGTATTGACAAAGTCGTACGCGGCTGGATCTCTAAACTTCTAGCTTACAGATCCATCACAGCGGAATGGGGCAACGCCACAGCTGTTAAATGGGTACTGCGTGGAACTCCACAGGGGGGGGGGGGTACTATCACCACTTCTCTGGATTCTTATACTCAATGAAATTCTAAATACCTTGCGCAATCACGGCGTGAAAATCGTGGCTTACGCTGACGATGTAGTGATACTCGCATCGGGCAAATACCCTAACATAATCGCCGAACTCATACAAGCCGCGTTAAAAAAGATTAGTCTATGGGCTAAAGCTAGCGGTCTTAAAGTCAACCCACAGAAAACAGAATTGGTTTACGAAGAAATATAAAATCCCGAAATTCGAATTACCCATAATAAACGACACTCAACTTCAGTTAGCCAAGCAAGCTAAATTCCTAGGACTCGTCCTGGACAGTAAGCTGAGTTGGCTACCAAAGCCTTCTATGCCTGCAAAAGAATGTTCTCCAATACTTGGGGACTAAATCCTAGACTAACGCACTGGATTTTCACAGCTATAGAGAGGCCAATCATGCTGTATGGTATATTAGTAAGGTGGCCGGCACTGGATAAAAAGGTATGCAAATCCAGACTCGAAAAAATTCAAAGAATGGCTGGACTAGGGGTAACAGGTGCGCTCAGTACCACCTCCTCGGACTCGCTCAACACCTTACTCTCCCTTATACCAATTGATCTTGTTGCAAAAAACACGGCAACCAAAAACGCGTTACGTCTAAAAAATGCTAACCAATTTAGTGCAAAAGAGTTTGGACACACCAGAATAGGGCTAAACCTATCGGATAGTTCGGACTATATGATTCCTAAACTTTCACTTAACAACAAGTACAACGTCAACATACCGAGTAGAGATTACTGGGCAAACAGAAGCTCAGAACCTGTTAACGCGATTGACATCTACACAGACGGGTCCAAGATGGAGTCAGGAGTGGGAGCAGCTGTCCACTCACCTGACCTGGGAACCAATTACAGCTATAAACTCCCTGACCATTCCAGCATTTTCCAAGCGGAGATCCTAGCTATTAGGAAGGCCGCAGAAACTGCTTCTTCCCAAATTACAGGCTATAAAAAAATCAACATATTCATTGACAGTCAAGCTGCCATTAAAGCACTGGCTGCTTTCTATATCAAATCTAGAGAGGTACTCAGCTGCCATGAAGCACTACAGAATCTATGCGCAAGTAGGTCTGTAGAACTATGCTGGGTGCCTGGTCACTGCAATATTCAAGGTAACGAAGAGGCAGACAGACTTGCCAAGTTAGGCGCGAACCTAGAGCAAGCAGTCGCGGAAGCTACCTTACCATCGCTGCAATCGCTAAAAACTTCACTAGACAATAGAACGCTTGCCATGGCAAAAAGACGCTGGTGCAATTCCACAACCTGTAAAATCACAAAAACTATGTGGGGTACCTACGACGCAAAGAAAACTAATATTCTAATAAATCTATCGCGTACGCAGTGTAGACTGGCGGTTGGTATTTATACCGGCCACTGCCTGATCGGTAAGCATGCGGCTAGAATGGGTCTTATCACTGACAGCGAATGTAGAAACTGCAAAGAACCTGGACAGAACGAAACCCTAGTGCATATTCTGTGCCACTGTCCGGCACTAATCAGAAGAAGACTGCACTGTTTAGGGCAGACACTCTTTAATAACCTAGAAGAAATCTCACGATGCGACATGAGAAAACTCATACAATTCGCGGAACTTACGAAAACCTTTGTACTTTGAAGACAGCTCGTCTAACTCCCCGCTATCGTTACCTTCAGGGGAGTAGTAAACTTTCACAGGATAGTGGTATCGTTAAGGACCTCATATGGTCTATGCGAGGCTTCAGCCGCCACTTTTAACCTAACCTACTGGCATAATATTCTACTCTTAAATATCTCTCCAACGAGTAGTCTAACTTCAATTTTGGGGCACATTTACTATATAAAATTTCATTTTTATTCGAAAAAAGATGTTTTGGCAAAATGCGAATAGCGCCGCCTACCGGCCGAATTTTAAAATTCTAGCAATTGCATCTAGTTTTCAATAAATCCAGCTTTCCATCGGTTGTTCTATCATTTACCTGAGTGTACATTAACTATGTGAATTAACTGGTTTTTATTGTTTACATCGGACGAACAGACGGACAGACGGACAAAAGCGTTAGCATAAGGGATTTTTTTTTTAAAGCCCTAAAAAGGCGTTATCATTCTTCTCAAGCTTTTTAATTTGCCGGCGGCTTTGTGTATTTTATTAAACTCTCATATATACAAAAAAAAATTTCATATACAAAAAAATCCACACCAGATCCATTGAACCAGTTGAAATCGATTGAACAACGTGGGCCCTAAACTGCCAATGTATGATTTTGTATGAAATTATCGCACGATGCCGGCACCGACACTTTTTAGTGATTTGGTACGGGGGTGCCGGTCCACGGTCACTTTCAATCACCAATTTTTTTTTTTAGTTTTCAGTATGGACGTGGTGTAAAATTAAATTCGGGCGATTTATCATTTTTTCATTTTTTAAATTGGGCGATATTCCATTTCTTTTGGGCGTTATTTAATTTTTTTTTTTGCTTTATTTCACTATGAAATAAAGCCCACATTTTTTGGGCCTTATTACATTTCTTTTTGTGGGCCTTATTTCCATGGGCCTTATTTCCCTGCGCCGTCTACGGCCACTGTGTAAAAATAAAAATGGTTATCATTTAGTAGTATAAATATAAAGTATATAGATTTGGAATAGTGATAACGTGTTCGAGAGTACCGCCTTTGTAAATAAAGAAGTATCAGGCGTACAATTGGCAGAAACAAGATTAATAAAAAAGCATGAAATAAGCACGTGGTTCGTGAATAAATAATGACAGTGTTTATAAATGCAAATGAATGAACTTTCGTTTGTTTTGTAAACAACAAATATAAATGATTTAACATTTTTCAAAGTGACGTAGTGCTTCGATTTTTCAAAATAGAACAAATTTATAACCTTTACACCCTTTTCTTGAATTTTTACGACTTTAGTAAAATCGTTTTTATCAATATAAACTATAATATTATTATCAGGCAAAACTTTTTGGAATTTAAAAATATCCTCGATATTAAAGCCATCATCTGATCCTCTGCTAACTTTAGCTTTTTTGATCAGTTTTTCAACTTCCTGGCGTAATAATTTTGAATTTTTACGCATACATTTTTTCAATGCTACATTATTATTACTTGCAAAAAATTTACCTATAATAATTGATTTAGGTAAACAATTATTATTGGATTCACGACCGACATCGATTATACTTGTTTTACGTTTCAAAATTTGTGCTTCTGTCATGTTGGTCAAATTTAAACGTCCTTTACCGCTATGTACTTGTATTACTTTTACTGAAATCTCAATCAAATCAGTTGAATGAAAAGCTTCATTTGATTGAATAACAGCACCTAACAAATCCGTTATCATTTCCGAATTTATACTTGAAATTTTCTTGAACGACAATCCAATAGGTCTAGTATTTTCAATAGATGGAATTGAAATTTGAAGACCCATTAAATCGTCTTTTGAAAAGTCCGATTTAACAATGGATAAAATGTGCCTAAAGCAAGTGTCCAGCCACTCAGTAATCGTGTCAAAGTCTTCACTATAGTCGTTTAATTTAAACACAATGTCCTTATTTATAACTTTAAACTTAGGACTAAATCCTACTTTTTGCTTAATAATATTAACATATTGCTTACCACCGCGGCCCATCTGCTCATTTGAAGATGAATTTGTGGAATTTGTATGTTGTAAACCTTCACTAGTACTTGGGATTGCTGGTGGTTGTTGTTCTTGTTGCACTAAACCTCCACTAGTACTTGGGATTGCTGGTGGTTGTTGTTCTTGTTGCACTAAGCCTCCACTAGTACGTGGGATTGCTGGTGGTTGTTGTTCTTGTTGCACTAAACATCCACTAGTACTTGGGATTGCTGGTGGTTGTTGTTCTTATTGCACTAAACCTCCACTAGTATTTGGGATTGCTGGTTGTTCTTGTTGTTGTAGTTGCACCAAACTTGCTATTTCCGAACTGTTTCTAATAATGCCCTGAAGTTGGTTCATCAGTGCTGAAGGTTTTTCTATAACTTCAGCAAGTTGATTCGATAAATTGTTGATATTCTTAAAAAAAATATATTGTTTTTAATTTTCTCCATATTTAAATATTTATTTAAAAGAACTTACCAAATCCATTGTATATACCAACGATATAGAAGATATATGGATAGGGCATAAATGTTCCCTCTCTTTTTAACACATTAAAATTTTAATATATTGAAAAATTGTTTATGAAGCCACGATTTTGGTAGTTCTCTTTCCTTTTGCTCGCCGAAGTGTCAAATTAATAATATGAAAAATATTATAACAGCTGATTTTAGATTTACAGCGCTGGCTTATTTTTTTAAGTTTAAGAGTCTCAATATAAATTAACAATATTAACTAGCTAAACAAATTACTCTATTTTACTTTCCATTTGTATAATTATCGTTGCGCGACCTAAAATATTCCTTAGGATGATCTTTACTTGTATTTTTCAAAAAAAAAAAAATTATCTCCTTAAAAATTGATGCCCGAATTAAAAAAAACCTAATCCGCCCCTAATTTCTCATTTTTATATTTTGACAATTCGGCTAGCAAAAAAAGAGACAACTATACCCGGCGTGGCTTCAAATTTTTATATTTATGCTCTATCCATATATCTTCTATATCGTTGGTATATACCACTTAAATGTAAGTTTTGTTTCTAGTTTACATCTAGAATATTTTCTACTCTTATATATGAAAAAAACGAAGAAAAAAAGGATTTCATTTGTAAATATTTGAAAATGTTCTTTGTTTTGCAATGTCTTCAACTCACTATATATTTAATATGTCATAAAAATAGTAATAATGTTGATAAATTATTGTTATTATTATAACCTTCATATAATATTTTACTATTAATAAGAAATAATGATAAAATTTTATTTTATTGTAAAAAAAAACATTAAATTTAAGTACATATAATTTTATGTAAATTTATTGTGAAATGTATGTTTTATATTATTTTTACAAGTTTTTTTCATATATAAATAACACATAATTTTGAAATTAATTTATGAAGAAAAAAACGGGCTATGGATAACCCACGACCATTGAGATATTTTGATCATCCAAATTACAACAATATAAGTTACAGTGATGAGGAAAATAATTTGATTGTAATTCAACAACCACCAACATTAATTCCACAACCACCAACATTAGCTAACCTGGCACTAAGGGCAGCATTTAATTCGCACATATGAAGATTTGTGGGAGTGCCATACAAATGGAGTGTTACAAAATCTATATTTGATGGACACCCAAAAGTACTATTTAAATTTTGTAAGTTGCTGTTTTTATTTGGACAGTCAACGGGACTTATGCAAAGAATTCACCATACATAAGGGACATTTTGATATGGTGCGGAGAAAACTTTGACAACATGGAACTTGAAATAGATCCCATCTATGATATTTCTTTTATTTAAGAAATTCTTGAATTAAAAAAAACAATTATAATATTACATAAAAAAATTTTATTTTATAAATTTTATGAAAAAAAAATATAATGTAAAATATTAATCGTAATTTATAAATTTAATATAAAAAAATATTTTAATTTTTAATACCTCGTTATTTATATTGTGTGGCACCACTCCTTTTTTCAGAAAAAAAACTTTCAAATAACCGACCAAAAAATTGGATATAAATTAAACTGTTTTTTTGTACTTACCATCAGTTACTTAGTGAAAATATCAAAAAAACAATCTATAAAGCAAAACCTTTTGAAAATATAAAAAAAGCAATGGTAAGTTAATATTATATTAAATATTATATTAAATACATATATATATATATTTAAATCATCTTGTATTAACTCTACAGGCAAATTTTCTGGAAACACTCAACAAGTTGGAACAAAGTTCATCTGAACTGAAACCGATTTTCAGGACGGTCGACTTAATAAAAGGAAATTAATACAAGATCTTTAACATTTCTAGGGTAAAGACAAAATATGGCGAAAAATACCTTGCGGACTTGGGGACACATGTTTTCTTTATACCGAATAGATTTTCGGATCATAAACTACCCCTAAATTCAAAAGTACCGGACAACTTTTATATGGTGGCAGAAACAAATGAAAGATCTGATAATTTAAGTTATCGATTAATTGCGAAGGAAAACGACAAATAATAAACCAGGCAGAAAGTTGAACAAAAATAAATAAACCAGAAAGTTAAATAAAATTTTTCTTTTTATTACAAATACAAAAAAATATACAAATTAAAATCTATTAAATATTTTTCTATATTACATATTAACAAAAAAATAAAACTGATTATATTCTTTTTTTTACAAAATAAAATGTTCATACATATATTCTATTCTAATCTGTGGTTTTTTTTAATTAAAGTTGTTTTTTTTCCTAGTTGTTTTGTTGTTGTATTTATTCTCTGCATGCAGCTTTTGTTATTGTTTTATTTACAGGAAATCCCAAAATTACTTATATCAGAAATAAAAAATATGAATAAAAAAAGACTTCTTTACAGTTTTTGGTTAGTCACCATACAAATTTATACTAAAATCATTTTTACACCAGCGGTACATTCAGAGCATTTTTACTCCAGCGGTACATCCAGATCTGTACATTATTTACAGACTGCACGGCAAGCCCAACCCACGAATTCATATTCAGACCAACCAAAAATACAAAAAGACTAGCCGTCTCTCATCACCTGTCTCTTTATTATACACAGCAAGTATTTTTTCTAGTGCGGTTGTGAGATTTTGGCTTCTGTTAAGCATGTCCACTATTGTACGTAGTATATAATTCGATCTAAGGGGGGCTTTATACTACTTATATATTTTAGCTTTCAGCGCCTCTAGCGGTTGAAATTTGAAATACCGTTACTGGCATAATATTCTACTCTTAAATATCTTTCCAACGAGTAGTCTAACTTCAATTTTGGTGCACATTTACTATATTAACTTTCATTTTTATTCGAAAAAAGATGTTTTGGCAAAATGCGAATAGCGCCGCCTACCGGCCGAATTTTAAAATTCTAGCAATTGCATCTAGTTTTCAATAAATCCAGCTTTCCATCGGTTGTTCTATAATTTACCTGAGTGTACATTAACTATGTGAATTAACTGGTTTTTATTGTTTACATCGGACGAACAGACGGACAGACGGACAAAAGCGTTAGCATAAGGGATTTTTTTTTTAAGCCCTAAAAAGGCGTTATCATTCTTCTCAAGCTTTTTAATTTGCCGGCGGCTTTGTGTATTTTATTAAACTCTCATATATACAAAAAAAATCTCATTTCATATACAAAAAAATCCACACCAGATCCATTGAACCAGTTGAAATCGATTGAACAACGTGGGCCCTAAACTGCCAATGTATGATTTTGTATGAAATTATCGCACGATGCCGGCACCGACACTTTTTAGTGATTTGGTACGGGGGTGCCGGTCCACGGTCACTTTCAATCACCAATTTTTTTTTTAGTTTTCAGTATGGACGTGGTGTAAAATTAAATTCGGGCGATTTATCATTTTTTCATTTTTTAAATTGGGCGATATTCCATTTCTTTTGGGCGTTATTTAATTTTTTTTTTGCTTTATTTCACTATGAAATAAAGCCCACATTTTTTGGGCCTTATTACATTTCTTTTTGTGGGCCTTATTTCCATGGGCCTTATTTCCCTGCGCCGTCCACGGCCACTGTGTAAAAATATGGTTATCATTTAGTAGTATAAATATAAAGTATATAGATTTGGAATAGTGATAACGTGTTCGAGAGTACCGCCTTTGTAAATAAAGAAGTATCAGGCGTACAATTGGCAGAAACAAGATTAATAAAAAAGCATGAAATAAGCACGTGGTTTGTGAATAAATAATGACAGTGTTTATAAATGCAAATGAATGAACTTTCGTTTGTTTTGTAAACAACAAATATAAATATTTTTAAAAAATACAACAAATATAAATATTTCTAAAATCAAGGTTAATATGAATTATTCAACTTAAAAATGAAAAAAGATTACAGTACGAAATAAAAAATAATAATGATAGTTTTTATAAATGCAATTGACTGAATTTTTTGTTTTTTTTTTATATTGCAAATATAATACTTTTGATATAAATTATTCAACTTAAAAAATTAAAAAATGGGTAAATTACATCTGGTACAATTATATATGCTAATAAAAGGCAAAATAAATGTATATATCAATTTTTTGATATATATATCACATATCAAAAAATTATAATTTGGATATATAAGTTTAATAAAGATCATGCGTATTAATTAATTAAGAAATTCATGTGTAATATTTGATTTTATTTTAAACTAAGGCTGTGTGCCAAAGAGTTTAAATTTTAAATTTTGACACAAAAAATTAAATTTTTTTTGCTGGTGAGTTTTTTTAATATTTACTATCAAGTTTGCTGTGCCAATTGGTTTAATTTTTAAAAAAAGATGGATGAAATTTTTCTTTTTTTTGCTATCTAATTTTTTTAAAAAAATTTAAAATTTTTTTTAAATTTTTTTAAAAATAAAATTATAAATATGTACGAGCCCTATCTTATATGTATTGATCCATTACAATACTTTATAATTGATATAACATTTTTTTAAATCTTGTTTTATGATTATTAACATTTCTTTAATTTCTTGTAAAAAAATAAATTTATTTTTATTAATAATTCTAGTATAAAACATTAAAAAACATCATAAAATATTGGAATGTATCAATACATATGAGATAGGGCTCGTAAATAAAAAATCTGATATATGAATATTAAATAAATCAAAATTTAATCTGAAGTGTCAAATTTAACGAGGTCTGGAAGGTCATTAAATTTTGACTTTCTATATTCACCACGCTAGTGTCATAATTTAATTTCATCAGTCATAATTTAATTTTAAACTACAAATTTAAACCCTTTGGCACACAGCCTAAATGACAAAAAACAATACATAATTGTTTACTTTTTTATATTATTTAAATCAGTTTATATTAAATGGTATTTTTTAAAACTAAGGCTGTGTGCCAAAGAGTTTAAATTTTAAATTTTGACACAAAAAATTAATTTTTTTTTGCTGGTGAGTTTTTTTAATATTTACTATCAAGTTTGCTGTGCCAATTGGTTTAATTTTTAAAAAAAGATGGATGAAATTTTTCTTTTTTTTTGCTCTTTAATTTTTTTAAAAAAATTACAAAAATTTTTTTAATTTTTTTAAAAATAAAATTATAAATATGTACGAGCGCTATCGCATATGTATTGATCCATTACAATACTTTATAATTGATATAACTTATTTTTAATCCTTTTTTATTATTATCAATATTTCTTTAATTTCTTGTAAAAAAATAAATTTATTTTTATCAATAATTCTAGTATAAAACATTAAAAAAAATCATAAAATATTGGAGTGTATCAATACATATGAGATAGGGCTCGTAAATAAAAAATCTTATATATGAATATTAAATAAATTAAAATTTAATCTGAATTGTCAAAATTTAAGGAGGTCTGGAAGGTCGTTAAATTTTGACTTTCTATATTCACCACGCTAGTGTCATAATTTAATTTCATCAGTCATAATTTAATTTTAAACTACAAATTTAAACCCTTTGGCACACGGCCTAAATTAAGAAAACGTATAATTGAGCCGTTTATTTTGAATTTAAATGATATGGGTTTGCATTTGAATGGTTTGAAAGGTATTGGGTATATGTTAATACGTTTATTTTATCTATATTAAATATTAAATTGAAGAACTGTATAATGTGATCGTATTTAAAGCATAAGTTAAAATAAGTCTCCATATAATAAAAAAAATGGATTTAAATCACTTTCAAAATAAAACAGTTCAATTATATCTAAAAGTATCTATT
The DNA here is from genome assembly GCA_949752835.1 of Empis stercorea. Taxonomy (NCBI): domain Eukaryota; kingdom Metazoa; phylum Arthropoda; class Insecta; order Diptera; family Empididae; genus Empis; species Empis stercorea. Next base: position 43,663,684 of record OX457088.1, read on the forward strand.
ATTTGTAATTGTTTGATTAAACTAAACAAATAAACAACTAAATAAATATATATTTAAGCTAAAGTGTGAGGTGACCGTTGTTTGAAAAAAGGGAGGGGTATAAATGTCATTCTTCCATTTCAATTAAGTAGAGATATCAGTTCCAAGCTAGCAGCAATATGATGATACCTATCATATATCAACTTAAAAATGAAAAAAGATATATAATATATATGTATATATTTTTTTTGTGTTTTCTTTCACTGGAACAGTTTGACATGTCAAAAGACACAGTTTAGTAATAAACTTTGTCTCTCCAAAGTCAAGCCTATTTTTTTTTTTATACTTTTAGAACAAGGACATGGTCGAAATTAGAATTAGTATTCCAATTGTCAAGATGATGACTAAAACACAAACATATATAAAAATATAAAAAAAATTTAAATTATGTAGATGATGTCATTACAATAAAAAAAAAACCAAGAGAAAAATAAAAACTTTATACTTATTATTTATTCTTTTTCAGGAATAAAATTATTACTATTATTATTTTTAATCCAAGAAGAACAGCAGATACCATACAAGAGAGGAGAAACAGCAGCAATTTGAGGGCTTAAAAAAACACATTCTATAAAACACATGGAGAAGCAACAGCGATCTGACGGGTCCATAAAAATATCTATATTTTTTAAAAATTGTATTGATTTTTTTTTATAAAATAAAATATTTTTAAAAAAATAGAAAAAAACTTTTTTTTTCACTTATTTTGGATTTCTGGTTTTCTGCTTTTTTTATGCTTATAATTTTTTTCATTAAGTTAAAGTTGAAAAAAATAATATAACTATTTTCCTTACAGCTTTTCTCTACAAAAAAAAGTTAAAGTTTTTTGTGTTTATATGCCAGAAGGAGCTAATGGTAGGTAAAACAAACTACTGTAAATTATGTTAATTTCAAAAGATTATTTTCACAAAATATATAATTTGTATTTGTAATAAAGATTTATTGTAATGAATTGTTTCCCAAAAATAAAAATTTTTTTTAAAAAAAATATAAGAAAACGTTATTCATTTATTTTATTTATACTGTTTTTTCTATGAACCGGAAATTTTTTTTTTGTATTGCCATCTTTTTACATTATCATATATAGATTGTGTTGTGGAATAAAAACGACGTCCCTGTAAATAATATAACTAATTGTTTGTACCATGAAATATTTGTATTTCGCATTGCGTAACAATAACAATATCTATTCAATATAAAACACTGTTCTAGTATTATTAAATTGTGTCAATAATTTAATGATGCTTAGTGCGCAATTTTGCCGACTATGTAATTTTGGGTATAAAAAATAGACAATTAATAATAATTAATATTGAGTGCACTTACTCAACCATAAATTAATTATGTTATTAATAAATCAAAGTTCGTTTACATTTTTATGTAAACAAAGGCCGGCAAATTAATATTTGCCTATAAATACTTCGATTTTTTGGTACTTCAGAGAGTTGAAATTTGTTCAGCTTTGTTTAAGCAACTCTCGAAACAGTAAAGTTTTGTACAGATTTAATGTTTAATATTAAACCATTTATGAACAAATAAATTTTTTACATACTAAATTAAAATTGGAGTTTTATTAATTAGAATTAGTATATTATTGACTGGCAAAAGCCAAAATAATATAGTCCAATAACATACATCAACGCTTCCAGTTTTATATTCGATATAATATAATATATTGGCACAAGAGCCATATAAATATAACTTCGAATATTAAAACATAACATTGGCGCAGCCGGTTAACCAAAAAGTACGTTTCTTGGTAGGACCAAATGAAAGAAGAAGCAGTTTTAAGAAAATCAGGATACAACAGTAAGCAGAGAGCCATTTTATAATTCTTATAAAATAAAATAAAGCAGCTTACAAAGAATAACGGCAGTATAAAATACAACGAAATACAAAAAATATACAAATGAACGCCCTTGTACTTCGCGTGAAGCGAATAGGGATAAGCACGACGCAATTTTGCGTAGCTTCTGTTTTAAATTGTATATTATCTTTTTGTGTACACATTTTTTTTGGAGTATAAAACAAAACAATTCAACATTGAAAACCACAAATCATCGTTGTATTTTTTTTTTTAATTGTATAAGATTATACATTTAGTTTCTGTTAGTAGATTTAAATACATAGTTTATTTAGTTTCTTTTCAAAAATAAATCAGTTTTTTTAGTAACAAAAGAGGATTTTTAAAAACAATTAATTGTTAATAACCAAAGTAATGCCGGTAATTTTTCATACCGCGGGGATAATACATAACACGAAGCACGGTAAAGTATGCAACAATTGTATACACAACTGGCAACGTACTACTTATCCCAAATTTGAAAGAAGGCCTTATCATTGTATAGTTTGCAATACAAGGCTCCTTTGGTTAAAAGAATAACTAAAGAAATTTATTTTTTTGTATAAATACATTTTTTTTAGTATATCCATATTATGTTATTAAGAGTGTATAAAATAAAATAAAAAGAAATGAAAATAGAATTATAAATCGTTTTTTTCGTATAACTTATTTTTTTTTGAGATTCTCTTTTTCTTGTTGGTTTTTTTTTCTTTTGGAGCATTAGATCTGAACTTAAAAGGGAAATAAGTTTTTATTGTTTTGGCTAGTTAAGGGAGAAAAGTATTAGGAAATTCTCTAAAAAAATTGAGAGCTTTTCATTCACTAATACAAGTCCAAAAAATTACTCTTCTTCTGATTCGAACAATACCTCAGTTATGGTAAACACACCCTTACAGGGGACAGTTGTTGAAGAAATAAAAGGCGCCGTAGGAGGTGCCATACCCAAAACAGGTAGTTTCAGGGTTCTTAGATCAAAGAAAATTTATCCACTGATAACATTCCGTCGCTAAACGACATATTTACTGCTGATTGAAACCTTTCGTTTCCTTGTCCTAATAGTATTGTGTTATTTTGTCGTCTAGGTGGCGTTAAAGATTTAGGAAAGGGCTCATAAATCCTTTGTGGGAAGCCGTATATATATGTTTCTTTTATTGCTCTAAATTCTCTAGGGGGCGCCTGGCCGTCCCGTGTAACATTTTGACCAAAAGTGATTTGATCATGAACGTTGGATTTTACCCGCTCTTTGTTTGGGGTAGATCCTAATAAATTTCCCTCATTGAAGAATTAATAGTTTCCCTTATTGAAGAATTAATAGTTGAAATAAATATTGAAAAAGTAAAATTAATAAAGTTTATATTTTAAGTTTAATATTCAATAAGTTAAAATAATTTAGGAATAAATAAACATATTGCAGTATAATAAAATAAACATAAAATAAATAAGTAAATGTTAAATAGAAAATTTGAAATTGATAAATAATTAAACACTATTCTTAAACTTAAAACTAATAAATAATTAAATATTTAATAAACTCTATATATAAATAAAAAAAAGTAAAATTGAATAAAGTGTTTTATTTGAAAGGAAAACAATTATAAAAGATAACTTTTATAACATTGGCGCTGCGGAGAGGATAGGAATTACGTTTCCTATCTTAAAAAAATCTGTGTTCGGTAAAACGAATTTGAAAAAATTAAAATATAAAAGAGATATATATATTAAAATAAATCAAAATAATATCGGAAATAGACAAAAAAATATAATTTAATAAAAATTTTCCTTAAATACAAATTAAAAAATTTTAATAAAAAAAGTGGTAGCTGGTAGCAGTTGAAGCAGTCGAAGCAGATAATTCTAAAAGAGAAGCTGTAAAATAGCAGAAGCAGTAGTAGCAGTTTTCTACACAACGCAAAAAAAACAGTAAAAGTAGTAAGTGCGATTTAGTTTTGTTTGAAAAAAAATTTATATAAAAAAAATATAATAAATCGTTTGTATAAAATGAATAAAACGAAATCAATAGGAAGATACGAATCTTCATTATTCTACGTAATTATAATTAATACTGAATTAATTATTCTCATAATGGAAAATAATAAAATTTACTTTTTGGCCAGTTACTAATTTAAAACATAAAATTAAATTAAAAAATTGCAAATTGTTAAAATTGTTTAAATTAAAATTGAAAAAAAATTTTTGTCCAATTTGAATTGTGAAAAGTAAAAAATTAAAAGAAAAAATTGTTTAAAATAAATTTTTTTTAAGAATAAATATGTTTAAAGTAAAATGTTCAAATTAATTTTTTTTGTAAAATTAGAAAATTTAAAAGCAAAAATAAATAGTAAAATTTGTTTAAATTAGGAAATTTTAAAGAAAAATTTTATAAAAATAATCAAAAAAAAAATGGTCAAAAAGTTAAATTAAAATGAAATTTTTGTAATAAAGAAAATCAATAAAGAAAAAATAAATAAATTCTAAAATGATCAAGTAAAAATAATACAATAAATGCATATACAAATATGTACACATAAAACAATATAAAAGTATATAAATTTTTATACCTTAACCTATCCTAATATTTAACCTAGTTTCATTATCTTCATATTGTTTCTACTTTTCATAAGTATAATAAATAATTTGTTTTTTGGGGTACACATACATTGCTATCAAATATAATAATTTTTTTTATTTTGTTGCACAATTTTTATTTCTCTAAGTTAAAATTGCAAATTGTGCGTTTTTAGCAATTTGTAATAAGTTTATATTAAGGTTTTTTTTTGTGAAATATAATACATAGAAGTGTATTTATAAAGTTAAATTCGAATATAAAATAGGGTAGCAAAACCAATTACGGAGTAAGGTTTAAGTTGCTTTAATTTGACACAAAACTGTGTAAAGAAAGTGCAGAGTAAAATTTTGCACTAAGTTGACACAGGGCTGTGTAAAAACAAAGAAACTGAATAAAAAAATTTTAACATAAGTGTTAAAATTTTAATAAAATTTGGTTTAACTAACCAACAATTTTTTTCGTTACCCTATATTTACATTTTATATAAAAACTTCATTATTTTTTTTTGTTCGTAATGACGAAAATTATATATACATATATATAAAGGGATATATATATATATATATATATATTCAAAATACGTTTGATCATTTTTATATAAAATATTGTTGTCATATTAATATTAATATTTTAAATGACGTACGTAAGTTTCATTAGAACAAAGCGCGTTTTTTTTTGTAAAAGCATTCATATTATGAAAATTTATTAACAAATTTTTTTTTTTTATTAAAAATTTTATTGCATAATTTTAGGAGTTAGAAATTTATATTTTTTTTATGTATAAATATTTTGGTCGAAAAATTTTTTTATTGCATATATTCAGGAATAAAAATAAAATAAATAAAAATGAGCATTTAATTTTATTAAATGCTCATCATAAATAATTTTATTAACAAATTGAAATATTGAATTGCGTTGCGCGTCATAATTTTATTAACAAATTGGAATGATTTTCGTTAAATAAGATAAAATTTAAATTAAAAAATAATTTTTAGGAAAAATACAAACACAATTTTTCGAGCTTAAAATTTTTTTTTCAGAATAAAAAATTCGACCCCTAAAAAATAAGTATACAAATTTTTTTTTCACTTTTTACTGAAATTTAATAAAATTATATTAAAAAATCCAACGAAATGAATCAAATAAATGACCCTCATTTCTTTACCAACGGAACAATGAATAGGCCAGGACCATCAGGGTACAATTCGACCCCTATTCCGCCTCCACCACCACGTCAATTACCTGCGCAACATGAATACAACGCGGAAAATTTCACTAATGACAACTCTTATCATTTGGAACCAACGCTCCTACCGGTTGAAAAAATTATTAAAACATTCGTGGTACACGTTCCAACATTTTCAGGTGTAAGATTAGATATCGAAAATGAATTAAATAATTTCTTAGAATTGGCTAAACAAGCGTACGACTTAACGAGAGAGGAGCAAAAGGGAATATTATTACGAATTCTAATCACAAGTAAATTAACAGGTGCAGCTAACGCACTTTTTAGATATGCCAATGTGGAAAATTTTAATCAATATAAGGATATTTTAAGAAATCGTTTTATAGAAAGCAAAGATATGGCTAAATTATGCGAATGTACCAATATGAAACGGAAACAGTTGAACTTTTTGGAGAACGAATTTCGCAAAAATTAGCGGCATACCGTAATAGAGTAAATGAACGCTACCATAACGACGGTAGAGCGCTCATAAATGAAATGGAAATAACTGCGAAAAGAGTATTTTTGGGAGGACTGCGATCAGCAGAGTTGAAACAATATTTACTATTTAAAAATCCGGAAAATTTACGAGTCTCTATAGGAGCAGCTCGACAATATCTGAACGAAACTCGAAATTTAGTAGGCATTGGGAATTCGAATAACAGTCAAACAGTCGTAGGAGATCAAATGCTGACATTAATTACGACGATGATGAAAAAATTAAACGAAAATGGACTACAAGCAGAACAACCCAACAAAAACAAATTTAGCAATGGCAATAATCAGAGAAATTTTAGCAATAATAATAACTTTAATAAAAACCAACTACATAATAATAACGCGCGCAATAATTTCAACGTAAGTAGAAGTAGAAATTCAAATAACAACAACAACAATTTTAGTAATAATTATAGACAATTTTCAAATAATAATAATAATAATTTTAATAACAATAAGACCCCGTTCAATAATTATAATAAGACCCCTAATAGATTGAACAATAATAATGGTAGTATGTTTAACGGAAATAACTACCAATCTAATTATAATAGTAATAATAATAATCATAATAATATTAGGAATACCAATACTACTAACAGAGGACCCCATTCAAATCCTCTTATAAAGTGTTTTAAATGTGGTAAACAAGGCCACATAAGTAGAGATTGCACGATGCAATTTCGCTCAAATAATGAAATAAAACGTTGTACCAATTGCGGGATTAACGGACATGAATCCGCTAATTGTTTAAGATCACGCACAGGGAATAACGGCGCTGGCCCACAAAGAGTTTTAACAGTAACCAACACTGAAACGACTTGTGAATGGTGTGCAAGGGAAGGGCACAAAATATTGAATTGCGTTGCTCGTTAATCTTATGAATCTCGAATGGCGTTAGTCTTGGGAAACGAGAATGGAGTGAACTAAAAAAGCCTAGCTCATTCCATACGGAGGGCACAACAACCACCTTACTGGAGCCCATAGTTCAATTGGCTTTAGATATAGCCAAAACAGACAAAGTGAAGTTATTAGTAGACACAGGAGCTCATGATAGTTTAATAAAAAATTCAACATTGAAAAAAGGAACACAAATATGTAAAGATAATAAAATACAAATAAGTTCAATAAACGATGTGAGCTCCACTTTAGGTTCCTGTGAGGGTAAATTTTTATTAGGGCAAAATTTTAAATGCGATTTTCAAGTTACAGATAATGATATTAAGTTACCAGTTGATGGTATTTTAGGGAACAATTTTTTGTCCCCTAATTGTAATATTTTGGGACCCCCAAAACAACTACAATTTCCAAAAACAAAAACAAATAATTCAGAATTTTATATTCCATTTTCACAAACACAAAATGAAAAAATAAGTATGCATTGTATTAAAGATTCAAATAAATTAAACGCGGTGAAGATACAGCAATTGCGAGAAATTATGAAAAAGTACAGGAGAGTTTTAAGGTAAATAATGAAGTTATGGAAGTAAAAGAGAATAAAGAAGTTATTTTAGAAACTAAGGAGTTATTGAGTGAAAATAGTAGTGAATTAAAGGAGGAGAAAATTAAAGAGGAGGATATTATTGTAGTTAATGCGGAAGTTATGGAAGTAAATGAGATAGTTAATAATGAGAGATATAATAATATAATATAGAAGGAGAGAAAATGGTAAATGATGAAAATATCAATGAAGAGTTAGTAATAAAAAATGAAGTAATTAATTTAAATAAAAGTGTTATAAAAGAAGAAATTAAAACGGATAATTTTGATAACAACGGAGAATAAAAGGGATGTAGAAAAAAATAAACAATTTGAATCTAATAATTTTAAATGTGAAAAAACGGAAATTAATGGAATAATAAAGTCATCAAAAATTATAATACCGGCACGCATGGAAAAAGCAATTAGTCTCCCTACAACGGAAGAGGGAGAATTCTTTTGTGAAGCACAACAAATAAAACCAGGCGTGTTTTTAGGAAATTGTTTGGTAAAAAGTAAAAATAATACTGTACCTGTTTGTGTAGTTAACGTAAACACGGAAAATGTAGAAATTGAAAACGCAAAAGTAAAATTGAATCCTATTCAAAATTTTGAAATAAAACCCCTAAAAAATGACCCCCAAAACATACCAAAAATAAAAGTGAGAGTTAATTTTAATTTTAAAAAACGAAAGAAAACCATTAGTTTTGGTTTATAAAAATGACTTAAAGGAATTTTTTTTAAAAAATATATAAATATAGAGATCCACACAAAAAAAAAAAGAATCCCTACACAAAATTCATATAAACAAAAAAACGATTTTTTTTAAATGAATTTTTCGTATATTAAATTAACAAGTTTTAATTTTTTGAATGTTTTTACAAAAAAAAGCAATTTTCTAAAATAATAACTTTTTAGTATATTAAACTCACTAGTTTTTTATTTAAAAATATATTTTAAATTTCCCACCACATACTAATCTAAAAGTACCTATGTCCAATAATCTAAATAAAAACCTTAATTTCAAATTTCCTAAATCATATTAAAAAATCTGAAAAAATTTATATACAATTAAACATTAAAATTTGATTTTCAAAATATATAAAATAAAATTTTACAAAGAGAATTTGATTTTTTTTTATACAAATAAATTATTAAAATAAACATTTAAATAAAAAATAAAATAAACATAAATAAATATTAAAATTAAAATAAAATAAATTTCATAATATATAGAAAATATAGTAAATAATAAAATAAATACAATATAGTTTAAACAATATATATTATTATACATACAACAAAATTTTTTTTAAATATTCTAAAAATATATATTATCTTATACATTTATATACATATAAAAAAATATATAAATAAAAATTGTTTTTGTACAATTAAGTAAAAATCTAAAATATATTATTTTTTTAAATAGAAAAATAAAAAAAAAAATATTGTAAAATAAAAAAAATAAATAATCCAAATTAAATTTTTATTTTTAAAAATATAGTGTTCGAAGTAAAAACTTCGATCCCTATATTTTTTCTAAAGAGAGAAGGTGTTGTGAATTGAAGCACCCAGTACTTCAATTCGCAACCAAAAAACAGCAAATTTAACTATTTTGAAATAATTTAAATTTATTTATTAAATTCGCAAAATAATTAAAAATAAAATTTGAACAATATTTTAAAGAACTGATTGGCTAACCAAAATATCGCATGCGATATTTTGGAATACCAAAAAGCTCTGCAACCAAATAAATTAGCTGTTTTTTGGTAACCAAATTGAGTCTACTTTGGGGTGTCAAGTAGACACCAATTAAATTAATTAAAAAGTTTACTCGGAAGTGTTTACTCGGAAATTAAAAAGTTTACTCGGAACGGCTCTCTGCTTGCTGTAGAAGACACCAAATAATCAAATTAATAAGTTTACTAGTGAAAAAGTAAAAGTTTTGTTAAAATTTAATTAATAGTTGAAATTCTTATTGAAGAATTAATAGTTGAAATAAATATTGAAAAAGTAAAATTAATAAAGTTTATATTTTAAGTTTAATATTCAATAAGTTAAAATAATTTATGAATAAATAAACATATTGAAGTATAATAAAATAAACATAAAATAAATAAGTAAATGTTAAATAGAAAATTTGAAATTGATAAATAATTAAACACTATTCTTAAACTAAAAACTAATAAATAATTAAATATTTAATAAACTCTATATATAAATAAAAAAAAGTAAAATTGAATAAAGTGTTTTATTTGAAAGGAAAACAATTATAAAAGATAACTTTTATAACATGTATACAATTGTTGCATACTTTACCGTGCTTTGGGTTATGTATTATCCCCGCGGTATGAAAAATTACCGGCATTACTTTGGTTATTAACAATTAATTTTATTTAAAAAAAACAAGAAAACGGTATCTTTTATATAAAAATTGAAAATGGATATAGTTTTTTACCCTTTACCCTTTTTTTCTAAATAAAAACTGATTTAGTTTTGAAAAGAAACTAAATAAACTATTTAAATCTACTAACAGAAACTAAATGTATAATCTTATACAATTAAAAAAAAAACTACAACGATGATTTGTGGTTTTCAATGTTGAATTGTTGTGTTTTAGACTCCAAAAAAAATTTGTACACAAAAAGATAATATACAATTTAAAACAGAAGCTACGCAAAATTGCGTCGTGCTTATCCCTTTTCGCTTCACGCGAAGTACAAGGGCGTTTGTTTGTATATTTTTTGTGTTTCGTTGTATTTTATACTGCCGTTACTCGTTGTAAGCTGCTTTATTTTATTTTATTATAATTATAAAACGGCTCTCTGCTTGCTGTTGTATCCTGATTTTCTTAAAACTGCTTCTTCTTTCATTTGGTCCTACCAAGAAACGTACTTTTTGGTTAACCGGCTGCGCCAATGTTATGTTTTAATATTCGAAGTTATATTTATATGGCTCTTGTGCCAATATATTATATTATATCGAATATAAAACTGGAAGCGTTGATGTATGTTATTGGACTATATTATTTTGGCTTTTGCCAGTCAATAATATACTAATTCTAATTAATAAAACTCCAATTTTAATTTAGTATGTAAAAAATTTATTTGTTCATAAATGGTTTAATATTAAACATTAAATCTGTACAAAACTTTACTGTTTCGAGAGTTGCTTAAACAAAGCTGAACAAATTTCAACTCTCTGAAGTACCAAAAAATCGAAGTATTTATAGGCAAATATTAATTTGCCGGCCTTTGTTTACATAAAAATGTAAACGAACTTTGATTTATTAATAACATAATTAATTTATGATTGAGTAATTGCACTCAATATTAATTATTATTAATTGTCTATTTTTTATACCCAAAATTGAATAATCGGCAAAATTGCGCACTAAGTATCATTAAATTATTGACACAATTTAATAATACTAGAGCAGTGTTTTATATTGAATAGATATTGTTATTGTTACGCAATGCGAAATACAAATATTTTATGGTACAAACAATTAGTTATATTATTTACAGGGACGTCGTTTTTATTCCACAACACAATCTATATATGATAATGTAAAAAGATGGCAATACAAAAAAAAAATTTTCCGGTTCATAGAAAAAACAGTATAAATAAAATAAATGAATAAAATTTTCTTATATTTTTTTTTAAAAAAATTTTTATTTTTGGGAAACAATTCATTACAATAAATCTTTATTACTAATACAAATTATATATTTTGTGAAAATAATCTTTTGAAATTAACATAATTTACAGTAGTTTGTTTTACCTACCATTAGCTCCTTCTGGCATATAAACACAAAAAACTTTAACTTTATTTTATAGAGAAAAGCTGTAAGGAAAATACTTATATTATTTTTTTCAACTTTAACTTAATGAAAAAAATAATAAGCATAAAAAAGCAGAAAACCAGAAATCCAAAATAAGTGAAAAAAATTAGTTCTTTCTATTTTTTACAAAATATTTTATTTTATAAAAAAAATTCAGTACAATTTTAAGAAAATATAGATATTTTTATAGACCCGTCAGATCGCTGTTGCTTCTCCATGTGTTTTATAGAACCCCTCAAATTGCTGCTGTTTCTCCTCTCTTGTATGGTATCTGCTGTTCTTCTTGGACCTGTAACGAGATTAAAAAATAATAATAGTAATAATTTTATTCCTGAAAAAGAATAAATAATAAGTATAAAGTTTTTATTTTTCTCTTGGTTTTTTTTATTGTAATGACATCATCTACATAATATAAAATTTACTTATTTTTTATGTATGCTTATTTTTTAGTCATCATCTTGACAAATGGAATACGAATTCTAATTTCGACCATGTCCTTGTTCTAAAAGTATAAAAAAAAAAATAGGCTTGACTTTAGAGAGACAAAGTTTATTACTAAACTGTGTCTTTTGACATGTCAAACGTTTCCACTGAAAAAAAAACACAAAAAATATATATACAAAAATATAGAAAAAAATAAAAGCACAAAATAGCAGATTATTATTTATTTGTAATTTTGTAACTAATTAATTATTATTAATTAGTTACAAACTAATAACTAATTATTTTACAAACTAATAACTAATTACTAATTAACTAATTATTAGCTAAGCCCAACCTGAATTTACAGGAAAATGCTACAAAATATTCATTTAAAATATGTTATAAAAATTAATTATAAACTAATTAATTATTATTAATTAGTTACAAAATTATTTATTTATAATTTTGTTACTAAACCCGCGGCTAATAAATCTGGTCCTTGGGGTAACAATTTCATCAGAGTCATCATTCAATGGTGTGGTCCAAGGACTTCTTGGTGTTGATGCTCGGGCTTCTATCCGTGGTGCCCCTGTCCCTGGTCCTGCTAGTTTGGATGGTGCTGGTGTGATCCTGGGTGCTTTTGTGGGTGCCTCGGTTTCTGGTTGGATGGTGTTGGTGGCGGCGTCGTAGGTGCTTCTGTCTGTGATGGTGGTGCGGTGTTCCTAAGGTGTTCCACTTGAGAATTCACATTTTGTGAAAACGATATTTGGGAATGATCCCTCAAATGGAACGTTGAGTATACCGCTTTCCGCGGCATTGCCCATATATGAGCCAATGTACTTAGTACATTTATTACTTGATATATGTTAGTTATCATCATATTGCTGCTAGCTTGGAATTGATAAATTTCTAGTGGCGGCTCGTCATATTGGGCAGGGTGGGCTAAGCCCAACCTGAATTTACAGGAAAATGCTACAAAATATTCATTTAAAATATGTTATAAAAATGAGCAAAAAAAATTAAATTTTTTTTCTCTAAATTTCTACTTTTTTTATGTCATAATATTATATAATTTTTACCATCGAAATTCGTACACCTCCGCTGCGATATATAATATGTATATAAAAATATATTCTAAGTTTGAATATGAACGCTAAAATACAAATATATTATACTAACATTACATAACTTTTTCATTATAAAAATACAACTACTCTTTTCTCTTTACTTCAGGGGCTAATTGAAATTTGCCACCTTAATATACTAATTTTAAACAAAACAATTTTGCGTATGTGTTGAATTTTGTATGGATCAGGCTGGGCTAATTTATACTAGCCCACGAAGACCACGTGTTCCCCATAGAAATGCGAAATATTTGTAATTTCTATATGATTTTCAGAATTTTATTATTTCTGCTATGGAAGAAAATATTAGAAAATTTCCATTATATGAGCAAGCAATGTCCGTATAAGAAGAAAATAATAATTTTTATACCAATTTTTAAATTTTCAAAATCAAAATACCAGGCGCGCATATTTAATAATCAACACTTGAGTTGAGTTATTTCCTTCTCCTATATTAAAAAATATGTATACCTATATTGAGAAAAATATACATATTTGGGATAGAAAATTTCTTGTCCATAGAAAAAATATTCCTATACTGAAAATTTGCATGAAATATTTTTCATTAAAAAGAAAGAAATATATAATCGTGGGCTAGAAAATCGCAGCCCCTAGAACGAATAATTCCTTTGAGTAAAAATTTGCATGAAATATTTATTTCGTTATATAAATATTTTGTATTAAAAAATAAATAAATATATCTTCATGGGCTAGAAAATCGCAGCCCATAGCAATAATTTTATCGCTTATATTTTAAATTCCCTCAGTATACAAAAAATTATTTAATTATAGCACACATTAGAACAAAAATGTTAAAATGAGTACCAGGCGATCATAAATTTCAGAAAGTAACAATTTTCTACTTAGTTGAGAAAAAAATTACATGCATTTTCATGCCTACAAATATAAGTATGAAAAAATTTACTATGTTGGTAGGTGGGGGCGGGTGGTGGTAGTGGGTTTATTTTTATGACATATGATTTTCATTTGTATGGTAATAAATCGAGAAGAAAATTTCTGTGTTGAAAAGAAAAAGAGAAAATAAACACAAAGAAAAATTGATTGATGGTATGCGCTTTTTGCATATGGTCAATTTTCGCTATATTTATTACATGTGTTAAATTTTTTTTTTGAACAATGTAATTTGCAATATTTGTGTGTTGTTTTTTCTTAATAAAAAGAGTCCAGAGTATGAAAAATTTCGGTATGCGTAATTTCATTTTCATATAAGAACGTTTTACCATACAAAGTCGTGACGAAAACAGCTCATGTCAACCTATTTTGATTGCGGATCAACAAAATTTCAAATCTTTGCTTTAGCCCACCCAGAATTTTTGATCACGGTCCGCCACTGAAATTTCTATTTTTCTACCGATTAATTTATACTAAAAAAATTCTTGTTCAGGTAAAAAAAATTAATATTTTTCTCTAAAAAATTTTCAAACAAAATATCAAAATTGCTTTATTGTAAAATTTTCTATTTCTAATTATTATTGTTAATGGTAATAAGAGGATAAGATTTGTTTACTATAGAATTATGCAAAAAATAAAATAATTGCATCTGATTTTGTTTATAATGAAAGTATATTAAACTCTATATAAAGTTCATACTAATGTTTATTTACCCTCAGATATTATTTAATATCTCTACTTAATTAAAATGGAGTCACTTTAGAATTACATTTGTACTCCTCCCTTTTTTCAAACAACGGTCACCTCACACTTTAGCTTAAATATATATTTATTTAGTTGTTTATTTGTTTAGTTTAATCAAACAATTACAAATAATAGATACTTTTAGATATAATTGAACTGTTTTATTTTGAAAGTGATTTAAATCAATTTTTTTTATTATATGGAGATATAATATAAATATATTATCAGAGATATAAAATTCTTTAACTAATGCTTTAAAAACGATCACATTATACACTTCTTCAATTTAATATTTAATATAGATAAAATAAACGTATTAACATATACCCAATACCTTTCAAACCATTCAAATGCAAACCCATATCCATTTAAATTCAAAATAAACGGCTCAATTATTCGTTTTCTTAATTTAGTTTTAAAAAATACCATTTAATATAAACTGATTTAAATAATATAAAAAAGTAAACAATTATTTATTGTTTTTTGTCATTTAGTTTAAACGAAAATAAAATATTACACATGAATTTCTTAATTAATTAATACGCATGATCTTTATTAAACTTATATATCCAAAATATAATTTTTTGATATATGATAAATATATATATCAAAAAATTGATATATACATTTATTTTGCCTTTTATTAACATATATAATTATACCAGATGTGATTTACCCCTTTTTTAATTTTTTAAGTTGAATAATTTATATCAAAAGTTTTATATTTGTTATTTACAAAACAAACAAAAATCAGTCATTTGCATTTATAAAAACTATCATTATTTATGGAAGATTTAGAAAAAAACCTTTTTATCAAGCAGCCTTTTAAAAATTAACCAAAATGTTGCAAAATAATATAACAAAATTTAGTTTTTATCAAAAATCGCCATTTACAAATTAACAAATTTCAAAAAAATTCTACAAAAATTTCTGAAAAGTTGTCTGGACAGAAATCGTGATTTTTCTGTCGTGATAGAAATTCTGTCTGGTTTACACTAAACATTTTAAAGTCTTTTCTGTCCAAGAAAAAGTCTAATGTAAACACCAAATTAGTAAATCACATCTGGTCTGGGTAAATCACATCTGGTATAATTATATATACCAGATCATTCGATCATTGATCGTCAAAGTAAACACAAGTAGGTGGTAAAGATTAATAAGAATTACTTCTAAAAAAACAAAAAGAAAGAAAGTGTATTAAATAATATTTAATATAAATTGTGCAAGACAATATCAGCCTAGGCTGATAAAAAATCATCAAACAATGATGTAATTAAAAAAATATATGAAAATATTGTTAATACTCCAAAAAAAGTACTTGATACAAAAAATAATAAAAAATTAAAATCTATTAAATTAAAAGTATCATCTATAAAGATGGGTAAAAATAAAAATAAAAATAAA
The DNA here is from genome assembly GCA_949752835.1 of Empis stercorea. NCBI lineage: Eukaryota > Metazoa > Arthropoda > Insecta > Diptera > Empididae > Empis > Empis stercorea. The sequence goes on from OX457088.1 coordinate 43,679,789, forward strand.
AATGTATTGTTAATGGAAAATAATAGTTTAAAAAATGAAATTAATTATTTAAAAAATCTGTTAGAAAAAAATAATAAAATAAATTCTGTACAAGAAAATAAAACAAATAGTGAAAATGGTTTCCATATTCTTGATAATGGTATGGATTATAATAATAACCTTGAAGAATATGAAATCACAAATCAAAACAACACCAATAAATCATACGATAAAGAACTTTTAACAATTGAGTCAAATCATCCGATTGCAAATTTGGATAACAAACATAATAACGTCAACCTAGTTGATGACGATTTTATACAAGTCATTAGAAAAAGAAATATTGAAAAGAAAAAGAACTTACGTGGACAGTCAACTAACAATAGAACAGAAGAAGGAAATAATATTGAAGAACAGATGATATTAACAGAGAAACAACTAAATAACGAACAACAAAAAGTAAATGAGAGTACTAAGAACCATATTAATAATAGTAATAAAAAAAAATGAAAATACCACCGATTAATGTAATTAACCAAAACCCAAATGAAATTGTAAAAATTCTTATTACTAAATTAGGTATTAATAAAACTGATTTTTATACAAAAAAAATAAATTTTGAAAAACATGCAATATATACCAATAATATAGAAAATGACAATAAAACAAAACAGGCACTTAATGCAATAGAAGCTAACTATACAAATGCAATAGAAGCTAACTATACACCAGCTGGTGAAAAAATAAAACAATTGTGCTTAAGGGCTTACATGAAGATGAAGACCCAAATAGTATTTTTAATTCATTAATTCAATTAGATATTAATTCTATTAAATTTGTTAAAGTTTTAAGATTTTCTACAAAAAAATCAATAAAAAACAATAAAATATTACCAATATTTTTAGTACAAATAACACCAGATAGTAATCTCTCTGACTTATATAAAATAAAATATTTGAATAACCAGGTAATAAGCTGGGAAATATTGAATAAAATTGAAATTTTGCAATGCTAACGATGTCAACGTTTTGGACACGCAGCGCCAAATTGCAGAATGGATTATAGATGTGTTAAATGTAGTTTACCTCATAATCCTGGTGAATGTACAGTTGAAACAACTGAAAACAGTTTAAAAACTTTATATTGCGTTTTGTGCAAAAAAACAGGACATCCAGCTACGTTTAGAGGATGTGAATATTACCTAAAACTGAAAGAAAATTAATTAAAACGAAAACAAATGGCTAGACAACAAATTATTCATCCACAACCACATACATCAAAAAATCTTATTTCACAAAATATCAAATTCTCAGAATTATTTACAGAATCTTTCCGTGATACTAATATAAATACTAGTAATAATATACAAAACTTTAACGAATTAAAAAACTCAGTAAGTACAATTGTCAATAAATTAAACTCATTAGATAATACATTAAAAGAAAATTCGATGAAAATCGCTTTTCTTTATGAAAACCTAATTAATATTACTAATGTCTAATACATATATAATGAACAAATTAAAAATATATTCGATTAATGTTATTTCGATAATATCAATTCAAAAACAAAATTATCTCATGCAATTTTTAGAAGAACATAACCCAGACATTGTATTATTAGGCGAAACTAAACTTAATTCGAAACGTAAAATTCAATTTAAAAACTATGAAATAATAAGAAATGATAGACCAAATTCAGTACAAGGAGGAGGAACAGCAATCTTAATTAAGAATAAATTTAAATATAAAATAGTATCGCATATCGAAATAAAATAATTTAATTGCCTAGAAACATCTATTATATCACTTAAAACTAAAAATAATACAAACCTAAAAATTATTTCAACATACTCGTCATACAGAAATTCAAATCTTTTTGTTGAGAATTCCAGAAATTTTTTGAAATACTACAACTAGATAAAATTAATAATTATTACATATTTGCTGGTGTTGCGACTTTTTTTGATATATTCACCTTTTTTATATATTATAATCCTCTTCTGGATTATGGTTATCCGGCCTGATCTTCTTCTTAATTCTTTCTTTTGCTTTAACGAATAAACTTTAACGACTAACGATTTATTTTTTAATTAAAACAAAGACTATTTTCCGTTTTTAATATTTAAGTTCTGTTATTGTTTATCTTCACTATAGGCTTAACCTGTTTAGTAAGACTTCAACTTTCGAACTCTCCGAAATACCAATTTTCCATCGTTTATATATTCTAATATTGCTCCCTCAGCAATATTAGAATATTTCAATAAATACAAATAATTAATATTTCTTATTAATTAAAGATAAAGTTGTGCAACAATAAATTCATACATTAATTATGTTACCATTGCCCATTGTGCTGATAACGCATTATACTTTATTATTATTAGTAAAGCTTATGTGCTTTCGTATGTTTACCTTTTTTATTTATTTTTCGTTCCACATTTTATACATAATAACCTTTGTGTGTCATTATGTTATTTGTATACAATAATATATTATATAATACGATGACGTATTTTATTATTGTTTTGGTTTTCATTATATAGTATAATGCGCTGCCGATACAATGCGTTTTTAGGCAATGACGACATAAATGTATGAATGTTGTCACACAACACCTCCATTTCCCAAGATAAAAAATATCTATATTTTTTAATTTAATGGTATTTCAGAGTTTTCCAATATGAATTTTTCAATTTTTAGAACATTATTTAAAAACATTATAAAACGTATAAAACAATTTTAATCTTTACATTAAATTTTTTTTTATTATTTTCCATTTTCAAACAATTCGATTTGATAATATTTTAAAAGACAATAGTAATTTAATTTATAAATTAATATATTTTTATAATTTTAAAATTTTAAATAATTTATTTTTAAATATTTATTTTTATATACTATAATTTTGTTTCCCAGATTTTTTGTATGAACATAATTTAAGTCCCTTCTTTTTTTATATAATTTTTCTCAATTTTACTTTTTAAAAAGTTTATTTGTCACAATTTTTCATTTTAAAAAGTTTATTTTTCACAATTTTTCAACTTAATTCTAGCTTAAAATATTAAATATTTTTTATTGATTTACATATTTTAATATTTTGATAAATTCAACTTATATATGTTTTTTATATAATTTTTATATAAATTTCCTCTTTGTATACAAATATTATGAATTACAATTTTAATGTTATTTTACATACATTTTCATTTTTGCAATTTTTCAATAATATAATTTTGTTATAATAATAATTTATAATTTATATAATTTAACAAAAAATAATAATTTAATATTTATAATTTAAATACATTTTATTTCATTTTAATATTATGTATACATAATGTATACCTCCCACTTTTAAAAAAAAAAATTAAATTTTTAATTTAATTTTACACAATTTTTTTTTCTAATATTATAAATAGTATATTCTAAATTTAATAGGTTATTTTGTTCAAATTTTTTGTTTTTCATAATAGACTAAAAATTTTTTTTTTATTATCTTCTCTTTTTTCCTTATAATTTCATTTTTTTTTTTTCCAATTTCACAAAAAAAACTTTTTGTTTTTGTTTTGAAAATTTTAAATTTTAACTAATGTTGCTAAAATTTTTTTTTTGAGTGTTTCACAAAAAAATACAATTATGCCATTATGCATTTTCTGGAATTTAATAATTTTGTAATTGCGTTAATAAAAATCATTCTTTCTGTGGTTTTTGAAGAATAAAGTCAATTTGTTTAAAAAAAAATTAATCTTCAAAATGTCAAATAATAATCATACAGGAAACTTTGCTCCGATGCCTCAATGGGTAAGAAATTATTTATTGTTAAAATTATTTTTTTTTTTTAAATTCAATTTTTATGTTCTATTTTTATTTATTTTTAGTATGTTTCAACGGTCCACAATGGGGGATGCCTCGTCGAGTGTGATATTGTTAATATGCAATCCGAGGGATTCCGGGAGTCGCTGGTGGAAACGTGGTGACCTTCCGCCTGCGTTTCCCTAACCGAATTCCTAACGGATTATGGCTCCCGACGGTTGTTATATTCCGTATATCCCCGTAAGCGGGTGGATATAATTTCATATTCCGATGGAAATATTTTTAGACGGTGTTGTGGAATAAAACACGCCGTCCCTGTATTTTTGTTATATTTATATTTTGTTATATTGTAAAAAAAAAACAAATAGGGATTAAAAATAATTATGAAAGTTATAAAATTATGAAAAAGTATGAAAAGTTAAATTAGAAAAATTTAAGAAATGGTAAATATAAAATTGATGAATAAAAAAAAATATAGTTTAGTAAAAGTAAAAAATTAAAATTGAAAAATTGTAATTATCGAAAATTTATAAAAAAGGATAAAAGATTGTAAAATTGATTATATGAATAAAAAAAATAAATAAATTATTAAAAGAAAAAATTGTGAAAAATAAAATAATACATAGCAAATGAAATAAAGATATTGAATTGGTAAAAGTTAATATTGTAACATTAATAAGTTGGAAATTGTAAAAAAAAAAAATAAGGATTAAAAATAAAAAAAAAAGAGAAATTTATTGAAAAGGAATTAAAAATGAAAAAAAAAATGAAATGAAAAAGTTATAAATAAATGAATTGTATTGTATATAATTAGAGAAAAATTGATATATAAAAGGTATATATAAAAATAAGAGAAAAAAAAAAAATTTTGTAATTTTGAAAAAATTGGAAATAAAAAATGTATAACAAAAAATGTATAACAAAAGCTGAATAAATTAAGAGCTTCTGAATTACCATATATAAAAAAAAAATGTACCCATTTCTTTTACTTCAAAATGGGAGGTGTTGTGGAATAAAACACGCCGTCCCTGTATTGTTGTTATATTCGAACCCAAAATATTTTGCATTACGCATTGCGAAATAATATTAAAAATATTATTTATATTAATTAACTATGTCATAAAGTTAATAAACTTAGCATATAATAAATAATGCTTAGTGCGCATTTATGCAATGTATGCAATTTTGGGTAACAACAAATACAAATAATAATAATTATTACTAATTATGATTACGCAAAATAATTATGATTACGCAAAATGATTAATTGTATTATTATTGGAACAAAGTCTATTTACATTTTTTATGTAAACAAAAAGCTGAGAAGTAAAAAAAGTGTGTATAAATAATGCGGCTTTTATGGTAATTCGGAGAGTCGAAGTTTATTCAGCTTGAGTTAAACAGCTTTCAGAACAGAAAGTTCTGTACGAAGCTAATTACTAACTTATAAGTTTTGAATAAATAAAGTTTGATATATAAAAGTCAAATATAAAAGCTGAATTTTTATTTGAACAATATATTATTTAACTGGCAAAAGCCAAAATAATATAAAATTACATTATATCAACGCTTCCAGTTCAATAGGAACAAATATTATATAGATTGGCTATAGCCAGAATATAATAATATTTCCATTAACATTTGAACATAACATTGGCGCAGCCGGTTAACCAAGTACTACGTTTCTTGGTAGAACCACAAATTTTTTTGGACCACTTTTGGAAATTTTTGAGAAAATCAAAAAAAATCAGGATTTTGTTCACGGACAAAAAATCGAAGGAAGAGCAAAAGCAGTTTTTTTTTTGGAAATCAAGTCGAGAGGAATTTTAGCAGCCTACAACGAGAACGAGTACGTTACGTCAGTAAAATACAACGAAACACAAAAAAAATACAAATAAACACCCTTGTACTTCGCGTGAAGCGAACAAGGGACAAACACGACGCAATTTTGCGTAGTTTCTGTTTAATTTGTATATTATTTTGTTGTAATTTTTTTTGGTATCAAAATACAAATCATCGTAGTAGTTTTTTTTGGAATTGTTTAACTATTGTTAGTAGATTTAAATAGTTTAGTTTGTTTGCAAAAAAAAAATAAATCATTAAATTTTTTTTTAAAAAAAAAAGGTAAAAAATATATACTTTAAGTATAACCATTTTCAATTTTTCATATACCGTTTTCTTGTCGTTTTTAATCAAAGTAATGCCGGTAATATTTTATACCGTGGGGACAATACATAATACTAAGCACGGTAAAGTATGCAATAATTGTATACGCAACTGGCAAAGTATTACTTATCCCAAATTCGAGAAAAAACCATACAGTTGTATAGTTTGTAATAAAACTCTTCTTTGGTTAAAAGAATAAATAAAATACCGTTTTCTTGTAATAAATAATATACCATTGTATTTTTTTTATGTATAAATAATTTTTTTCTAATATATATATATTATTATGAGAGCATAAAATAAAAAAAAAATGAAATGAAAATAAAATTATAGTTTTTTTTCTTATACATGATTGATATAAATCGTTTTTTATAAATAGTTTATTTTGTTTGGGATCTTTAGATCTAAATTTAAAGGAAATTAATTTTTTTGTATTTGGCTAGTTAATAAAAAAAATATAAAAAAAAAATGTTAGTGAATAGGAAGATTTATTTTGTCTTAAGAGTCTCGCGTTTTTTTAAGGAAATTTCTCTGTATAATTTCTTTTAGTTTGGTAATATGGGTTTTTCCAAAAATTTTATGTGTTTTATGTAGCTTTCGTTTTTTATAAAAAATGTCTTTTAGCGACGGAATGCTGTCCGTCACTGAGACATTTGAAACTTTTTTAGTACAAGTACCAGTATTTTCCGGGTCAGGAGAGAATCCGACTCTGGATTTACAAAATTTTCTATATCTGGCTGAAGAAGCTTATTATGTAACTGAATTTAGGGGAAGAAGTTTTGTCCTAAACAATCTTATAAGAAGTAAATTAAAAGGAAAAGCGAATGCTCTTTTCCAACATAGAAATATTATAGATTTTGAGGAATTTAAAAATGTTTTGTGTGATTACTTTGTACCTTATAAGGACCTTCCTCAATTAGCTAGGGAATTGGAGGAATGTTATCAGGGACAGGATAAAACAGTAGAAAATTTTGGAAGTAGACTCTTGCAAAAGCTGGAGGCCTACAGAATTATGGTAGAAAACACTTACCCAGGTGAGGGTAGGGTTCTAAAAGAGGAAATGACGAAAGTAGCAAAACGCAGTTTTATAAGAGGATTATGTTCGGAACAATTGAAATTTTATGTGAGATCACAAAATTGCTCAAATTTAAACATAGCAGTAAAAAAGGCGATCGAATACGGTAGGGAAAACTACACATTGAGCAACTCAACAGAAAATCTGTCAAGGGAAAATATTATTTCTACATTATTAAAGAAATTATTAATGAAAATGGATGATCAAAAGACAGGTTATCATAAAAATGAAAATAATAATAATTTCAATTACGAAAATTCTTCTTCTGGACAACAAAATTTCCAAAGGCACTCAGTACCAAACCAAATAAATAATATAAATAGCTACAATAGCTATAATAGAAATTTTAGTGCAACAAATAATAACAATAATTATAGAACAAATAAAAATAATTTAAAATGTTATAGTTGTGGAGAACTAGGCCATACTAGCCGTTTTTGTATAGCATATAGAGAAAATTTAGTGGCGCCAAATTGTGAATGGTGTGACCGCCCAGGACACAGTATATTTCACTGCCCTGCTAAGCAAAAGTATGAATCGCGTGCTTTAATAAGGGATGAATCAAAACGCCCTGATTCATCCCCCACAAATATGTTATTAAGAAGACAAAATTTACAGGAAAAAACTTATAAAGAAAATATTGAATTACCAATGAATATATCAAAAATAGATGAAGCAAAGCTTTCAAATGACAATGGAGCTCAGGTTATCATAATGAATAGAAATTCATTTAAAATTGAGGAAAAAAGGAGTCAAAATATTGCATATAATACGCCACAAGGGCATAGTAAAACACTGAGAAATAGTAATGAAGATTTTTGTAGTAATAATGATTTAGATAATGAATATGAAGTAATTAATATGGAGAAAAGAATACCCAAAGATGGTAGTTCTATTTATAATAATTTATATAAAAAATGCAATATTCAGGGTACATCAAAATTACAGGAAATTTCGAGTACCATAAATAAACAAAAGGCGATAGAAGTTCCTTTTGGTAAAACCCCAATTAGGAAACCTGAAGCAAATTTATGTTCATTTCAACCTTGCAGTAGTACCACGCTTGCGTACTACCCAAACTATTTAGTATTGATGAATTCGGCATTCAAAAAACCAGAATTAAAAGAAATGGAAAATGAATTAAATCCAGTAAATTTTTGTGGAGAAAATAAATTAAAAAATAACAATGTAATAAATAAATCCGAAGTAATAGAAGAATATAATGTAGTAGAAGAGAGTAAAAACTTGGACGTAGAAAAAATAGAATTTGGAACTGTTATAGAAATACAGCATAAAAAAACTGAAACTATAAGCAACGTAAAAAAACAATGTGGAAAAAATAAAAGTAGAAATAAAAAGATACAAATATATGAAGAAAATTCGGAAGAAGCATTAAGTCATATTAGACTTTTATATAACAATGAAGAAGTACAGGATAAAAACGAAGAAATGTTAATTTCGGAACTTAAACCGAGTATAGTTCCACAGCAGGAAAATTGTCACATAATAGAATTTAATGAAAATGCAGAAAATTATATCGAAAAGCACGAAGAAAAAATAGAAACAGAATTGATTCAACAAAAGGATAAGAGTCAAGTATGGACCAACTTTAATACAAATTTTGTTGTAAAAATAAATAATTTAACCCAATATCCTGAAATAAAAATAGTAAAGGAAAAATTGAATAAAAATTGTTCGCTAGTAAATGCGCACAAAACTCATAAATATAGTCTTACAATAATTCCACGGAATTATAAATATTTTAGGAAACATGCATAAAATGAAGAAACTCGGAAAATAATAATTTTTATAACTTTATAGATTAAATATATTAAATTCTAAAATTAGTTTAATTTTTTATTTAGATTAATAATTATTTGGGAAAACTATTTCAGTAACTTAGTTAAATAAGTACTCGGAAAATAGTTTAGCATTAATCAGAAAAAAATATATATAACCAAAGACAATATACTATACTTATATGTACAATACACTATTGTCTTTGATAGAATAATTAATCTTTTGGTGCATATTTTTAGGAGAAAAATTTAAAATCAAATTAGTTTTTTTTATATAAATTAATGTAGTTTTAGTAATATAACATAATAAATATAATTTTAAGTTTTGGGGGTATAATATTCAGTTTAAAAATTTTTTGTTAGTACTTTAAATTAAACTTTTAGTAAATTTATTATTATAAATTTTAACTTTTAGAGAATAATAATTAACTAGCCAATTACAGTTAAAAAACGAAGTAGAGTTTTATTAAAAAATAAATAATCTAAATTTAAATTCGCATACATTTATACAAGTTAAATTAAATGAATGGATGTATAAGAAAATGGATGTATTTAATGGATATATTTAAAGTAGAGGAAATAATAAATTAAATTGTTGTTTAGATAATTATATATGTACTAAAAATTAAAATGGAAATTGTAATATATAAATTAAGGTAAATAAAAAAAATTTTGTTAAAAAAAAGGGAGTTATATGTAATCTATAATAAAATTAAAATAAGAAAAAAAAAAGTAAGAATTTGAAATAAAACTTTATGACAAAATAAATCGATTGTTAATATGTAAATGAAGAAAAAAAAAATAAATGTAAAAAGGAAATATTGAAATAGTTGGTATGTAATAAATTATAAAATTGATGAATAAAAAGAAAATATACTTTAGTAAAAGTAAAAAATTAAAATTGAAAAATTGTAATTATCAAAAATTTATAAAAAAAAAGGATAATAGATTGTAAAATTGATTATATGAATGAAAAAATAAATAAATTATTAAAAGAAAAAATTGTGCAAAATAAAATAGTACATAGCAAATGAAATAAAGATATTGAATTGGTAAAAGTTAATATTGTAACATTAATAAGTTGGAAATTGTAAAAAAAAAAACAAATAGGGATTAAAAATAATTATGAAAGTTATAAAATTATGAAAAAGTATGAAAAGTTAAATTAGAAAAATTTAAGAAATGGTAAATATGTAATTGAGAAAAAAAAAATATTGTTTAAAAGAAAAATGAAAATTATAAAATAGTTTGAATTAATGGTGAAAAGAGAAATTTATTGAAAAGGAATTAAAAATGAAAAAAAAAAATGAAATGAAAAAGTTATAAATAAATGAATTGTATTGTATAAAATTAGAGAATAATTGATATATAAAAGGTATATATAAAAATAAGAAAAAAAATTTTTTGTAATTGTGAAAAAATTGAAAATAAAAAATGTATAACAAAAATGTATAACAAAAGCTGAATAAATTAAGAACTTCTGAATTACCATATATAAAAAAAAAAATGTACCCATTTCTTTTACTTCAAAATGGGAGGTGTTGTGGAATAAAACACGCCGTCCCTGTATTTTTGTTATATTTGAACCCAAAATATTTGCATTACGCATTGCGAAATAATATTAAAAAATATTATTTAAATAAATTAACTATGTCATAAAGTTAATAAACTTAGCATATAATAAATAATGCTTAGTGCGCATTTATGCAATGTATGCAACTTTGGGTAACAACAAATACAAATAATAATAATTATTACTAATTATGATGACGCAAAATAATTATGATTACGCAAAATGATTAATTGTATTATTATTGGAACAAAGTCTATTTACATTTTTAATGTAAACAAAAAGCTGAGAAGTAAAAAAGTGTGTATAAATAATGCGGTTTTTATGGTAATTCGGAGAGTCGAAATTTATTCAGCTTACAGTTAACAGCTTTCAGAATAAAAAGTTCTGTACAAGGCTATATGAACGATTGGACAAATTACAAAATGAGGGGGACAGACGACTCGAATTAATAACAAAAAACGCAGCTATAGTAACTTCAAATTTAGATTATATTAAAGAATCGGTATTAAATTTAACTGAACACGAAGAAGAAATGGGTAGAAAAATGCAACTGATAGAAACAAAAATATTGTCAGAACACAATGCAATGGGAATAGGTATCAAAACAAATACATACCAGTTAGAAATGGACCAAGCCATAGCAGTGGCACAGAATAAATTCAACGAAGTACAAAATCTAATAAGAGAGCAAGGGGAAGTAATAAACGCATTACAAAATCACAAATTGCATCCAGCAATTCTGGACTCAACAGTTTTATCTCAATTAGTTTACAATATTACAGAAGGTATGTGTCATGACGCATTACACTCCATACAAGTTTTGAATCAAATAACAATTATAGAAACTTTACAACAAGACGGACAAGTTAGGATTAGAATTATTATACCTTGGCTAGAAAAGGAGCAATTTCAGATTTTTAAATTATATCCACTACCTATTCCATTAGAAAATCATCATTTTACAATGGTAACTTTAGAATGGGACTATTTAGGAAAAAGTGACTGGGGCCATTACTTACATTTTTCAAATCAAGAATTTAACGAAAATTGTGTCTCAGTAGGTGAATCAGGGATAAATAAATTTATAATGTGTAAACAAACACAATCAAAGTTGTTACAGGCGCCACCTAATAACTGCGTGTTAGAAATTTTCCAACACCAGGAAAAGGATCCTGAAACAAAATATAAAAATTGTAATTATAGAATTATATCGGATTTAACCAATCAATTAATACCCATGCACTCCACAAATAGTTGGACTTACATGTTCAATAGCAATCAGGAATTAGTAAGCTATTGCAATCCTATTACAACAAAAATAAAGTTAACTGGAGTAGGTATTTTAAAACTAAAAGGAAATTGCGTATATATATTAGGAATTCTAGAAATTCCATTTCATAAAATTTTCGAACGAACTATAGACGAAACTAACGACGGAATTTGGGCTCCACCAGCCATATCACTACTGGGTGAAATGAACCCCATATTATTAAAATTTACAACTCAACATAATCTAACGGCAGGTATTAAACTTACGGATACAAAAACATTAGCGGAAGAATTTAGGAAAAGGGGAAGGGGTTTAGAACAATTAAAATTAGACATCGAGAACGAACGCAAACGCACAGAACAGGAACGACAAGGAGTAATCAAAGAAAGATGGCATATAGGAACACTAGGTTTCACTACTTTCATATGTATAATATTGGTTATTATAATCGTATTGCGATTATGTCTAAAAAATCGAAAGAAGAAAACAGGGACAAACATAGAAATAAACTTGACGAAATCACAAGGCAACAAGCCGGAAATCCAAAATTTCCAACAAACAAACAAAAACGAAAAACAAACAATAAAACCTCACCTGCCATCTCACACCCTATCCACTAACAGAGCACTAGAGCTCCCTACTAATAAAATAAAACCTACACAACATAATTCAAAAAACTCTAAATCTGTACCTAGAAAACTACCTGCTCTAACTTTTCGCGAATAATAATTAATTAGCCAATTACAGGTAAAAAACGAAGTAGAGTTTTATTAAAAAAAAATATATGCACTTGTAAAAAAAAAAAAATATATATATATAGTTGAAAGTTATTAAAATAATCTAAATTTAAATTCGCATACATTTACACAAGTTAAATTGAATTAAGAAATTTAAATGAAAGAAAATGGATGTATTTAATGGATATATTTAAAGTAGAGGAAATAATAAAATAAATTTTTGTTTAGATAATTATATATGTACTAAAAATTAAAATGGAAATTGTAATATATAAATTAAGGTAAAAAAAAATAAAAAAAAATTTGTTAAAAAAAAAGGGAGTTATATGTAATCTGTAATAAAATTAAAATAAGAAAAAAAGTAAGAATTTGAAATAAAACTTTATGACAAAATAAATCGATTGTTAATATGTAAATGAAGAAAAAAAAAATAAATGTAAAAAGGAAATATTGAAATAGTTGGTATGTAATAAATTATAAAATTGATGAATAAAAAAAAATATAGTTTAGTAAAAGTAAAAAATTAAAATTGAAAAATTGTAATTATCAAAAATTTATAAAAAAAAAGGATAATAGATTGTAAAATTGATTATATGAATGAAAAAATAAATAAATTATTAAAAGAAAAAATTGTGCAAAATAAAATAATACATAGCAAATGAAATAAAGATATTGAATTGGTAAAAGTTAATATTGTAACATTAATAAGTTGGAAATTGTAAAAAAAAAACAAATAGGGATTAAAAATAATTATGAAAGTTATAAAATTATGAAAAAGTATGAAAAGTTAAATTAGAAAAATTTAAGAAATGGTAAATATGTAATTGAGAAAAAAAAAATATTGTTTAAAAGAAAAATGAAAATTATAAAATAGTTTGAATTAATGGTGAAAAGAGAAATTTATTGAAAAGGAATTAAAAATGAAAAAAAAAAAATGAAATGAAAAAGTTATAAATAAATGAATTGTATTGTATAAAATTAGAGAATAATTGATATATAAAAGGTATATATAAAAATAAGAAAAAAAATTTTTTGTAATTGTGAAAAAATTGAAAATAAAAAATGTATAACAAAAATGTATAACAAAAGCTGAATAAATTAAGAACTTCTGAATTACCATATATAAAAAAAAAAATGTACCCATTTCTTTTACTTCAAAATGGGAGGTGTTGTGGAATAAAACACGCCGTCCCTGTATTTTTGTTATATTTGAACCCAAAATATTTGCATTACGCATTGCGAAATAATATTAAAAAATATTATTTAAATAAATTAACTATGTCATAAAGTTAATAAACTTAGCATATAATAAATAATGCTTAGTGCGCATTTATGCAATGTATGCAACTTTGGGTAACAACAAATACAAATAATAATAATTATTACTAATTATAATGACGCAAAATAATTATGATTACGCAAAATGATTAATTGTATTATTATTGGAACAAAGTCTATTTACATTTTTAATGTAAACAAAAAGCTGAGAAGTAAAAAAGTGTGTATAAATAATGCGGTTTTTATGGTAATTCGGAGAGTTGAAATTTATTCAGCTTACAGTTAACAGCTTTCAGAATTAAAGGTTCTGTACAAGGCTAATTTGTTAACATAAGTTTGAGTAAATAAATAGTTAATTTAGACTTTAAATATTTGAAGTTTTATTTAAATTATTACGCTCCCAGTTCAATAGGAAAATATATTATATAGATTGGCTATAGCCAGAATATAATAATATTTCCATTAACATTTGAACATAACATTGGCGCAGCCGGTAAGAATATAATAATATATCATAAACATTTGAACATAACAACGGTAAATAAAAAAAATTATATAAATTTTTTTTTATCAATGATTTTTTTTTTATATTTGCAGCTAGAAGGGTGAATTATAACAATGAAATATTTAAAAAAAATTTGTAGATAATTAATTATTTTATTATATTTCTGTAAAAAAAAATCGTTTAAAAATTTGTTTAAAAAAATAAAAAAAAATTTGAATAAAATGTTAAGACTAACAAAAAATTTAAAAAAAATAATTTAAATAAAATGTTAAAAATGAATTTTTTTTAAAAAAAACTAAATCTATTATGTTTTATTCATAATCAAAATTAATTCCACTTAATATATTTTTGCATTCCACTTGTTGTTGGTTTTCTCAAAAAAAATTGTCAGAGTGATGTTTCATAAAAAAAATTTTCCTTGTCATACAGACAAAAAAAATTCCTATTCCGCTCTTCAATTTTACTATTAATTCCTAAATTTATTTTAATTAATTAAAAAACTCTTATTTATTATTACTACTCCTAAAAGTATAATTTAACCTAATTAATACTAAAACCCTTTTATGTACTTAAATCTAAGACACTTAATTGGTAATAATCTTTACTAATACTAAAAAAAAATATTTGCTAAACTTTATTGTATCAAAGTTTCACACCTTTACTAAACCTGCGCTAAATACTTTCCTAAACCTGCGCTAAGTATTTAAACGATACTATCGCGTAATATATGTCGTACAGTAAATTAAATTTTAGTTATAAAGTAAACTATCCGTTATTTGGATTATTTCTATTATTTGTATATTTTTTTGTGTTTTGATAAATGTTATTTTAATATAAATACAATGTATGTTTATTGTATTGATTTATTCTCTAAATGACAACACTTCGGGTGTTACATATTCATCCATTGTGTTATCCCTTTGTTGTATCATTCTGATTGATTTATTTAACTTGGAACTAGGTTTTGCCATTTTGGTTTTGGGTAATTTTGGGGTTTTTGGTGGAGATGGTGGGTTATTCCTGGGTGGTCGAACTGTGACATCTTCCGTTGGTATTATAGGTGTGGATATTGTTGGTCTATTCCGTCTTTCTCCTCGTTCTATATCTTTGCTCGTATTTTCCTTTGATTTCTTCTTTTTGAATTCAGTTACAATTATATATATTATTAAAAGTGTGATTACTAAACTTAGTACCGCCGAATTTGAGATTGAGGTTAACTTAAATGTATCCAATTTGCTTGATTTTGTTTGGCTCTTTTCTTTGTATATCCCCGTGAAGTTCTGTTAACGATTGGCTTCTCTTTGCGAATTCTTTATAAAGTTCTTCTGGTTTTATTTATTTGATTACTTTTGATATGGGTGTCATAGTTATTACGGAAATTTCATGCTCATTTTCCTTAAGTTCTATTTCACTTACATCAAGTAGTTTAGTTTAGCAGAGCTACACAATCAAGTAGTTTAGTCAAACCGTCTTGAAAACTTAGAATGTATTTATTCCTTGTATTTGAAATTGGGAATGGTCCAACGATATCTAGGTATACTTTATCAAATGGGCGTTTAGCGGTATCTGTAATCACCATAGACATTTTCGTAACCCTTCCTCTTTTAGTTTTTTGACATTTTGGACATGACTCGATATACTTCCTTACTGTTTTAAGCATTTTTTTCCAAACATAGTGTCTCTTTACTCGATTATAAGTTTTTAGGCGCCTATATGACCGCCAAGAGGTGAGTCATGATGAGGATGTTGTATTGTTTTTTGGATTTCTTCTTTATCTATTAATTCCATTCGTTTTGACCATTTCTCAGTTGGTTTTCCCTGGTCATCCTCATTCTCGTCGTCAGTGTTAGGATCATCTTCATCCTCTTCAATAGTTTTATCCATATCCTTGTCCGCTAATTTAGCCCTTTGAGCTCTAGTAATTACATTTATTTGATTTACTTCCGTATCGTTTTCTCTAAACGGAATCCGACTTATTGCGTCCGCGTTACCATTTTATATTCCGAAAGCCTAATTTTCCAACGGTTTAGTTGTCCTTCAGGATTTCTTTTATTGTACTTACTAATTAATGTTTTATGGTCTGTGAAAATTTTGAAACTTCTTCCCAATAGGTATGACCTAAAAATTTTTATTGCCCAATATATTGCGAACATTTCATTTTCAATTGTCGCATAATTTTTCTCTGAATTTCCTAATACTCTACTATCGTAGGCAATTCGTTTGTCTTCTCCAGTCTGAGTTTGTGATAAACCCGCTCCGAGCGCTTGATTGCTAGCATCCGTAGTTATATTAAAATCCATTTTGAAATCCGGTCGGCGAGTTTGGGCATACTAGGTCTGTAGTAGTTTACTAGCCCCAAAAATGATTGGAGTTCTTTTGTGGTGCTAGGTACGGGGTGTTCCTGCACGCATTTGGTTATTTCTGGGTCGGTCATTACTCCTTCTGATGTTATTTTATGGCCCAAATGTACTACTTCTCTTTTTAAAAATTTACATTTTTCCGGTTGTAATTTCATATTATTTTCCCTCAACCTTTGGAACACATATCGCAATTTTTCATCGTGATCTATTAAATTTTTTCCATATAATAATATGTCATCGAGATATACGAAACATTTGAACCCCTGAAGTCCCGTTAAGGCGCAATTCATCATACGTTGATATGTGGCGGGTGCTCCGGTTAGTCCGAATGGCATTCGCTTGAACTCGAAATGGCCATATGCGGTACTGAATGCAGTTTTCTCTCTGTCTGCAGGTTCCATTTGTACTTGGTGATAGCCACTAGCAAGATCCAAGATTGTGAAATATTTTGAACCTCCTAATTGATCCAAAATTTCTCCAATACGAGGAAGTAGAAATGCCTATCGTTACTTCATTTCATTTCCGAAAATCTATTACTACTCGATGTCTTTTTTCTCCGTTAGTCACCGCCTTTTTTGGTACAACAAGTAATGGTGCGTTCCAAGGACTATTACTAGGCTGTATTATATCTTCCGTTAATAATTTACCGATTTCTTCATTTATTACTTCCATTCAGGTAAACGGTATTGATGACTGTTTATAGGTTTCGTATCTGCTTTAACAGAAATTGAATGTGTTATATTTTCGACACAGCTGAATTTATCTCCGGGTAGGTGAAAAATGTCGTGACATCCTTCGCATATCTTTTCTAGTGTTCCTATTTCTTCGATGCTTAGATCCTGTGAATTGCATAAGACCCTTTAATTTTTTAATCCTTTCTTTTACTCCCATATTGTCCGTTTTCTCTTGATTGAATAGATATCTTACGTAATAAACTGGTTCATTCTGCGTTTCAGGCTCGTCGTTACCCCAATTTGTTAATGGGTGCACATTATAGAAATTTAGCGAGTGAACTGTTGGTTCGAAATTTGGAACTATTTGTTCCTGATTTGTTGTATTTACCACCGGGACGGCTATTTCCCATTTCGTACTTTGCTGATGCAATTCCGTAAGAATATTCCATTTTCCAAATTTTTCCCTATGTTTAATAACTCTCCCTAGTCTTTAACGGCTACTTCTAAAATTTTCTCTGATCTCGCGGGTATTTTAATTTCATCTTCTTTAATTTTCAACTTTGATTTTCTACCTTTTCCTTGGATTGTACTTCTTCATTTTCTGTTGTTAAAATTGGTGTTATTTCTGCGCCTAGAAAAAATTCAAGATCCGCTGCTCTATGGTCAGCTCCTGATTTTTCCGGTTTTGAGGTTCCACCAATTTCAAACTTCGTTAAATCTATTATGCTTTTTTCCTTTTCAAAATTTTCCCTTTTAATTTCGCCCTTATTTCTCATAATTGCAAAACGAACTCCTTTTTTAAGCTCGCTATTTTATTTTACTTTATAATTATTAATTACCTCTATTTTAACTTCATTATTTCTCTCTATTTTTCCATTATAAAAACTATTTACTTCTTTATTTTCAAAATTATCGCTACTCTTCGTTTTGTACATTTTAACTTCCTCAAACTTTCTATTTACTTCAATATTATTCATCTGGTTCGTAAAGGGAATTGAAAATTCATTTTTATTGACTTTTGTTTTGGGAAAAAGTAAAGTTTGTGGTCCTAATATATTACAGTTCTCTGCTAAATCGTTTCCGAGAATTCTGTCCGCGGGAAGGTCGCAATTACTACCTACTATCTGGAACTCACTTCTCATTTCTTCCGGTGTTAAAAATTTTCCAAAGCACTTGCCCAAGGTTGCGCTTCGGTTATGTATTGTATTTATTAATATATTTTCATTCATATCTATAGGTACCTCCTAAGCTATTTTTTCTATTTTAATTAAACTTATTTGAGCCCCTGTGTCTACCAATAATGTGACCTTTTTTGTGTTTGAAATATCCAAAGGCATAGTCACTAAGGGGGTTACCGTTTTTTGCACCCTTTCCTTCGTTATTTGGGGATGAGAATTGGGATTTTACCTCATCTCTTGCTCGTTTCCCTGCTTCGATTGGTAATATTGCCGTGCTGGACATGTTAACTCACTGTGGCATTCTCTTTGACACCACTCAGCGTGTCCTAATCTGAATGTATTAACTCTTTGTTGTGTTGTGGACAATTAGTTGCAATGTGTCCTGAATTTTTACATAAATAACACGACATACGTGCCCATTTACTCTCTCTATGTACGTTATTCGTGGGTGGCGCGCTTGCTTTGCGAGGTGCCCTGCACTCTTTACTGTAATGGCCCATCCTGCCACAATTAAAACAGGTTACTCTTTGCCCATTATTATTATAATAACAGGTTACTCTTTGCCGATTATTATTATAACGCACGTAAGCATTATTTACTGGCCTAGCCGCTGATACCAGTACTCTCATTCGTTGAGGCGCTTGCTGCATATTTTGTTGCCTGAAAAATCTATTATTGTCTCTATTATCTCTATTGTTGGAGTTTCAGTTCTTTTATCATTTCCATAAGCTGTTTTGTGGTATCATTCATTGCGTGTTCAGTTGTTTTTTCCAATTGTTGTGGTCCCAACAATTCTAAAGATTCCCTCGCAAACCGTATCGCTTTTGTAAGGGTCTCTTGAACATTAGCACAATTTTGCGAAATTATGTAATGTTTGATGGATTCCGATCGCAAGCCTCTGATAAATGTTTTCCTAGCAGTTTCTTCATCATGCTGTACGATTCCTCGAAATCCATTAGGAAATTTGTGCCTGGCGGCCATTTTAAAACATCCCAATTTTCTTTCCACACGGTCTCCAAATTGTTCAACCGATTCATCAGGAATCACGCATTCTTCGATTTCTCTCCTTAATTGCGTTAAGTCCTAATAAGGAATAAACGCGTTTTCTAAAATTGCTTTAAAATCTCTAAAGCTATTAACCGCTCGCTCCTGAAAAATGTCCGCGGCTCTTCCTTTTAATTTTCCTGGAATTATTTGATTTAATACCCTTTCCAACTCACGGGAGCGCCTGCTACTTTCCAGCGGTAAATGAATTATGTTTTGTCAGGGTTACAAGGAATAAAGTGCTTTGTCTACCTAGACGACATTGTCATATATGGTAGAAAATTACAGGATCATGACGAAAAGCTAAGGTCTATAAAGGTATTAACCGCTCGCTCCTGAAAAATGTCCGCGGCTCTTCCTTTTAATTTTCCTGGAATTATTTGATTTAATACCCTTTCCAACTCACGGGAGCGCCTGCTACTTTCCAGCGGTAAATGAATTATGTTTTGTCAGGGTTACAAGGAATAAAGTGCTTTGTCTACCTAGACGACATTGTCATATATGGTAGAAAATTACAGGATCATGACGAAAAGCTTAGGTCTATTTTCCAACGATTACGAGAAAGTAACTTAAAATTGCAACCGGAAAAATGCAAATTTTTGAAAAGAGAAGTTGTTTATTTAGGACACCAAATCACGTCGGAAGGAGTTCTACCGCACCCTGAGAAAATAAAGTGTGTACGGGAACATCTCGCTCCACGCACCACCAAGGAATTACCATCTTTTTTGGGTCTAGTAAATTACATTTCGATGAAGTATATATCATAGGCTAATTATAGACCAAGGTACGAATTTTACGAGTGATTTAATTCAGCGGTTATGTAAACTGCTAAAAATAAAAAAGGTACAAACCACGGCATATCACCCGCAATCCAACGGTTCTTTGGAAATAAGGCATGGGCCATTAAATGAATACTTAAAAACCATTATTAATGAGAACGTACAAAGTTGGGACTTATGGCTAGGAGAAGCGGCGTTCGGCAATAACCATACACCACTCGCCCATTTTCGCTCTCTATGGTTTTTGCGAACCACTACCCACTAGCTTTAAACAAAACCCGGAACCAATTTATAACTTTGACGACCATTGTCAAGTCGTAAAAGCTAAAATGCAATTAATACAGGGGAAAATAAAATCAATAAAGTACTACGACAAAATGAAAACAGAAACGGAATTTCAAATAGGGGACAAGGTCCTATTAAAAAATGAAATAAAAAACCACAAACTAAGCAGTGGATGGTCAGGTCCATATACAATAACTGAAGTAATGGACTCAGTTAACGCTAATATTAAAACAGGAAAAAAGATTAAACTTGTGATTATGGCACGAATAACAATAAAACATTATATAAAATAATAACTAAATTCATTTATACAATTATATACCTTTATATAACTAATGTCATAATTGTTTTTTTTAAGAAGCAAAAAAAAACAATAAAAAAAATTATATAAAATAATAATTTATATAAAAGAATTATATATTCATTTCAATAATTTTTTTTAGTAACAAACTTTTTATAGGTATAACATAATAAAATTTCAGATAGAATTAATTAGTTAACGCGAATTGCTTTTCTTAATAGCATCAGAGCCTAACTAGCCAGGTTGTCAACCAGCCAGTAGGTAAATTTTTCTTGAATACCATAAAGAAGTGCAACAAGGGTTGTTACAACTCTGATATTAAGAAAAATCATCAAAAGAAAAATCGCTACGGAAACAGAAAATAACTTAAAATAGCAGTAATATTTTTAAATTAGAAACATACTACTTAATACTGCGAGCTAAGTAGAATGGTAGGGTTAATTTCAGAAAATTAGTAAAACAAACTTAAAATTAATTGTTATGAACTATCAAGTTTACAAAATTTTACCTGATAATTCGTTTTTATTTTATACCGAGTACCGTGTGCAAAACAAACAAGTTTACAAAAGTAAGCTACTTTACTGCACCACGGACAATTTAAATTAATATTTAAGTTAACAATAAAAAATTAAAAAAAAACTCGGTTTATTTAAGGTATTTAATTATGTATAAAAAAAGGGAGGTAAGTATTAGGAAGGACAGTAAAATTAAAAATAACTCACGTTTTTTTGGGTAGCATAATAACCAACCCCAAGGAATCCCACGTAGATAGTAACAATCCTTCAAATTATTTAAATCCCACGACGAATTCAATTTTTTTTGCTTCTGCAGTCGCATCTAAAAACAAAATACACAATTAGTACCAATTATAAATAGTTAAAATTTTAATAAAATAAAAACAAAACACCAAAAAACCTGGTTAAAATTTTTTTCTCCTTTCAATTTCTGGAAACCTAAAAATATGCACAAAGAATTATTCTTATTTAAAAATGAAATAATTGTATACTTATCTAAACTATTTTAAATAGGGACCATGGTTGTTTTCTGTCAATACATTAAGTAGACCTAAAAACAAAAATAAAACTTGAAATAACATTTCACATTTTAAAAGGAATTTATATATTTTTTTATAATAAATATAAAATTTTTTAATAAATAAACCACGTCACTACAAATTTATTTTGACTTAAATCATTTATGTCAAAATAATTCAACACACCTCATTTATTATATATGACACATATACATACAACGACACCTATTGCGCAATAGTATCATTTAAGTAGTTAACGCAGGTTTAGGAAAGTACTTAGCGCAGGTTTAAAACTTAGCTAAAATAAAAATTTAGCAAAGATTTTCTCATAATAGTAAAAATTATTACCACTTTAGTGACTTGGATAGAAGTACACGAAAGGAATTTAACGTCATAGGAGCAGTCGAAATTTTATTTATGTTTCAAAAAGGAAAGTTAGGGAGTGAGCAAAATATTTTTCTATAGTATTTTTTATTTCAGTTATTTTTTATTTATTATTATTACTTTTTTGAACAAAAAGAATATTCTTTTTGTACTTTACGTTTACTTTAATTTCGGTCACCATCACCATCACCATTTAAATAGAATATCACATCTATCCATTTAGGAGGATAGACGAAAATAACGAAGATCTCCGCGAGGAATACGACGTTAGAAAACTCTCCAATGGGACATTGGTGGTAGGCCTCCACGTTTCCACCAAACCCTCGTGGAAATTCTCCGCTTGCATAGTATAATTCGCATATTCTACTACGCAACCCAACTCGGTGCCACCAGTAGAAGTTGATAAATACTAAATAGCAGATTTTTTTTTAAACATATTTAAATTATATATTCTTTATAAAATCTAATTTAAAAAAAACTTACCCAGCGTGGCACACGAGGAACAAACACTGAATTAGGAAAATTAGACATTTCTTTTTTTTTTTTTTCAACAATTCTTTTTTTTCGACTTGAACTGCTCAGAAGTTACAATGAGAATGATTATTGTAAATGTACTTAATTAAATCTGAAAACTGCATAGTTGCAATAATGATATTTTTTTTACACACTTCAAGTGTAATATCTGGCCCAAGCTATGTAATATCTTACGCTAACTACTCCCCTTGGATACCTATATGAGGGTATCCCCGATTGGTCGTAGGACTATTATATAAATAAATCCAATCCAATAACCTTAGCTAAAGAGCCTGAGTTAAACTAAAATTAGCTAAAGAGCCTAGTTCAGTTGGATTGGAAGTATATTATTTTATTCTAATGGTAGCGAGTAGCCGAGTTAAAATAAAACAATTTGTTTGACTTTCAAGTTAAAAGTGAATCTTTATTTTATTCATATTCTCTTTTATACCCTAAATCTATTCGTTACATACTTATTATTTATTAGTTACTTATTTCTAATTATTGGTAATATTTGCTAACGCCAGCAATCCTTAAATTTCTTTATAATTATTCTTAGTTTCAATAATTATTTAAAGTATTGCACATATAAATATATATATATACATATATATATTTACATGATTACTAATAATGTTCTCTGTATGCATATATATAAATGCATTAGAATACATGTGTTATTAACATATATACCACACAGAACATAAACATATTTGGTGATATTTTGTAAACAAACAAAGTGAAAGTCGATGCCCGTTTGACCTATACTTTTGTTTACATTAAAACATAAACATATGACGAATATTTTCGTATATGTTTAGTGGCATATATCACACCACCCCTCCTGGCGGAAAAGGAGGAATCTTATCCTTAAATAAATTCCTTCTTTCTAGCGTTAACAGATATTTTCCAAAATATTTTAAATTAATATTTTTTTTTTTCAATTACATTCTTGTTTTAACTTTCTTTATAAAACTTATATTCTTATTTACTTATTTATTTCTAGAAATTTATTTTTTTTTTTTTCTTAGATTTAACATTTCTATTTCTATTTATTATTAATATTCTTCTTTTATTTATTTTACTTTAATAACATCTCATTTCTACTTAAATTGTTTTTTTTTTTTTTTTTTTTTTTTTTTTTTTTTTTTTTTTTTTTTTTAATCGTTAATTTATTTATTTTTCATCATTAATTTATAAAAAAAACCGGTATAAACCAACCTCTCCTAAATTAAATTACTTTCTTTAAAATAATTCGTTGCTCAATCTTGTATTATGTTGACTGAATATAATTTTAAAAAATTTTCAGCATTCAATCCATAATGCCTTCGAATGTTTGATAATTTTTCAAACTAACTACTAATGTTTCATAATTATGATTAATAATCTAATTTCTATGCCTATATCTATACTCTAAATCTTATACATATATATACTCTTATATATACTCTATTTACTTACTATCTATGGG
The DNA here is from genome assembly GCA_949752835.1 of Empis stercorea. Lineage (NCBI taxonomy): Eukaryota > Metazoa > Arthropoda > Insecta > Diptera > Empididae > Empis > Empis stercorea. The sequence goes on from OX457088.1 coordinate 43,704,008, forward strand.
TTTCCAGGCGTCCCCTTCCCCCTAAATTGTAAAAGAAATTTTTTTTTTTTTTTTTTTTTTTTAAACCTAACTCTCAGTTATTATCATTAGATATGTGTAATATGGTTTTAACCTATTCTTATGTACTACTACTTTCTTTCTATCTGTCTTTATCTCGCAGTTTACACCTTTATTTCCTACTATTTCATATGGACCAATATATATTGGATCCAACTTCTTCCTATTTTCGTTTCTTAATAACACTAGACTCCCTGCTTCGTATATACTATCTTTTACTCTATAATCTTTATCAAATCTATTTTTTCTTTCTAATTTCTTTTTACCTAGTACTTCTCTCGCGTCTCTATGAGCTATTTGCAATTTGTTTTTTAAATCGATATTGTAGTCTTCGTAATTGTAAAGTGGTTCTACTTTATTCGTAAGATTTGATGGTAGTTTGCATTGCTTTCCGTATACTAATTCGTATGGTGTATAGTTTGTTTCAGAGTGTACTGCTGTGTTATAGCAAAATGTATAATATGGCAACCATTTATGCCAGTCTGAATGATTTTCAGTAACATATGTTCTTAAATACGCTCCTAACACCTTATGCGAATTTTCCAATGCTCCTATGCTTTCATGATGATATGCAGTAGAAAATATTTGGTCTATTTTCAGCATCTTACACATTTCTTTAAATACTTGACTCATAAATTCTGTTCCTTGATCCGAAGCTATCTTCTTTGGTACTCCATATTTTAAAATGAAATTTTCTACCAATCCTTCAGCTACGGAATTTGCTTCTTTGTTCTTCAATGGAACATTTTCTATAAACTTAGTCAATTCGTCTTGTATGGTAAGTATATATTTATACCCTTCTTCTGTGTCATCTAAAGGTCCTACGAGGTCTACAAATATTTTCTCAAAGCTTGTCTCGCTGGTTGATGTTATGACCATTGGTTGTTTTTTCACGTTTATGTGTTTGTTTCGTTGACATGTTTCACAATGCTTAACAAAAGTTGCTATATCCTCTTGCATTCCCGTCCAAAAGTATTTGCATTTAATATTTTTAATCATACGATTAATACCTGCATGTCCACTTGTTGGTAATATATGATAATCGTTTAATAGTAGTTTCTTCATACCTGGGTCAGTTATCCTTATCAAATCCTTCATAATGTGCACTTTAATATTCATATTTTTAAAAATTTCGTTCAATTTCTTTTTCATATTATTTAAATTGTTTTGTCGACGGCCGTCATTCAATTTTAATAATTCAGTTTTCGAGATATATAAATCTCCTATTTTTAATGGACCAATGATTTTCTGCACATCTTTCCACAGCAATCTGCCGAATGTTGTGTTTTGATTTTCTGTGCTATCTTTTGGTTTAACCATTAATAAACAATTCTTCTTCGGTATGTATGCTACTATTTTATTTGGACCCAAAATTATTTCTTGTTGATTTTTTAATTTTTCTATCTCCTCTTCGAAACTATCTACTATTTTTAATTCGACTAATTTCAAACCTGTTAATGGTGGTTGTAATAATTCATCTATAATTTGCTCATCCGTTTTTTCATTGTCTTCAGCCTCTTTGGTTTTTGATCTGGTCATTATTAGAATTTTTAAATCCTCAGATGATATTTGTATTCTACTTAAAGCATCTGCGGTACAATTCTCTTTACCCGGCGAATATTCTACATAGAAATTATATTCTTCTAACAAAAGTCTAAATTTTGTTAATCTCGATGATGGTTCTTTGAGTGAAAACAAATAAACTAACGGTCTATGATCTGTCAAAATTTTGAACCGTCTTCCAAATAAATATGGTCTATAGTGTTTAATAGCCCATACTATAGCTAGCAGTTCTTTTTCTATAGTGCTATAATTTTTCTCAGCACTATTTAATGTCTTACTTGCATATGCTATAGGTCTATCATCATTATTTGAAAGTACTGCTCCTAGAGCAAAACCTGAAGCGTCTGTTCTCAATATAAATTCGCCTTCAAAATTTGGGAATTGTAAAATTTTTGGACTTATCAAAAATTCCTTGATTGCTTCGAAAGCTTCGACACAATCTTTTGTAAAGTTAAATTTAACGTCTTTTTTCAGTAGTTTATTTAGTGGAATTGTTATTGATGCAAAATTTGGTATAAATTTTCTGTAATAGTTTGCAAATGCAACGAATCTCCGTACTTCGTCTGCATTTTCTGGTTGTGGAAATTTTCTAATCGCGTCAGATTTTGATGGATCTGGCCAAATGCCTTTCTCCGAAATTATATGGCCTAAATATAAAACCTCCTTCCTTAGAAAACTACATTTTCCAGGATGAATTTTCAAATTTACGTCTCTGAGCCTTTGAAAAACTTCGATAAGATTTCTGTTATGGGATTCTAAACTATTCCCGAAAATTATCAAATCATCCAAATATACAAAACATCTAGAATATGTTAACCCTGACATTGCTATCGACATCATTCTTGAAAACGCACTGGGTGAAATTTTCAAACCCATTGGTAATCGTGTCAATTGGTAATGTCCATTTTCAGTGGAAAACGCAGTACATGGTCTACTTTCTTTATCTAACTCCATTTGATAATAACCCTGACTAAGATCTATGCATGAAAAGTATTTCGCGCCTCCTACCATATCATATATATCGGTAATATTTGGTAGTGGAAATTTATCATCCTCAATAACGTCATTAACTTTTCTATAATCGATTACCATCCTAAATTTTTGTAATCCCGTTATTGGATCCTTTTTCTTTGGTACTATCAATACTGGTGAATTCCATGCTGATTTTGATGGTTCTGCTATCTTATTTTCCACCATTTTCCGTATTTCTTCCTGAATATCCTTTTTCTGAGAGTGTGGTACTCTGTATGGTTTTGTATATTTAGGTGTTGTTCCTTCTTTTAATTGAATTTTAACTATACCAGCATTTGTGATTGTTAATTTGTCTCCATTTAAATGAAAAATGTCGTTAAATTTGGTACAAATCTGTTTTACACAATTTATTTCTTCTGCGTTTAAGGTGTCATAATTAATGTCTTTTAACAGTTTCTCTGCACGTGTTTGTGGTTTTTCTTCTGATAGTTCGTAATTTAATATATAATGGTCGTTTAGACTAAAAGATTCTGGTTCAATCCAGTTTAATTTTACGTCACTATCTCTTGTGTTTAATATTTTTATTGGTATTTTACCCTTTACGATTTGGGATATCGATCCAGCCATGAAAACCCCTTCGCATAATTCTGATTGATGAAATATGCGTTCACCTGTTAATTTTGTGTCTATCCAATAGGTAGCTTCACAACGTGGTTTTACCATTATGGTATTGAAATTTTCTTTACTTATTATTGGTAAAATGATTTTTTCATCATCTATATTAAGCTCAAGAATAAATTTTTCCAAATTTATTTTGGCTTGAAAATCTTTTAGAAAATTTGCTCCCAAAATACCATCTACTGGTACGGGAAAATTATTTTTAACAATATGAAAATTGTAATCAATGTTTATTGATTGAAAATTTAATCTATTAACACAAGTCCCTAATGTTTCGAGATGTCCCGAAATCCCATGAATAGTTGTTTTATTATTTATATCTATTCTATTGTCTGTTAAAATATTTTCTTTAATGGTACAGATAGATGCACCCGTGTCTATTAAAAATGTCGCGTTTTTGTTATTTATTTTAATGTCTATATATAGTCCATTTGAAATATGTAGTGTGAAAATAACGTCATCGCCTAATTTGTGTAATCCCCTCCCGATTGGTTGGCTGCCCCCTCGGTGGGTTGCTCGTTTCCCTTTTCGGTAATTGCGAGGATTCTTGGATTTGGTACATTTTCGTTGGCTGTTCTGTTGTTATAATTAACATTTCCATTTCCATTTTGACGTCTATTTCCTGTATAATTTCTACTGCCGTTATTATTTGAATTATTATTATTATTGTTGTTATAGTTTCGATTATTATTGTTATTATAGTTTCGATTATTATTGTTATTATTATAATTTCGATTATTGTTATTATTTTTATTATAATTTGAATTATTACCATTATTTCTATAATTATTATTATTATTATTATTGTGATTATTATTATTTCTGTAATTATTATTTCTATTATTGTTATATCCGTTATCATTATATCTATTATTTGAATTATTATTATATCTATTACTATTTTGTCTGTTTTGGTTATTATTATAATTATTATTTCTGTTATTCATATATCTCATTACTTCGCTGGATCTTTCGGTACCTGGATCCAATTCAAGTAGATGATTACAGGCTTCCTTAAATTCTGTATATCTATTACAGTCCAACACAATTTTGTACCTGTCGTTAACTCCTTTTTTTAGAAAAGCTAAACCCCTTCGGTTATTCGCTGCTGTTAATGTTGGTCTTGCCGTTTCGCTTTGTTGCTGAACTTCCAATTCAGTCATGCGTGAAATCAGACCTTCAATGTCTGTGATGAATTCTCGCATTGGTCGATTTCCTTGCTTAGTATTATTCAATTTATTTTGAATAATTTCAATAGAGTCCTTACAACCACATTTTGTTTTTAGTATATTTTTCAGTTCCGAAAAAGTGGTAACTATGGTTGTTCCAATTTCTGTTAGTGCTTTGCCTTGTATTTTGCATTTTGTTAAGAATTTTATCAATATAGCCCGATCTTCAGCTTTCAATATGTCGTGATAAAATTCTACGCTGTTTATAAAATCTCTGATTTTTTCTTCTCTTGTCTCTTCTTTTTCTATAAGTAATGTGGGCAGCTTTTGCGCCACATTAAAATCAAAATTAGCCATTCTGCTATTTGATTCTTCCACTATATTTTCTGTTAATAAATCTTCTGCCTCCTTATAATCGTCTTCGTTACTTAACTCCTCTTGTTTTATTTCTGTTATCAGTTCTTCTGTATTTTCTTCCTCACTCTCCTCTCTTATTGTTTCGTTAAGATATTCTGCAGATTTGTCATCTAAAATTTTACTGACTTCTTCGTATAATTTATCGAATTTTTCTTTATATGCTAGCGCTAATTGGTTGTTTACTATATAAACTTTTCTCCAAGTTTCCGAAAAGTTTGTTTTAATCTCCTGAATAAAGGCTATTTTACTTAAAATATACCCAGAACTATACTTTCTATTAGGTGTTTTCTTAAAATTTGTTAATATACTCTTTAAATTACTTATCCCATTATCTAATATACTTATCATATTCTATATTATATATATATATACTGTCATTCTACAGTAATTATTATTATTTACCAAAATACTATTTATATCCTATACCATAATTTTATGATTAAAACAAAGTTATTTATATAAAAAAAAATCCCTCTAATTTATATTTACTCAAAACTCTCCTATTCATATACTTTTATTTTTATACTAACATACTCTATTTATACTATAATATCCTAATGAAAATATTTTCCAAAGCAAAAATCTATAGTACAAACTTCCGAAAAATTTATATATATATAAATTTATATATAATAGAATACCCTTCGGGGTTTCATATATAAATTCTATAAATATAAATTCTTGTGATGTAAAGTGGAACGAAAGTGGAACGATTTTATATATATTTAAATAGACTACCCTCAGGCGGTCGCTATATATATATTTGTATCTATTATGTGCCTACACTAATCTTATAGAAAAACTTAGTCGGTACCCAAACCTAATGTATTTTTTTTTTTAAACTATCTATTTTTACTACTAAAATATTATGTGCTACATTTAGCTACTATTCTACTCATAAATTTAGTATTTATTCAGTGATTTGAAAAATTCCGACTACGTGGTACATAGAAGAAGTTTTACTTCGAATTTACTATGTGACCCAATTTAAATGAACAAAATTACTACCAATTCGAATGATTAAAAGATTGAATGAGTAAAATCTTCATTAATATATATTTTTTTTTTCATGAATGTATAAAAATTAAATTACGCAATTATAATTTGTCAATTGCTTTGAATATTTTCAGAACTTCTTCTGTTAAGATCGCGTTTGGCACGGCTACAAATTTATTATGTATAAAATTTACGCTAATATTTGCCCTTATTGGGTTATGTAATTTTCCGTTAATATTCTTAATTTTATGGCCTGCCATTTTCAATAATCAAAATAAATTCGTTAATAGTTATAAGAAAAATTTTTTTTCAAAATATTTATCTACAACATTTAAATTATACTGCGGCAAGTGTTACTTGCCGTTTAATGTTATTATCTAAATATTTCTTTGCTTTGTACAATACGAAATAAATCACGATAACCAGTGCTAAGATAATAATTATTAATTGAATGTCCGAATAGCTTCTTTTACTATTATCGACACTGTTGGTGGATACACCAGCATTGTTATTAACGAAGATTTCTTCCTCTTTGGTGGAAGAGCTTCCCATGTTAAAAAAAATATATTATTATCAACACAATGCAAAGAAATATTTAAATATAAGTAATGTTACTCTATCGAAAAGAATTTTCAAGAAAAAACAAGAATCATTCACGATACATATACAGATGTATGTATAAAGTAATTTATTTACTTTTGGGTTATAGTTTATTTTGGGTTATGGTAATTTGGTTTTTTTTTTCAAAAAAAAAAGATGATTTCTAAATTATTCTTTATATTATGTTCATTACTAATAATGAAAATTTTCCGATAACATGTGTTATGTATATATCAAAGTATTTGGAATTTGATATTTTAGTTTTATTTATATTTTTTTTTTTTTTTTTTTTTTAGTTATTTTTCTTTTTCAAGTGCAATTGACCCTTCATTTGTCGTATTGCATATTTATTTATAAAAGTAAATTATTTTTTTTTTTCGTTATTTTTCTTTTTCAAGTGCAATTGACCCTTCCTTTGTCATATTGCATATTTATTTATAAAAGTATTTCAAATTATATGTTGTATATACTTATTATTATTTGTTTCTTAGATATACATATATATTACCTAAGTATTGTCTATATACTTTTTTTTTTTTTTGTTTTTGATATTTAGTTCATATTTATTATTCTTTAAATTTTCATATACATAGGATATTTATTTATTATTAAAATTACATATACATAGGGTATTTATTTCATATTTATTGTTTTCGTTAAAATCATATTTATTATTTTTCTTTAAAATTACATTTATTTCATATTTATTATTCTTTAAAATAACATTTATTTCATAATTATTAAAATTACATTTATTTCATAATTATTTATTTCATAATTATTATTCTTTAAAATTACATTTATTTCATATTTATTATTATTTATTTCATAATTATTATTCTTTAAAATTACATATGTTTTCTTTTTTTTTTTTTTTGAAATATATATATATATATATATATTTATATTTATTTATCTATTTATTTAAATTTCTGTAGGGACACAGTCAAAACACCGTTGAAACAATTCGTCCAACTTGTTGGCGTTGTTCTTTCTTCTTTCTTTTTCTGCTGCCTGCTTCTCCTTGGCCAGCGCCTTAAATCTTTCTTTCTCCTCTGGTTTTACCGCTAATCTTCGCAGTCTCTTCAGTTCGCCAATCTCCTTCCTGGCTTTTGCTGCCTTTCCTCCTCGTTTCTTTATTTTTATTGGTGTTGGTACTGCCTCTACGACGTTGTTGTTGTTGCTGTTGTTGAAATGTTTCCTTCTATATTCCTCCAGACTGATTGGTCTTGGGCCAGCCTTCTTATCTTCTTCTAGTGCTCTTTTTAAATCTTCTCCTGGCAGGATCGCCATGTAATATCTGGCCCAAGCTATGTAATATCTTACGCTAACTACTCCCCTTGGATACCTATATGAGGGTATCCCCGATTGGTCGTAGGACTATTATATAAATAAATCCAATCCAATAACCTTAGCTAAAGAGCCTGAGTTAAACTAAAATTAGCTAAAGAGCCTAGTTCAGTTGGATTGGAAGTATATTATTTTATTCTAATGGTAGCGAGTAGCCGAGTTAAAATAAAACAATTTGTTTGACTTTCAAGTTAAAAGTGAATCTTTATTTTATTCATATTCTCTTTTATACCCTAAATCTATTCGTTACATACTTATTATTTATTAGTTACTTATTTCTAATTATTGGTAATATTTGCTAACGCCAGCAATCCTTAAATTTCTTTATAATTATTCTTAGTTTCAATAATTATTTAAAGTATTGCACATATAAATATATATATATACATATATATATTTACATGATTACTAATAATGTTCTCTGTATGCATATATATAAATGCATTAGAATACATGTGTTATTAACATATATACCACACAGAACATAAACATATTTGGTGATATTTTGTAAACAAACAAAGTGAAAGTCGATGCCCGTTTGACCTATACTTTTGTTTACATTAAAACATAAACATATGACGAATATTTTCGTATATGTTTAGTGGCATATATCACACAAGTTTCAAAAAACAAATTTTTTTACACAAAAAAAAATAATAACTAGGCAATAAATATCTTATATCATATATCACAAAAAAAAAACATAATAAATAATTATAAAACACAAAAAAAAATTCTAGTATCTATCGTTTAATTATATAACACTTAAGGTCTTGAAGAAGTATAACACTTAAGGTCTTGAACAGGTATAACACTTAACTAAAATGTTTAGAAAGGATTCTTTAGTCGGGATTATAACAACTCCCGCAACTTAGCTAATAAGTACGCAAACTAAATATTTTTTGGCACATATTTTCAGGAGTAGTAATAATTAAATAAACAGTTTCATTAAATCTTTTTTTTTAGCAAATAGCAAATAATAAATAAATTTACACAGGAACATATAGTAGGGGATAAGAAATTAGTTTAAAGTAATTAATTAGTTTAAAGTAATTAGTTGTTGTCATAAGAAAATTGATATCCTATTTTAGACAATAGATTAAAGAATTTTTTTTATCGTATTTATAACAGGGTGTGAAAATGAAGGTCATTTGGGTAATATTATTTATCGCCGCAACTAAAGTAAATGAGATTGAGATGTGAAAATTGCACTCAACGGCAGCGCTTTTCGAAAATCAAGGACAAATGCTTGTACATCGCGGACAAATTGAAGTACTTACCAAGTTTAACCTTACACCAAGGGAGGAGATCGAGAAATTCTCTACATTATTAGATTCTTCAGTTCTAAAATTTTATTTTCTATGTTTTCAGAATCTTCGGAATCCATTACCCCGAATAATTCTTTTAACAAGGTACCACCGATATTGAGAAGACCACGTTTTTGTTTTGTATGAATGAAAAATTTATTTATTTGTTGTTGAGTGTTAATAATTTGTGATAGACTTATGTTTAAAGAATGAATTGTTAGTGGACAGTGATCAAGAGTAAATATTGATTTTATTTGCTTACATATATTTTGTAAAATTTGGAAATTCGATTGGATTTGATGCAATTCAGTTTTCATATTAGTAATATCGTAATACAGCAGTAATTTCCAACTCGAAGTAATTATTCTATAATCGCCAATGGATTCTAAATATATTCCTGATTTTTCGTCGTGTTTATCGATTTTGAACATTGTTTGTGATTTCCCAATAGATATGAGAAAATACAAAAATCTACAATGTAAAAAAAAATAAGAAAAACTTAAGTAGTATAAAAAAAAATATTTATTTTATTCGATAAATGTCTTTAGAAGATTGTTATGGACCATTTTTGTTTTTCTACCAATTTTTATAGTAGTATTTTCCGGTGAATTTATTTCTATGACCTCATAAGGTCCTAAATAACAAGACGTTAGTTTTTTTATAATTTCTTGTTTATTTCTTTTGATTTAATTAAATTATGTCGAGCTTCATTATAACAATGTTGAAGACGTGATTAAAGTTCTAGGACATAATCATCCATATTATATAAAGGTTCGACAGATCTAGAGATAGCTGATGGTATTTCAGGTTTCATACCAAAAACCATTTCGTACGGAGTAAATTTAGTGGAAGTATTTGGAGTAGTATTATGAGCAAAAACTGCGAAATCTAACCACATGTCCCAGTTATCAGAATCTTTATTTGCATAACAACGCAAATAATTTCCCAGAGTTCGATGTGCTCTTTCCAGAGATCTATTGGATTCAGGATGATAACTGGTATTATTTATTTTCTTGATTTTTAGCAAAGAACAAACCTTTTTAAATACTTCACTCATAAAATTTGTACCTAGTATTCTTGGAGCACCAAAAGTATTCTTGGAGCACCAAAAATGCAAATAACTTTCCGTACAAAAGCGTTGGCAACCGTAACAGCTTCTTGATTAGAAATTGGGATTGCTAAGAGAAATTTAGAAAGTAAATCTTGAAAGGTTAATATGTAAATATTTCCGGATTCGGTACTAGGTAGTGGACCGACTATATCTAAAGATAATTTTTCGAATACTGTTGTAGGTGTGTCTGTAATTTTCATTGCAAATTTTGTCTTAAAACTTAATTTATTTTTCTGACATATTTCACATGTAGATATGTATTTAATTATCTTTTGCTTCATGTTTTTGAAATAGAATTTTTTTTTAAGTTTTTTGAGTGTAGGATGCACTCCTTGATGTCCACCGACTGGACTATTGTGATGTTCTTCTAAAATCGTTTCAATTTGTGTAGGATCAGTGAGAATTTTAATTTCATTTCCTATAATGTTTGACTGGATTATAGTAGTATTAGTATCAGGATCGGAAATATTATTTTGATTAACATTTTTATTTTCGAGATTTTCGCTAATTTTATTTTCAGAAGTTTTGATTTCTAATGTATTATTGTTATTATTTTGATTCGATTTTGATTTATTCGATTTTGCTCTAGTAATTACGTTAATATTGGCTATTTCCAATGTTGAAAGTGCATCAGCATTTGTGTTTAAATGACCCGATTTGTGGACAACACAATAATCGTATTCTTCTAGTTTAATGCGCTAGCGCATTATTCTAGAAGTTGGATTATTGATATTGAAGATCCAAACAAGGGGTTTGTGATCAGTAACAACTGTAAATTTTCTACCATAGAAATATGGTCGGAAATAAGCAGTTGCCCAAACTACTGCTAAAGCTTCTTTTTCGATAGTAGAGTAATTTCTTTCAGCTTTATTTAAAGTTCGATTAACATAAGCAATTGGCAAATCTAATACTTTGCCATGTTCTAAAGTTTGTTGTTATAAAACTGCACCTACGGCGGTGTCACTTGCGTCTGTAGTTAAATATAGTTCCTTTGAAAAATTTGGGTATTGTAATACTGGATATTCGGTTATAGCTGTCTTTAATTTTTTGAAAGATTCATCACAAAATTCATCCCATAGGAATTCTGTGTCTTTTTTTAATAAATTATTTAGTGGTTGTGCAATAGCTGAGAATTTTGGTATAAATGTATGATAATATCCTATTAGACCTAGAAATGATTTTATGGCCTTTTGATTTTGTGGTGGAACTATGTTTAGAATTGTGTCTATTTTCTTTTTATCTGGTTTAATACCTTTTTCGGTTATTACATGACCAAGATATAAGACTTCTTTATGTAAAAATTTACATTTATTTGGCTGTAATTTTAAGTTGTATTTCTTTAAAGCTTCTAGGACTTCTATTAGTTTTTGGTTATGATCTACAAGATTTTTACCATATATGACTATGTCGTCTAAATATACAAAACAACGTATACCTTGAAGACCAGTGAGAACTATATTCATTAGCCTCTGGAAAGTAGGCGGTGTATTTCGTAAACCAAATGGCATTCGTGTAAATTCGAAATGACCATAAGGTGTACTAAAAACGGTTTTTTCACGATCTTTGTCATGGACACCGATTTGGTGAAATCCGTTTGCCAAATCTAGAGTAGAAAAATATTTGATTCTCCTAGCTGGCCAAGAATATCTTCGATATTCGGCAGTGGATATGAATCGCATATTGTAATTTCATTCAGTTTCCGATAATCGACAACTACACGCCATTTTTTATTACCATTTGCGTCTGGTTTTTTCGGTACTACTAATAAAGGACTGTTCCAAGCACTTTTACTATGCTGGACGATACCTTGATTTAACATTTCATTAACTTGCTTTTTGATTTCGGATTTATGAATTTCTGGAAGTCTATACGGTTTAATATTAATAGCAGGTTTATTAGGTTCTGTATTTATTTCATGTTTTATAGTTTCTGTACAAGTTAAGACATCACCTTCTAAATAAAATAGCTGATTGTATTTTCTACATATTTGTATAATTGAATCCTTTTCTACTGAATTCAAATGAGAAAGATCTAATTGTTTATTTAAATTTTCTAAGCGATTTTCTACTTTATTTTCGATTTCTGTTTCTGACAATGTATAAATATTGAAATTTTCTAGTGGAGCGAAATTTATTTTTAATTCTTTGTTATATAATTCGAATGGTTTTTCATTTATATTTATAATACTAAGGTGAACATAACCATTTTCAGGTTTTACTATTGTATTGGTTATAAATATTCCTTTTTCGTTTAAATTTTTTGAATTTAGATATGTAATTGATTCTTCTTCAATAGATACAGGACCGTATTTAATTAGTTTTTCCGTTCGTGGCGGTATCACTACTTTATTATTTTCGACTTGAAATTTAATATGAATTTTTGTATTGTTAAAGTGGAATATTGCTTGATCATGACCATAATCAATGATTGCCTTGGTTTTGTTTAAGAAATCTTCGCCTATTATAACATCTTGTGATATAGGAAATTCGGCTGGTACTACATGAAAAAGTATAGGATAATTTTTCACATTTTGAACTGAAGATTTAAGAAATAATTTTGTTGTACCAATTGTTTTAATAGGTTCAGGTGAAAAAGCATTTACTTTTATAATACTTACATTTGCACCTGAATCTAATAATAAATTTGTGAATTGATTTTCTGTGCCTTCTATTTCTAAAGATAAAATACTAGAAAATGTGCGATTTTGTATTTGATTTAACATTACAGATTTGGTTGGATTTTGCCGCATTAATAGAATATTTGAGTTTTGTGTGTGATTTTGAGAATTTGTTAGAGTAGGTCTTATGATTTCGGGATTATTCAAAAATTATTTCGACCCGTGTTTTTATTATGATTATTAGAATATTTATTTGAATTTAGAGTTTGCTATAATTTTATGATCTTGTGCCTTAGATTTTCTATTCGTATGAATTTCTTCTTTATTGGAATTTGTATGAGTTTGATGTTTATTAGATTTTAGAATTTTTTCGATTTTTTTAGAGTCTGTATTATTCTTTATTTTATTAGAGTTTGTATGAATTTGATGTTTATTAGAATTTGAATTTTGAAATTTGTTAAGATTTTGAATTTCATTGAAATTCTGATGGAGTTTGTTAAGATTTTGAATTTCATTACAATTCTGATTTTGGAGTTTGTTAAGATTTTGAATTTCATTACAATTCTGATTTTGGAGTTTGTTAAGATTTAGAATTTGATTAAAATTTGGATTTTGGAATTTGTTAGGATTTTGAATTTCGTGAAATGTTGTCGGGCTACTTATTTTAATTCGCTTGCCTGCCTCCTGTGGCCCGATGGACCAGGCTGGTTGAAGTTTCCCTGACGTGTACTAGATTCAGGATTATTGGTAGTATTACTAATTTTTTTGTTGTTGTTAAATTCACGTTTTCTACATTCCTCAATAGAATGTCCTGATTTCTTGCAATAACGACAAATTTTTCCTTGCGTTATTGTATTAATCTGAGTGCTTGAATTTGGAACTGTTATTCGCGGTATATTGTTGAATCTAGTAAAACTATTTTGAGTGGTGCTAGATTTAAAATTTGGGTTAATATTATTATTAAAGTTTGGTTTATAATTTGAATTTGTATTTATTTTCCAACAATCCCTAGTATAATGTGTATTGGTTTTACAATAACTACAATATGGTTTTCGAATGTTATTAGTATCATCTCTAGCAGTATTTTTATGTAATTTTTCTTCATCTATGACCAGCTCTATTGCTTCACTCAATGGGGCTTTTCTGGCTGAACGACAAATTAATTTTAATAGATCTCGCAGTCCATTTATGAAATTATTCATCACCGTTACACCATTTAGTTCACGAATGGCTTCACTACCGTCACTAGACATAGAATCCTTTACACCGGCTATATTTAATTCATCGAGTAGCTTTTCTGCTCTCTCTGAATAATTTACCACGGATTCTTTATAGCCTTGACTTAAAGCGAAAACGTCCATTTGAACTAATTGGGTGGATCTGGTTTTAGAAAATTTTTCGATAACAGAATTTTTTAAATCTTCCCATTTGTCGAAATTTTGGTATCTCAGAATAGCGTTATACGCACGACGCGAGATTTTCGAGATGATAACATCTAGAATGTCCGTTTCTTCGTCAACACCTGCTCTTTTATATGGAATTACGGCGAGTTGTAAGAATCTATGCAATTCTACAGAATTTCCATTGAATTCTGGAATCATTTTAGATGCTTGATTTATATCGAATTTGGCCATGTTTTTGGAGACTTGATTTGTTACACTAACGATTTGAGTAGAAGGATTGTTATTTGGAGGCTGATTTCCCTTTTCACCTGATTGATCTGAATTATTCGATGAATTTCCAAAAATTTCATTAATTTTTGATAGAGTATCGATACCAACGAGTTTTTCTTCAGAATTATATTTACTATTAATTTTAGGGTAAGATGGATTCGTTTGGGAATGAGTAATTGGCATTTGGTCACTTTTTTCTAAGTCATTTACTGATCTAGGAACTTTTCTAGTTCTTAAACTTATATTCAAATTTAAATTACTCTTAAAACAAACATGTCAAAACAAAATCTTTTGCATACAAAAAAAAATGAATATAGAAAGCGAAAAAGACAACACATATATATATATAGAAAACGAAACAATAATCAAGAATTAATTTTATTAAAAAAAAAGACAAAATTAATTTATTATATATAATTTTTTTTTTTTTAAATTTTATGGTAAGAAAAATTACTTTTTGATTTATTTTTAAATAGTCAGAAAAAATTTTAGTTTTTATTATATATTTTTATATTTAAATTAGAAATTAAATGGTAGACAAATTTTATTTATTTTGTAGACAAATTTTATTTATTTTTGTAGACAAATTTTATTTATTTTTCTAGACAAATTATATTTATTTTAATTTATTTTAGTTAATTTTGGTAAAATTTAGTTAGATTTAATGATTCTAGTTTATTTTTAGGATATAAATTTTTTTTTATAATACAATTAAAAAAAAAATGTACTTCTTTCCTTTTTTTGTTTTTATTATGTTTTTATGTATATATATGATTCAACTTTATTATTTTCATATATGAATTTAAGGAAATTTCTCCTTCATTTATTTTTTTTAATATTTGTTTTCGTAAGGTTATAAATTTTGTTTTCTTTTAATTACTTCGTTAATTATGGTAAAATAAGACTTACATATATTTTAACAGGTTCATGGTTGATGCTGATGCTCTGATGATTAGGTTTTCTATTTCCGGTGGCTGTTGATTCTTGATGATGATGCTCTGATAATAGGATTTGGTTAGATGTTCTGTGAATTGTAGTTAAACGGCGCTTTGAGCCTCCGTTTAAAGATTGCCTCTTTATTGGTTTAGTATTTATTTATTTTTTAACTGACACTTTTTATTTATTATTATATGATTATGTTAAAAAAATTTTTTTTATTAATAAAGATACTGTCTGCCAGACTCAGCAAGACATTAAGCAAATTGAAGTCTATTTTCTTTCGAAAAGTTGCAATATCTTTATAATTTATTTAAAATTTTTTTTTTAAATTTCACTTTCGTTTAATTACGGGTATTTATTTATTTTTGTATTTTTTATTTATTTGATTTCGTTAATAGATTTTATTATTGATTTTGTTGGATTATTTTGGATTTGGATAGAATAAAAATTTCACTTTATTCTACCCCACATCTGACACCAATGTAATTTTTATGTAGATATAATATATATACATAAGGGAATATATATATATTATCCTGATGTTGTGATTAAATAAAAGACTGTACTTCTTAGTTTGAATAAAAAAAGTTGTTTTATTATTGAGTGCTCGCTTAAACCTAATTTTTGGAGCTTATTCACAATTGGAAAACACGGTTTTAGTATTTGGCGTCTCTAGCGGTAGAAATTGGACATACAGGCATAATATTCTACTCTTAAATATCTTTCCAACGAGTGGTCAAACTTCAATTTAGGTGCACATTTACTATATAAAATTACATTTTTATTCGAAAAAATATGTTTTGGCAAAATTCATGAAAAATGCCATATATAATAAATATTTTTGATTACTTATTTTTTTAAAATAAATAAATGATTTAGTAAAATAATTACTTGCCATTTAATTTGAAAAGTTAAATAAATATATTAATGTTAGTATATGATATGCTAAGTATTTTGGTTTTTTTACTTCATCCGAAATAGAAGATTTAGTAGTATAATTTTTTGGTTTAAGTTGGTTTGGTAAACATTTTTTTTAGTATTTATTCAAGTAAAAATGAAATACTTTTTAATTACTATATTTATTTTAACGCAAGAAAAAAAGTCCTCGGTTCGAAATTATTGCGAATAGGAAAAAAATTTGCCAACAACAATGTTTTAATGCACCGACAATAAAACAAAATTAAAAAAAACCATATATTTATATCCATAGGAAACCTAAGGTTCATTAACCTTACAAATATACATACACATACATACATATTCAATTTATATATATGGTTGGTATCATTATCGTCATTCGTAAGCCGGTTAATGAACCTTAAGGTTCCTATGGATATAAATATATGGGTTTTTTAATTTTGTTTTATTATCGGTGCATTAAAACATTGTTGTTGGCAAATTTTTTTCCTATTCGCAATAATTTCGAACCGAGGACTTTTTTTCTTGCCTTAAAATAAATATAATTAAAAAGTATTTCATTTTTACTTGAATAAATACTAAAAAATTTTTTTACCAAACCTTTCCAACGAGTGGTCTATATATTTTCATTAGGCATATAGAATATATTTTTAGAAAATCAGATCGTTTTTTGTTTGTTTGTGTTTTTAATTTGAAGATATATTTTTACTGTTTTGTAATTGTTGGAAAATAAAAAAATGCCGCGGTAGCCTAACTACTGATCAGTAGTTTTATAATTACGGGCTTTTAAAAAAAAAAAAATCCCTTATGTTAACGCTTTTCTGCCCGTCCGTCTGTCCGATGTAAACAATAAAAAGCGGTTATTTCACATATTACTGTACACACATGTTCATGATAGACCCACCAATAGAAAGCTTGATTTATTGAGAACCAGATGTAATTGATATAATTTTAAAATTCGGCCGGTAGACGGCGCTATTCACATTTTTCCCAAACATCTTTTTCCGAATAAAAATGTAATTTTATATAGTAAATGTGCACCAAAAATGAAGTTTGACCACTCGTTGGAAAGGTATTTAAGAGTAGAATACGATGTCAGTAACCATATTTCAAATTTCTACCGCTAGAGGTGCTGAAAACTAAAATATATAAAATGTTAATTTTTAAAATGTGATTTCCAATAGTCAATAATTCCCAAAAATTAGGTTTAATGTCACATATGAAAGGTAGTAAGTAGTAGTTTAAACCACAGTTGTTATAATTTTAGTTTCTGCCACTAGAGGGTGCAACATAATACTCAAAATATGCAGTTACAGTAGATAATTTAAAAAAGCCCATGATTATAAAACTACTTATCAGCTGCGCGGCATTTTTTTAAATTCAACTACGTACTCTAATAAATACATATTTGGAGTATATGTTGCACCCTCTATCCGCAGAAATGAAAATTATAACTGTGATTTTATACTACTACTTACTACCTTTCAGTTGCAACATTAAACCTAATTTTTGGAGCTTATTCACAATTGGAAAACACGATTTTAGTATTCGGCGCCTCTAGCGGTAGAAATTTGAAATACGGTTACTGGCATAATATTCTACTCTTAAATACCTTTCCAACGAGTGGTCAAACTTCAATTTTGGTGCACATTTACTATATAAAATTACATTTTTATTCGAAAAAAGATGTTTGGAAAAATGCGAATAGCGCCACCTACCGGCCGAATTTTGAAATTCTATCAATTGCATCTGGTTCACAATAAATGAAGCTTTCCATCGGTTGGTCTGTCATTTATATGAGTGTACATTAACCATGTGAAATCACTGGTTTTTATTGTTTACATCGGACGGACAGACGGACAAAAGCGTTAGCATAAGGGATTTTTTTTTACAAAAAAGCCCTAAAAATATAATTATTTTCTTTAACACTATTGACTATTAACATTTTTTTTAAATTTTAATAATTATTAATTAGTTTTATAACTATAAAATATATGCACTTTATTCATTTTATTTTCAACATAGCATTATGAAAAAATTTCCAATAATATTTTCCAATATTAAAAATATATTTCTTTTAACAATTTTTATTAATCTATATATTTTCATTAGGCAAATAGAATATATTTTTAGAAAATCAGATCGTTTTTTGTTTGTTTGTGTTTTTAATTTGAAGATATATTTTTACTGTTTTGTAATTGTTGGAAAATAAAAAAATGCCGCGGCAGCCTAACTACTGATCAGTAGTTTTATAATTACGGGCTTTTTTTAAATTCAACTACGTACTCTAATAAATGCATATTTGGAGTATATGTTGCACCCTCTATCCGCAGAAATGAAAATTATAACTGTGATTTTATACTACTACTTACTACCTTTCAGTTGCAGCATTAAACCTAATTTTTTGGGCTTATTGACTATTGGAAATCACATTTTAAAAATTAACATTTTATATATTTTAGATTTCAGCGCCTCTAGCGGTAGAAATTTGAAATACGGTTACTGGCATAATATTCTACTCTTAAATACCTTTCCAACGAGTGGTCAAACTTCAATTTTGGTGCACATTTACTATATAAATTTACATTTTTGTTCGAAAAAAGATGTTTTGGCAAAATGCGAATAGCGCCACCTACCGGCCGAATTTTGAAATTCTATAAATTGCATCTGGTTCACAATAAATGAAGCTTTCCATCGGTTGGTCTGAGTGTACATTAACCATGTGAAATCACTGGTTTTTATTGTTTACATCGGACGGACAGACGGACAAAAGCGTTAGCATAAGGTATTTTTTTTTACAAAAAAGCCCTAAAAATATAATTATTTTCTTTAACGGACAAAAGCGAGGCACCCTGTGCTTCAATTCACAACGGAAATTATAAAATTCAAATCCAAATAAAATTATTAAATTTAATTAATAAAAAACAAAAGTTTCAAATTACGCGTTGCTCGTGCACAGAGAAATAATTTAATTCAATAAATAATAATTTCTCTGTGCTGACAACGCGTAAAATTAATTAACCAATTGACTAAAAATTAATTTTAATTATTTTGTTGGAGAAGCTGATTGGTTTTCCAAAATCTTATTGGAAAGATTTTGGAAAACCAAAAAAGCTCTCCAACAAAATAAAATAGAAAGAAAAATGAAAATTTGGAGTCAGTTGAAAAAAAAAAGTCGTGATTAAAAAATTTTAAAATTTCAATTATTATTGTTAGTCAGTTGATCGGCATTTAAATTTTATATAAGTATAATTTAAAAGTGTATATTGTAATCAGTCGTTTTAAAAAAAGAGTTTTTAATAGCCGGTAAAAAGAAATTATTAAGTTTATTTAATAAATATTAAGAAAAAAGTTAATATTTGAACATTGAAAAAATAAAATAAAATAGAATATGAGAAAAATAGTTAAAATGAATATATTAAAATTAACAAACGTTTTATAAAAATAATATTTATAAATAGTAATTAAAATTTGATTTAACGTTATAATAAATTTTATACATATAAACTAAAATTTGTTTTAATTAGAAAAGAAAGTTTTAAAATAAAAAACAAGTTAAAAAGGTGCGATAAAAAACAATAAAATTAAAGAACATTTTTATGATTGTAATTTATATTACAACATGTGCGCTGCGGACAGGATCGGAATTACATTTCCTATCCAAAAGAATTTGGTGTGACGGTAAAACGATCTTATAAAAAAATAATAAAGTTATATAAAATAATTGTAAAATCAAAGTAGACATAAATAAAAAAAAATTTACAAAAAAAAAATAATAAAATAAAGTTAAGAATATTACAAAAAAAAATTTAAAAAAAAAAATGGTAGCAGAAATTTAATAGAAAATTTGTTTTCTTAAAATTTAACATCAGTGGTAACAGAACAAGCAGTGGAAGCAGTGAAAGGTGTGGTAAAAATTGAAAAAAAAAAAAAATTGCAAAAAAGTAGCAGAAGAA
This sequence comes from Empis stercorea, assembly GCA_949752835.1. NCBI lineage: Eukaryota > Metazoa > Arthropoda > Insecta > Diptera > Empididae > Empis > Empis stercorea. Next base: position 43,724,331 of record OX457088.1, read on the forward strand.
GTAGCTGGTAGCGGAAGAAGCAGAAAAACTTAAAAAAAAAAAATTTTTATATATTAAAGCAGTAAGTTATTTTTTTTTTCTAACTATATTAAAATATAGAAATTTCAAATAATTTTATATACATATTCAAAATATATGAAACGGGCTGTTAATAAAATTTTAAAGTTATAATATATATACAATCATAAAATTATATATGTATATATAAAAAAAAAAGTAATAATTTTTTTTGTTAACAATAAATAATTTTTTTATATAAAATGAATAAAACAAAATCATTAGGAAGATACGGTTCTTCATTATTTTTTATAATTATTATAACTCAAAATTTAATTGTTTTAATAATGGAGAATAATAAAATTTATTTTTTGGCTAATTATTAAATTAAAATTGACAAATATAAAAAATTAAATTAATTAAAATATGAAATTAAATTATTAAAGTAAAATTTATAGAAAATTGATTAAATTTAAATTTGTTAAAATTTTGGTTGAAATAGCAAATTATTCGAATAAATAAAAATACAAGAAAAATAATGTTAAAATTGATTTAATTAATTTTTTGTATTAGATTCATTAAAATTATTAAAGTATAAATGTAAAATTGTTAAATTTGGATTTACCTTTTATTGATTTAAAGTAGAAAAGGTATTAAAACAAAAAGTATCTAAAAAAAATTTGGCCAAAAAATAAAATTAAAATTTTTAATTATAAAAAAAAAAAATATATATAAAATAATAAATATATAAAATCCTTAACGAAATTATAAAAATATATATATATAAAAAATCCTTTTTTTTTTTTAAATTCCTAGTGAATCAAAAAATCTTTATATACAAGTTAATACAAAATAAAATAAAATGCATATACATATGAAAGAACCCCCTAAAATAATATATGTATAAATATACATATACAAAAAAAATGATATTTTTTCTTATATACTACCAAAAACCTTAACCTATCCTAATAGTTAACCTAATTTCAATTTTTCTCTCTTCAATAGAATCTTAAAATAAAATAGGTATAAAATAAATAAAATTGGGGTACACATACATAGGTGTAAAAAAAAATAATGAGTAAAATTTTTTAAAGAAAAGTCACATGTACACATACATGTACAATGGAAAATATTAAATTATTAAACATTAATTATATTATCATACATTATAATTTTTATCTGTATACATAAAAGTTTTTTTTATTCTCCAAGTATAAATTGCAAATTGTGCGTTTTTGATCATTTGAATTTAAAAATTTTATAATAAAGTTTTGTTTACGTGAAATATAATATACATAGAAGTGTATTATTATCAAAGTAAAATCGACATAAAAATAGGGTAACAAAACTAATTACGGTGTAAAAGGTTAAGTTTATTTAATTTAACACAAAACTGTATACAGAAAGTGCAAAATAAAATTGTGCACTAAGTTGACACAGGGCTGTGTAAAAATAAAGAACTTAATAAAAAAAATTTTTTACATAAGTGTTAAAAAATTTTAATAAAAATTGGTTTTAATAACCAACATTTTTTTTCGTTACCCTATATTTTTTGAGACAAACATTTTAATCAACAAACAAATAATATTTTCTATTGTTGCATACTTTTAGGGAATGAATAAAATAAAAATAAAAGAGTATCTTATTTTAAATAATTTTATTTTAAAATGATTTTCGTTAAATAAAATAATATAAATAAATGAAATTACATAAAATTTTTAGAAAAAAAAAATAAAATAAATTTTTTCGACCCCTAAAATATTTTTTTTTCACAGAAATTTTTATGAGAAATGACCCCTAAAATAAAAAAAAAAATTACTAAAATTCAATGAAAAAAAAAATGACCCCTAAATCTTAATATAAAAAAAAAGCATATATAAATTATTGTTGTTGTTTAAAATTTTTTTTTTATAAACTAATGTCGCAAAATTCAAAACCACCAACGTTGGCGCAATCAATTTTAAAATTTTCAAAGAGAATATCAACATTTTCATTTTTAAATTCAAGTCCGGAATTTGAAAATTCGGATGAACAAACTAAAACAAACGTAGAAAATATAGAAGCGGAACCAAATTTAGAAGTATTGGATAGAAATAACTTTGTTGATTTTTTACATCAAGTACAAAGAGAACGAATATCAGAAAATAGAAAAAGTTTTAGAACATTGAGGTCAGGAGCGAAATACAACAGAATTGGCCCAATAAGGAAACAAAGGAAAACTAGAAGAAATAAAGTTATAATTGCCAAAACGGAAAGGAAAAGTTTGAATATAAAAACAACTGACAAAATGAATCCAATAAACGACCCCCATTATTTTAATTTCCAAAAATCAAATAACACAAATAGAACAATAAATAAACCGGGACCATCAGGATTAAACTCGACCCCTATTCCACCACCACCACCAATTGCACATCGAGATGAATACGTTGCGGAAAACTTTACAAACGACAACTCGTATCATTTGGAACCAACATTGTTACCAGTGGAAAAAATAATAAAAACATTTTTAGTACAAGTTCCAACATTTTCGGGTGTAGGGTTGGACATTGAGAATGAGTTGAACAATTTTCTCGAATTAGCTCATCAAGCATATGAATTGACCAGAGACGAACAAAAGGGTATATTATAGAGAATTTTGATTACAAGTAAACTGACTGGTGCAGCCAACGCACTTTTCAGATATGCAAACGTTGAAAACTTTAACCAATATAAAGATATTTTACATAATCGTTTTATAGAGAGCAAGGATATGGCTACATTAGCGTCAGAAATGATGGGAATGTATCAATACGAAAACGAATCAGTGGAATTATTTGGGGAACGAATAGCAGAAAAATTGGCGGCATATAGAAATAGAGTCAATGAAAGGTATCAAAACGAGGGACGAGCCTTAATAAACGAAATGGAAATAACCGCAAAAAGAATATTTTTAAGAGGACTGCGTTCATCGGAATTGAAACAATATTTAATCTTTAAAAACCCCGAAAACTTAAGAGTGTCCATAGGAGCGGCTCGACAGTATTTGAATGAAACAAGGAACTTAGGAAATATAGGGAGTTCGGATAAAAATAGTAGTAATAATCAAGGGGACCAAATGATGAATTTATTAACCACTATAATGAAAAAATTAAATGAAAATGGCGGACATGGGCAACAACCAAATAGTAACCGGTTAAATCCTGGAAACAATTTTAGAAATAATAGTAATAATAATTATTTCCGAGGAACAACAGGGAATTTTAAATACAACAACAACAACAACAATAATGCTCAATTTACAAATAATAATAATTATTACAATAATAATAATAAACAATTCTCAAACAGTAGTAGCAACAATAATTTTAATAATAACAATAAGACCCCTAACAGAAATTACAATACGGTTAGTGGTAATAATTTTCCAAACAACAATAAAAATAATACAAGTAATTATAATAATAATTACAATAATAATAATAACAATAGGAACAATAATAATGGTAATAACAAGGTTTCATTTAAAGGAACAACTGCAAATACGACGATTAAATGTTTTAAGTGTGGTGAACCAAGACACCTTAGTAGAGATTGTACATGGCAAATCCAGTTAACACCAGTGCAATGCACTAATTGTGGAATGAATGGACATGAATCCACTCATTGTTTTAAACTACGTTCGGGAAATAATAATTTTGCAAATCAAAGGATACTCGCATTAAATAACGAAGAAAGTTTAGAAAAGACCCCTTGTGAATGGTGTGCAAGGAAAGGACATACAATTTTAAATTGTGAAGCTCGTAAATCCTACGAATCCAAAATGACAATGGTTTCGGGAAACGAGGACGGAGTGAACTAAAAGAGCCCAGCTCATTCCTTTCGGAGGGCAAAGTAACCGTACAAGAGCCAATAATTAATTTAGAAAAATATTATTGGATAGACCCTGAATTATTTAATAATGTAATAAAAGATAAAGAAGAAAATAATGAAATTAATAAAAATAATGAAAATGAAATGGAAATAAATTATATTAAGTTGAATACAGGCTCTTGTGAAGGTAAAGTAAAAAACGAAACCGAAATCGAGAATAAGAAAATTAAGTTACCAAATGATGGTCTTTTGGGGAACATTGCAATGACCCCTACACATGAAGAAAATAAATCGAAAAAAAATTACAAAGAAATAACAGGAGATAAAATACAAATGATTAAAGGGATTTTTAATAACGTGCATATAGTAAACTATAAAAATTATTTATTTTCTAAGGCAACAAATCTTTTAGACAAAGAGTCTCAAATCTGGAAAGCAACTAAAAATTGTACAGATGATTTTAAAACAGAACAAATAATTATGAATTTAAAAGAAGATATTAACACAGGAATTGTTAAATTAAATAAGGAAGAAAAGGTGAATATTATTATAGAAGACAATGTAGCAGTAATTGTGGAATTTTATTTTGAAGAATATATAGAAGTAAAATGTTTTAATAAAAATGTAGTAGAAGTAGTAGAAGTTATAGAAGTTGTAGTAGAAGAAAATGATTTAAGTACAAAAGTGTGTACTGGTATATTGATAGAAGACGAAATTGTTGGAGATAATAATATTAATGAATTTATATAAATAAAGAAAAGGAATTTTTTAATAAAGAATTTTGTTTAAATAGTACTAATGTTAATATTGAAAAAGAAGAAAAAATGGAAGTAATTTTTAAAACAGCAGACAAAAATAAGGAAATAAAAAATATAGAAGAATTCAAAATAACTGCACGGAAAATAATAATAAATCAAAATAATTATTTAATTAAAAATAATAATACTTTTATCATTGTATTTAAAATAAATGTTAATACTACGGGTATTAAAAATAAAAATTTTAAACCAAAATTGACCCCTATTCTTAATGTTATTATTTTATCATTAAGAAAATTAAATAATAAAATACTAAAATTAAATCATAGGTATAAAAAACATAGGTGGAAGCGTAAAAATAAAGTATATTAATATTAATAAAAAAATATATTAAAATAAAAAATTTTAATATTAATAAATAAAAAAAAAATTAATAAAAATTTTTTTTTTTTTAATTTTTTTTGGATAAAATGGAAAGGGGAGCGTGAACGCTCAAAAACAAATAATAGGGATAATATACAAAAAAAAAAAAAAAAAATAAAATCTTATCCTTATTCCTTAAATTCCTATTCCTTTTCTTAAATTTTAATATATATATGCATTTTTTTTGTCATAAATTTTACTAAAAATGAAATAAATTTATAATAAAATATATATGCATAAATATAATTATAAAATTTAATATATAATTTTATATAAAACTTTATTAACTTAATTATTATTAATAAAATAAAACCAAAAGGATTTTTATTTAAGTTTTTAATATAAAATAAAACAAAAGGATTTTTTTTGTATAAAAGTTTTTAATACAACAAAAGGATTACTTTTTAATATAAAATATAAAACTTTATTAAAAATTAATTTTTAGTAAACACAAAATGATTTTTTTTTGAATTTGTTAAATAAATAAGTCAATAAGATTTTAATTGTAGTAAAATCAAAATAAAAAAAAAAAAAACAATATGTATAATAAATATAATTACAAAAATATAAAAATATCAAATAAAAAAAATTAAAAAAAAAAAAAAAAAATAATAAACATATATAAATAAAATTAAAAGAAATTTAATATTTATAAAAGAAATTTATAAATTAAGTATCAATGAAAATTAAAGAAAGGAAATTTATTATTTATAAAAGAAATGTATAAAAGAAAAGTTAGTATACAAAGATATAAGATGTTTAGTAAAAAATATTTATCAAAATTTACAAAATATAGAAGAATGTTTGAAATAAAAAATATATATATAAAAAAAAGTAAATAAAAAAAATATATTTACAAATTTATAAAAGAAATTTTTAGTAAATATATTCAAATATACATGTTTTTATAAAGTTAAAAATAAAAAAAATATATATAAAATATATATAAAATTAATTTTAAAATATAAGAGTCGAAGAAAATCTTCGACCCTTATATTTTTTCTAAGAGGGAAGGTGTTGTGAATTGAGGCACCCTGTGCTTCAATTCACAACGCAAATTATAAAATTCCAATCCAAATAAAATTATTAAATTTAATTAATAAAAAACAAAAGTTTCAAATTACGCGTTGCTCGTGCACAGAGAAATAATTTAATTCAATAAATAATAATTTCTCTGTGCTGACAACGCGTAAAATTAATTAACCAATTGAATAAAAATTAATTTTAATTATTTTGTTGGAGAAGCTGATTGGTTTTCCAAAATCTTATTGGAAAGATTTTGGAAAACCAAAAAAGCTCTCCAACAATATAAAATAGAAAGAAAAATGAAAATTTGGAGTCAGTTGAAAAAGAAAAAGTCGTGATTAAAAAATTTTAAAATTTCAATTATTATTGTTAGTCAGTTGATCGGCATTTAAATTTTATATAAGTATAATTTAAAAGTGTATATTGTAATCAGTCGTTTAAAAAAAAAGTCAGTCGTTTAAAAAAAAGTAGCCGGTAAAAAGAAATTATTAAGTTTATTTAAGAAATATTAAGAAAAAAGTTAATATTTGAACATTGAAAAATAAAATAAAATAGAATATGAGAAAAATAGTTAAAATGAATATATTAAAATTAACAAACGTTTTATAAAAATAATATAAATAAATAGTAATTAAAATTTGATTTAACGTTATAATAAATTTTATACATATAAACTAAAATTTGTTTTAATTAGAAAAGAAAGTTTTAAAATAAAAAACAAGTTAAAAAGGTGAGATAAAAAACAATAAAATTAAAAAACATTTTTATGATTGTAATTTATATTACAACATTGGCGCTGCGGACAGGATAGGAATTACATTTCCTATCCAAAAGAATTTGGTGTGACGGTAAAACGATCTTATAAAAAAAATAATAAAGTTATATAAAATAATTGTAAAATCAAAGTAGACATAAATAAAAAAAAATTTACAAAAAAAAAATAATAAAATAAAGTTAAGAATATTACAAAAAAAAAATTAAAAAAAAAAAAATGGTAGCAGAAATTTAATAGAAAATTTGTTTTCTTAAAATTTAACATCAGTGGTAACAGAACAAGCAGTGGAAGCAGTGAAAGGTGTGGTAAAAATTGAAAAAAAAAAAAATTGCAAAAAAGTAGCAGAAGAAGTAGCTGGTAGCGGAAGAAGCAGAAAAACTTAAAAAAAAAAAATTTTTATATATTAAAGCAGTAAGTTATTTTTTTTTTCTAACTATATTAAAATATAGAAATTTCAAATAATTTTATATACATATTCAAAATATATAAAACGGGCTGTTAATAAAATTTTAAAGTTATAATATATATACAATCATAAAATTATATATGTATATATAAAAATAAAAGTAATAATTTTTTTTGTTAACAATAAATAATTTTTTTATATAAAATGAATAAAACAAAATCATTAGGAAGATACGGTTCTTCATTATTTTTTATAATTATTATAACTCCAAATTTAATTGTTTTAATAATGGAGAATAATAAAATTTATTTTTTGGCTAATTATTAAATTAAAATTGACAAATATAAAAAATTAAATTAATTAAAATATGAAATTAAATTATTAAAGTAAAATTTATAGAAAATTGATTAAATTTAAATTTGTTAAAATTTTGGTTGAAATAACAAATTATTCGAATAAATAAAAATAAAAGAAAAATAATGTTAAAATTGATTTAATTAATTTTTTGTATTAGATTCATTAAAATTATTAAAGTATAAATGTAAAATTGTTAAATTTGGATTTACCTTTTATTGATTTAAAGTAGAAAAGGTATTAAAACAAAAAGTATCTAAAAAAAAATTTGGCCAAAAAATAAAATTAAAATTTTTAATTATACAAAAAAAAATATATATAAAATAATAAATATATAAAATCCTTAACGAAATTATAAAAATATATATATATAAAAAATCCTTTTTTTTTTTAAATTCCTAGTGTATCAAAAAATCTTTATATACAAGTTAATACAAAATAAAATAAAATGCATATACATATGAAAGAACCCCCTAAAATAATATATGTATAAATATACATATACAAAAAAAATGATATTTTTTCTTATATACTACCAAAAACCTTAACCTATCCTAATAGTTAACCTAATTTCAATTTTTCTCTCTTCAATAGAATCTTAAAATAAAATAGGTATAAAATAAATAAAATTGGGGTACACATACATAGGTGTAAAAAAAAATAATGAGTAAAATTTTTTGAAGAAAAGTCACATGTACACATACATATACAATGGAAAATATTAAATTATTAAACATTAATTATATTATCATACATTATAATTTTTATCTGTATACATAAAAGTTTTTTTTATTCTCCAAGTATAAATTGCAAATTGTGCGTTTTTGATCAATTTGAATTTAAAAACTTTATAATAAAGTTTTGTTTACGTGAAATATAATATACATAGAAGTGTATTATTATCAAAGTAAAATCGACATAAAAATAGGGTAACAAAACTAATTACGGTGTAAAAGGTTAAGTTTATTTAATTTAACACAAAACTGTATACAGAAAGTGCAAAATAAAATTGTGCACTAAGTTCACACAGGGCTGTGTAAAAATAAAGAACATAATAAATAAAATTTTTTACATAAGTGTTAAAAATTTTTAATAAAAATTGGTTTTAATAACCAACATTTTTTTTCGTTACCCTATATTTTCATTTTATATTAAAATTTCAATTTTTTGTTCGTAATGACGAAAATTATATATACATATATATAAAATGATATATATATATATTTTCAAATTACGTTTGATCATTTGCTTCATATATTGAAAATATATGAAGCTTTGTGGTGCGGTCTAAATTTCGAAAAATTTTTTTTCGAGATTTTGATTTTTCTGGACGTTTTAGATGTCAGGGAATCAGAATCAGCAAAAAAAAAATCCGTGTCCGCCGTACGCCGTACGCCGTACGCAAAGTAAAAATACACTTTTTTAAACGCTTAGAAATAGTATAAGCACTCGTGCGATTTGTACAAAAATTGCAACATATATAAAGTAAGGATGAAAATTTATTTATATGGTATCCTTTTTTGAATAATTTCCCTGCAACCCCCCCTAGCGGGGCGTTTAAAATGCACAATTTTGTGCACTTCAAAAAAATACCCCTAAATATAGTCGGATCTTTACATTGTTTTACAGGTATATGTATAGATGCCATATAATGAAGATTGTAAAAATTTGGAGCCCTAGGTCCTCGCCCCCCTATTTTATAGTAATATTAAAACAAAAATTTTGAAATTTGAAATGGCTATAAAACCGGTTTGATTTCATATAAAACATTGTTACTTCTAACATAGATGCAGCAGGTAAGTGCCTTTCGATTTCATATAAAAAATTTACCCCCCACCTTCATGAAGTGGGTGAGGGGGCTTATGTATGAAAAAAGCTACACACCTTGAGCGGGGAAATGAATTGAAAAAATGAGAAACTATGTTCTTAAATTTACTATGTTACACATTGTGCATAAAAATCAGCCTCGTACCTTTACCCCCCTGGATTTTACAGGTGAATGAATTTGTATGGGACTACTAAAATTGAATTTTTGGTATTTAAAATGACTATAAAATAAGCCGCATTTCAGATAGGGTCTTATATCTTGTAGGTTTGGTATAATAGATTGGTATCTTTCGAAACCATTCAAAAAATTTACCCCTTTCCCTTTTATTATGGGTGAGGGGGTAATTTTATGAAAGAGGCTGCAGCCCCTCAGCGGGGGACTGGATTTAAAAAATGAGAAATTATTTTCTTAAAAATATTATTTCACACCTTGTGCCAAAATTTGATTTCCCTACCTTCAACCCCCTCTAAGCTACATCACTTAGAAATGTTACATTTCAAAATTTATTATATAGTTTATAAAAATTGAATATTTGGAAATTAAAATTACTATTAAATAAGCCGCATTTCAGATAGGGTCTTATATCTTGTAGGTTTGGTATAATAGGTTGGTGTCTTTCCAAATCATTCAAAAATTTTACCCCTTTCCCTTTTATTATGGGTGAGGGGGTAAGTTTATGAAATAGGCTGCAACACCTCGGCGGGGGACTGGATTGAAAAAATGAGAAAGCATTTTCTTAAAAATAATATTTCACACCTTGTGCCAAAATTTTATTTCCCTACCGGCAACCCCCTCTAAGCTACTGTGCTGACAACGCGTAAAATTAATTAACCAATTGAATAAAAATTAATTTTAATTATTTTGTTGGAGAAGCTGATTGGTTTTCCAAAATCTTATTGGAAAGATTTTGGAAAACCAAAAAAGCTCTCCAACAATATAAAATAGAAAGAAAAATGAAAATTTGGAGTCAGTTGAAAAAGAAAAAGTCGTGATTAAAAAATTTTAAAATTTCAATTATTATTGTTAGTCAGTTGATCGGCATTTAAATTTTATATAAGTATAATTTAAAAGTGTATATTGTAATCAGTCGTTTAAAAAAAAAGTCAGTCGTTTAAAAAAAAGTAGCCGGTAAAAAGAAATTATTAAGTTTATTTAAGAAATATTAAGAAAAAAGTTAATATTTGAACATTGAAAAATAAAATAAAATAGAATATGAGAAAAATAGTTAAAATGAATATATTAAAATTAACAAACGTTTTATAAAAATAATATAAATAAATAGTAATTAAAATTTGATTTAACGTTATAATAAATTTTATACATATAAACTAAAATTTGTTTTAATTAGAAAAGAAAGTTTTAAAATAAAAAACAAGTTAAAAAGGTGAGATAAAAAACAATAAAATTAAAAAACATTTTTATGATTGTAATTTATATTACAACATTGGCGCTGCGGACAGGATAGGAATTACATTTCCTATCCAAAAGAATTTGGTGTGACGGTAAAACGATCTTATAAAAAAAATAATAAAGTTATATAAAATAATTGTAAAATCAAAGTAGACATAAATAAAAAAAAATTTACAAAAAAAAAATAATAAAATAAAGTTAAGAATATTACAAAAAAAAAATTAAAAAAAAAAAAATGGTAGCAGAAATTTAATAGAAAATTTGTTTTCTTAAAATTTAACATCAGTGGTAACAGAACAAGCAGTGGAAGCAGTGAAAGGTGTGGTAAAAATTGAAAAAAAAAAAAATTGCAAAAAAGTAGCAGAAGAAGTAGCTGGTAGCGGAAGAAGCAGAAAAACTTAAAAAAAAAAAATTTTTATATATTAAAGCAGTAAGTTATTTTTTTTTTCTAACTATATTAAAATATAGAAATTTCAAATAATTTTATATACATATTCAAAATATATAAAACGGGCTGTTAATAAAATTTTAAAGTTATAATATATATACAATCATAAAATTATATATGTATATATAAAAATAAAAGTAATAATTTTTTTTGTTAACAATAAATAATTTTTTTATATAAAATGAATAAAACAAAATCATTAGGAAGATACGGTTCTTCATTATTTTTTATAATTATTATAACTCCAAATTTAATTGTTTTAATAATGGAGAATAATAAAATTTATTTTTTGGCTAATTATTAAATTAAAATTGACAAATATAAAAAATTAAATTAATTAAAATATGAAATTAAATTATTAAAGTAAAATTTATAGAAAATTGATTAAATTTAAATTTGTTAAAATTTTGGTTGAAATAACAAATTATTCGAATAAATAAAAATAAAAGAAAAATAATGTTAAAATTGATTTAATTAATTTTTTGTATTAGATTCATTAAAATTATTAAAGTATAAATGTAAAATTGTTAAATTTGGATTTACCTTTTATTGATTTAAAGTAGAAAAGGTATTAAAACAAAAAGTATCTAAAAAAAAATTTGGCCAAAAAATAAAATTAAAATTTTTAATTATACAAAAAAAAATATATATAAAATAATAAATATATAAAATCCTTAACGAAATTATAAAAATATATATATATAAAAAATCCTTTTTTTTTTTAAATTCCTAGTGTATCAAAAAATCTTTATATACAAGTTAATACAAAATAAAATAAAATGCATATACATATGAAAGAACCCCCTAAAATAATATATGTATAAATATACATATACAAAAAAAATGATATTTTTTCTTATATACTACCAAAAACCTTAACCTATCCTAATAGTTAACCTAATTTCAATTTTTCTCTCTTCAATAGAATCTTAAAATAAAATAGGTATAAAATAAATAAAATTGGGGTACACATACATAGGTGTAAAAAAAAATAATGAGTAAAATTTTTTGAAGAAAAGTCACATGTACACATACATATACAATGGAAAATATTAAATTATTAAACATTAATTATATTATCATACATTATAATTTTTATCTGTATACATAAAAGTTTTTTTTATTCTCCAAGTATAAATTGCAAATTGTGCGTTTTTGATCAATTTGAATTTAAAAACTTTATAATAAAGTTTTGTTTACGTGAAATATAATATACATAGAAGTGTATTATTATCAAAGTAAAATCGACATAAAAATAGGGTAACAAAACTAATTACGGTGTAAAAGGTTAAGTTTATTTAATTTAACACAAAACTGTATACAGAAAGTGCAAAATAAAATTGTGCACTAAGTTCACACAGGGCTGTGTAAAAATAAAGAACATAATAAATAAAATTTTTTACATAAGTGTTAAAAATTTTTAATAAAAATTGGTTTTAATAACCAACATTTTTTTTCGTTACCCTATATTTTCATTTTATATTAAAATTTCAATTTTTTGTTCGTAATGACGAAAATTATATATACATATATATAAAATGATATATATATATATTTTCAAATTACGTTTGATCATTTGCTTCATATATTGAAAATATATGAAGCTTTGTGGTGCGGTCTAAATTTCGAAAAATTTTTTTTCGAGATTTTGATTTTTCTGGACGTTTTAGATGTCAGGGAATCAGAATCAGCAAAAAAAAAATCCGTGTCCGCCGTACGCCGTACGCCGTACGCAAAGTAAAAATACACTTTTTTAAACGCTTAGAAATAGTATAAGCACTCGTGCGATTTGTACAAAAATTGCAACATATATAAAGTAAGGATGAAAATTTATTTATATGGTATCCTTTTTTGAATAATTTCCCTGCAACCCCCCCTAGCGGGGCGTTTAAAATGCACAATTTTGTGCACTTCAAAAAAATACCCCTAAATATAGTCGGATCTTTACATTGTTTTACAGGTATATGTATAGATGCCATATAATGAAGATTGTAAAAATTTGGAGCCCTAGGTCCTCGCCCCCCTATTTTATAGTAATATTAAAACAAAAATTTTGAAATTTGAAATGGCTATAAAACCGGTTTGATTTCATATAAAACATTGTTACTTCTAACATAGATGCAGCAGGTAAGTGCCTTTCGATTTCATATAAAAAATTTACCCCCCACCTTCATGAAGTGGGTGAGGGGGCTTATGTATGAAAAAAGCTACACACCTTGAGCGGGGAAATGAATTGAAAAAATGAGAAACTATGTTCTTAAATTTACTATGTTACACATTGTGCATAAAAATCAGCCTCGTACCTTTACCCCCCTGGATTTTACAGGTGAATGAATTTGTATGGGACTACTAAAATTGAATTTTTGGTATTTAAAATGACTATAAAATAAGCCGCATTTCAGATAGGGTCTTATATCTTGTAGGTTTGGTATAATAGATTGGTATCTTTCGAAACCATTCAAAAAATTTACCCCTTTCCCTTTTATTATGGGTGAGGGGGTAATTTTATGAAAGAGGCTGCAGCCCCTCAGCGGGGGACTGGATTTAAAAAATGAGAAATTATTTTCTTAAAAATATTATTTCACACCTTGTGCCAAAATTTGATTTCCCTACCTTCAACCCCCTCTAAGCTACATCACTTAGAAATGTTACATTTCAAAATTTATTATATAGTTTATAAAAATTGAATATTTGGAAATTAAAATTACTATTAAATAAGCCGCATTTCAGATAGGGTCTTATATCTTGTAGGTTTGGTATAATAGGTTGGTGTCTTTCCAAATCATTCAAAAATTTTACCCCTTTCCCTTTTATTATGGGTGAGGGGGTAAGTTTATGAAATAGGCTGCAACACCTCGGCGGGGGACTGGATTGAAAAAATGAGAAAGCATTTTCTTAAAAATAATATTTCACACCTTGTGCCAAAATTTTATTTCCCTACCGGCAACCCCCTCTAAGCTACATCACTTAGAAAAGTTACATTTCAAAATTTATTATATAGTTTAAATTTAATTTTTGAAATTTAAATAGCTATAAAATCGGTTTGAATTTGGATACAACATTGTAACTTCTAAGCAAGGTGTGTTCAAACCTTCTAAAATCACTTAAAATTATAAACTACAACCTACAACAATCCCATTTAAGTGGTGGAGGGGGTGTATTAATGAAAAAACTACAACTATGTATATAAAAAAATGAAAAAAAAGTTTAAAAAAAATTAAAAAAAGTATAATATAAAAAAAAGAAATTTAGTTTTCGGGACCCGGGATTAATTAAATTTTTAATTAATTAATTTTTAATTAATTAATTTTTTAAAGAGACCCGGGATCTTTAATCCGCTACATTTTACAGGTGTAAAAATTTAATTAATGAAATTTAATTTTTTTTATTCAATTGCTATCAAATAGAACAGGTTTCAGATAGGACCATTTAACTTCTTACTTAGGTACAATAGCTTATAACTTATATAAATTACTTTTATTAAACTTTACCCGTCCGCGAAAAACTAAATTAAAAAATGAAAATTTATTTTTTTCAAACAAGATTTCACACCTTTTGCGAAAAAAGAAAATTCCCCTTAACCACCAATATTGTAATTAATAGCTATAATTTCTTAGCATTCATATAATCATATTTAAAATATAAAATTATCTAATATAATTAATATACATAGTTATATTTTATATAAATACAGATATATTTATATAAATTTAGTATATTTATATTTTTTTTAGTAAGCTTTAAATTGGTTTGGAAATACATCATATGATACAATAACAATAATTTTTTTATGATTTGCAATAATACCCTGAAATACAGTAACAGACAAATTATAGGAACAAATAATTTATGCAAATGCAAACTACATATATACATTATTTGTACTAACATACATACATATAATATCCATTTATCATATTCAATTAATGATATAACATACACCATGTAATAATAATTTCCAAAAATAATAATAACAAAAAATACTTTTTAAATATGTTTAATTAAGAAAAAAATAAAAATAAGCAAATTAAAAAATAAAAATTATGTTTTTTATTCACAACAAATCCTTAATTATATGTCACCGGCAATCTGGTATAAAAGAGTATTAATGAAGCAGAATTCATATAATCGGTGGTAAATATAGCCGCTTTCTACTGTAATTTAATATAACGAAATATCAAAGAATATATAATAATAAAGAACTCGCATGTAGAACAAATGCGAATTTTTCAATTTCTGTTCGTGGGTCATAACATTGGAACCCGCTCTCTCATTATATGCTATACATATTATTCTGAAATCTCTTTAAAAATATTGTGTTACTCAAAATAACAAAAGGTATTTAGGCGAGAATTAACGCCTTGCATATTGAGGCAATATTAAGTGAATTAATCGCTATTTGGCCTTAATTCCTGTGGCGGCAATTCATCGCCCCAAATTTGTAATTATATAGTTAAAAAAATAGATTTCAGGGATGTACAGGTGCAGGGTTTTGCTTAGTGGACAATTTGTGAAATGAATACATATATTGACGTATAAATAATTAAATTTCATGTAATGTTATGCTAAAAATTTAATTAATTATATATGCAAACATATATATATGTATGCATATATATATACATATAATTTAATATATGGGTACATTACATATATTAATATGTATACATATATATATATATATATATATATATATATATATATATAGGATTTTATATATTGGATTGATATAAAAAGATATATAAAGGCATATATATATTACACGAACATTTATATATATATTCATATATATATATATATATATATTATATATATATATATATATATATTATAATATATTTATATACATATATACATATATATATATTTTTTCATATTTCTCAAATTTATTTATTATCTATGCACAAAATATTACAAAACCATAAATATATTTCAAATTAATTTCTAAAACGTAAAAAATTTTCAAACTAGAAAAAAATTATTTTTTTTTCACTGAGAATAAAAAGAGAATTTTATTTTCAGTTTGAGAATATTTTTACTACCCTTTCACAGCCGCCCGTTTATATATATATTTTATTATATTTCTTTGGAAATATTTTTCTAACGAAAATTTTTTGGTGTATATGCTATAACGGTATATTTTTAGTAGGCTTGGAATCGGTTTGGATATTTTTTTTTTATTTCAGAAATTCTGAAAATATATTTTTCCTTTAAGGGAAAATAAATAGTGAGGATACAGGGTGGTCCGATTAAATGCTAATCCGTTTTTAAGATTAATGTGTTGTTTAATTTTGAGAAAATAGTTTTAGAATTGATGTACTTGGTGTTTCTTCATTTCATCTATAATATTCGCAAATATACAGAGGACTGTTTTAGAAAAATCTTTCCAAAATGTAAACACAGCTAGTATTAAATAATAACCTTTTTGCAAGACAATGTATACAGCTGGGAAATACCGTGCTTATCAGTCGATATTATAAAAAAAAAAATTTAACATAAGGCTTTGCATTTAATAGGATCACCCTGTATCAAAAATATATTTTCAAAATTTCTGAAATAAAAAAACTGTACTAAAAGAAATGCATCATATTATATAATAACAATAATTTTTTTATGATTTGCAATAATACCCTTAAATACAGTAACAGACAAATTATAGGAACAAATAATTTATGCAAATGCAAACTACATATATACATTATTTGTACTAACATACATACATATAATATCCATTTATCATATTCAATTAATGATATAACATACACCATGTAATAATAATTTCCAAAAATAATAATAACAAAAAATACTTTTTAAATATGTTTAATTAAGAAAAAAATAAAAATAAGCAAATTAAAAAATAAAAATTATGTTTTTTATTCACAACAAATCCTTAATTATATGTCACCGGCAATCTGGTATAAAAGAGTATTAACGAAGCAGAATTCATATAATCGGTGGTAAATATAGCCGCTTTCTACTGTAATTTAATATAACGAAATTTTTTTCTAACGAAATATTTTTTGTGTATATGCTATAACGGAATATTTTTTGTGCATAATTTCTAATATTGCGTAAATTACAAAATTCATTTGTTTTATGAAAAAAGTCATTTATTATGTAATTGCTAATCAGAATAAAAAGTTTAGTCTTAATGTGAAGATAATTTGTGTTCCTAGAGAAAATTATTTTTGGTGTTAATATTTTTCTAACGATATATTTTTTGTGTAAATAATATAACGGAATATTTTTTGTGTATAATTTTCAATATTGAATAAATTAGAAAATTCATTTGTTTTATGAGAAAAGTCATAGTAATTGATAAACAGAATAAAAAAAATAAATTTAATCTTTATGTGTATTTAGTGCAAAAATATTTAGTTCAAAATATTTGTGAGATTCGTGGTTCAAATTCAAGAAAACATTTAAACATTTAGTTTTCAGGAACTTTTTTTTATTATAAATAAATATATTTGAAATTTGTAGTTAGCATTAAATTTTTTTTAAATTTTAATATATACTTATTTGCAGGCTTTTCAATTTGCAGGCTTTTCAATTTTATTGATATATATATATATACATATATATATATGTTCTCGTACATATATATATAAATTTTATATTATCGATATATAAATATATATAATTTTTTTTTAATAAATACATTTTATATTAGGTTTTATTTATTATAATTTTTATATTTATTTCAATTAAATAAATTATTAAATATTTAAATAAGCGGGTAACAAAACTGCAAAATACATAAGTATTACAATATTATTTATTAGGAATCTATTAATTTTTTCAACATAAATATTGGAAATGGATAATAATAACATAGAAAATGTATTCACAGCAGAACAATTAAGTAAGGAAAAGAGGAGACAGAGTGAAAGAGTGCGACTAAAGAAATTACGAGAAAATAAAATATTTAGGGTAAAGGAAGCAGAAAAAAGGATGAATTTAAGGAAAAATGCGGACAAACTTAATAAAATTAAGGAAAAACAAAGATTGCAGAATCTTCGAAAAGATACTGCTTTTAAGCAAAAAGAGGCTGAAAGGAGAAAAATTTTAAGAGAAAATGAAAAAAGCCGAAATAAGGAAAAGTTAAGATTAAAACGGCTTCGTGAGGATGATGTTTTTTCGCAAATAGAAGCAGAAAGAAGAAAACAATTACGAGATACCGAAGAAAGCAGATATAAAGAAAAAGAAAGATTGCTTCAGCTGCGAAAGGATGATGCTTTTAAAAAAATAGAAGCTGAAAGCAGAAAACTTTTAAGAAAAAACGAAAAAAGCCGATATACGGAAAAGGAAAGGTTAAAACGTCTTCGTGAGGATGATGTTTTTTCGCAAATAGAAGCAAAAAGAAGAAAAAAATTAAGAGATACCGAAGAAAGCAGATATAAAGAAAAAGAAAGATT
Source organism: Empis stercorea (assembly GCA_949752835.1). Classification (NCBI taxonomy): domain Eukaryota; kingdom Metazoa; phylum Arthropoda; class Insecta; order Diptera; family Empididae; genus Empis; species Empis stercorea. Next base: position 43,743,029 of record OX457088.1, read on the forward strand.
GCTTCAGCTGCGAAAGGATGATGCTTTTAAAAAAATAGAAGCTGAAAGCAGAAAACTTTTAAGAGAAAATGAAAACAGCCGAAAAAAGGAAAAGCTCAGATTAAAGCGGCTTCGAACAGATGATGCTTTCAAACAAATAGAAGCTGAAAGAAGAAGACTTTTAAGACAAAAGGCAGAGAATAAAGTCAAAGAAAATGAAAGATTAAGAGAGCTACGGAAGAGTAATTCGTTCAAAAATAATGAAAGAATAACCCGAAACAGTTTACGGAAAATAGAAGAAAACAAAATAAAAGATAATATAAGAAAAGCTGCAAAAAGAGATAACACCGAATATAAAATAAATGAGAAAAAAAAGCGTGATAATAGGGAATTACTTGATGAATATATTGATTACAGAGAAAATTACTACAATATTTTGAAAAATAATAAAAGTGATGCATGTCTTTCTCGATTACAAATACAGTTTATAAACAGTAAAAAAGAAGCACCAAATAACATATGTTGTTGCTGCACAAATTTATTCTTTAAACGCTTTGTATTACCTTTCAATTATTCTAGAATTAGTAAAATTCTGAATCGAAAAATGTCAGAAAATCAGCTTAATGAATTTTATTTAAAAATATATAACTACGACTCAAAATTAGTATGCCAAACCTGCAATAAATATATAATAAAGGGAGAAATTCCAAAAATGGCAGCCATAGAAGATCTTACTTTTCATCCATTACCAGTTATTTTAAAAAAATTATCTCCATTGGAAATTCGCATGGTCTCACCATATATACCCTTTATGCAAATACGCCTTTTAATGCCATTTCTGATTAATCCTCAACTAGCTGCTAAGGGAAGTGTAGTAAATATACCCGTAGATATAAATGAAATGGTAAAAATACTTCCTCGAAGGTTTGACGAACTGAGTTGTATACAACTTAAGCTAAAAAGACACATGGACTTTCCAAACCATTACATGTTTGAAACAATTAAACCTGCAAACGTGTATCATGCATTACAATATTTAAAAACAACTCCACTGTATAAGAAACATAACATCAACATTAATAATGATTTCTTTAACCAGTTTGATACAGACTCCGATGAATTGATGGATTTTATAATTAAAAAAGAAGATATAGTTTTGGAAAAGGACCAAACTAAGAAATATGAATCTATGAATGAAAACAGCGATGAAGAAGAAGATCAACTTCGAATTGCAGATGATGATGTTTTGATATTAGATCGTAATAATCTATTAACAGAAAATAGTATTAAAACGTTTGCCCCCGGACAAGGCAAACATCCTTCACCATGGCATACAATTAAAAATATAGATGAATTATGTTTTCCTGGGATTTTTGGAGGCTTTCCTTTTAATAATTCTGATAAATTAAGTTATACAGAAAGGATTAAATTTGAAATGCGGCATTACGAGCGGAGATCATGTATTCCTGAAAGAGTTTTATTTGTTGCGAAAAGAAAACTAGAGCAAAGTGTTATGAGTGGAATAAATATTTGTTTAAGGATATTTAAAATTAAAAATGAAAAAATTCTAGCACAACATGTTTTAAATACCAATTTAATAAGTGATATGATAGTTCACAATGATGGATATAAATTTTTAAGAAATGTAAGATCATCTCCAGCTTATTGGGAATCTAAAAAGAAAGATCTAATGGCAATGATTAGACAACTTGGCAAACCAACTCTATTTTTAACTTTATCTGCTTCGGAGTTACAATGTCCTGAACTAATTATAACTTTATATAGTTTAAAACATAACAAAGTTCTAACGCCTAGGGAAGCTATGTTACTATCAACAGCGAATAAAACTGAATTAGTCAGGAATGATCCTGTAACATGCGTTCGATATTTTGAGGAAAAAATGAATAAACTTATGCAGTTACTTGAAAATAAGAATGGACCATTTAAGGAATTTTTCGTAAATGATTCTTACCAGCGACGAGAATTTCAATGTCGTGGATCAGTTCACACACATAATTTATTGTATAATAACAATGCACCAAGTTACAAAGAGGAAGATCCAGAATGTATTAAAAAATGTATATCGTTCATTGATCGATTCATTACATGTAAATACGATCCAAAAAATCCACTCATCGCATTTCAGAGACATCATCACACAAGAACATGCTATAAATATGAAAAAACAAAAAACAAAACCTCGAAGAAAAGCCGTCAATGCAGATTTAATTTTCCTCTACCTGTAATGCCGCGTACTATGATTCTAAAGCCATTAGAAAACTTGACAAATGATGTTAAATTGGACTTGCGCAATAAATATAATTCAATTAAGGAAAAAATGTTGAAATTTTATGAGACTAACAGTAAAAAATCATGGGAATCCATATTAAATGAATTAAATTTGACTGAAAATGAATATATTATGGCAATTAGGAGCTCTTTGAAAAGAGAAGCCGTATTTTATGAAAGGTCAAGTTTAGAAGTAGGGATAAACTGTTACAATCCCATTATTTTAAACTTACTGGAATCAAATATGGATATCCAATATATACTTAATCCATATAGTTGTGCATCTTACATAGTGAATTATATAAGTAAAATGGATTCCGGATTATCAAAGCTATTGCGGTCTGCATCAACAGATATAAATAATGGAAACAAAACTATTCGAGAACGACTTAGTACTATTGGAAGTATATTTATAAATGGAAGTGTTTTGTCAGCTCAAGAAGCATCATATCATGCACTTTCGTTACCGCTATCCAAAATGAGTAGATCAACTGTATACATTAATACCTTGCTGCAAAAAGAACGAGTTAAAATCTTAAAAATAAACAAAGATTTAGAAAAACTAGATAAATCTTCTGAAGATATTTATCAGAGCAACATTTTTGATAGGTATTCAAAGCGACCTGAACATATTTCTAACATATGTTTAGCAGATTATGCTAGCAGTTATACAATAACAAAACAAGGAAAAATTTATGATTATGCAGACAATGAACATTTCGATGATTTTGTCAATATAAATGATAAAGATATCAATGAAATAATATATAAGCAGAGACACAAAATCAAAATATTAAAATATACTATGTTTAAATTAGCAAAAGATTCAGCGAACTATTATCGTGAACAAATATTGCTATTTTTACCATGGCGTAATGAAATACAGGAGATTGAAGAACAAGATTGTGAAAGCATATATATGAAAAATGAAAAAGTTATTTTGGAAAACAAATCAAAATATTTTAAGTATAATGAAACTGATTGGGATAATGCTATGGAAGATGTCGTTAATCATAATGAAGATGAAGAGGAGTACGAAAATAACTTTATGGATGATGAAATTCCTGATAATCATAAACGCAATATTTTCGACGAACTGTATCCAGGTGATAAAGATTCATCTACTGATAAAACTCCTAAAACAAGATTTGTTAAAATAAAAGAAAAAACTAGAGAAGAAATATTCAGATCTATGGAAATATTAAACAATAAGCAAAGATCTATTATAATGCATGTATTACATTCTTTTAAAACGGATAACAAGCCTTTGAGAATATTTCTCAGTGGTTCAGCAGGAGTGGGAAAAAGTACAGTGATAGAATCATTATACCACATAATAACCTATTATTTCCAAAACATGCCGCATCAAGTTAACTCGAACTACGACACCTCAACTGTTCGCCTTTGTGCACCTTCTGGTAAAGCAGCTTTTCTTATAAATGGATCAACATTACATAGTGCTTTTGCACTTCCAGTAGTCCAATTTGGCGGTCAAATGCCTCAATTATCAGAAAACATAGCAAACACAATACGCACGGAATTATTTAATTTAAAATTTTTAATTATTGATGAAATATCAATGGTGGGTTCCCGACTTCTACATCAAGTTGATACACGATTGAGACAAATTATGGGTATTAATAAATCTTTTGGAGGCGTTTCAGTATTATTGGTAGGTGATTTGAACCAGTTACCACCAGTTATGGATAAACCCATTTATTGTGATCTCAATGTCACTGAATTAAATTTATTCACGGATAATATATTGTGGAGAGAATTTAAATTTTATGAGCTAATTGAAATTATGCGACAAAAAAATGACACTTTTTTTATAAATGCCCTTAATAATTTGGCAGTTGGCGTTATGACAGAAGAAAACATAAAATTAATTAAATCTCGAGAAATATCTGAAGCATTAGTTCCAACCGACGCAATTAGATTATATGCCGAAAATAAAAATGTGGATATGTTCAATAATAAAAAAATTACAGAAAATATATCAAAAGAGTACAAGTCAATAGCAATCGACCACATTATAACGCATAAAAGAGATAAAAGTTCTTATAAAAAGCTACTCGACTCTTTGAAAAAAAAGAAAGGGACAGAAACTGGAGGCTTGCCTCATGAGTTATTATTAAAGGTTGGAATAAAATACATGATTGTGGCTAATATTGATGTTGAAGACGGGCTAGTGAATGGAGCATGTGGTAAACTATGCTATGTACAGTGTTCTCAAGATGGTATGGAACCAACTGTACTATGGTTTGATTTTAGTACAAATAGGGTTGGAAATAAAATCCGGTCAAAATTTGCAAATGAAATTCAGAAAAATAAATTTTTTTCATTATTAGTGCCCATAACTAAAACAAGAGTGTCTTTAAGTTTATCGCAAAAAATTGGGTATAATATAATACGAGAACAATTTCCACTAGTTGCAGCTGAAGCGATAACTATTCATAAAAGCCAAGGTCAAACTTATGATAAAGTATGTGTTGATTTTAATTTAAGTAAACGTATAACCAGACAAATGTTATATGTCGCTTTAAGCCGTGTGAAAAAACTATCAGATCTTTACATTATTGGATCATTTGTACCTCCAAAGAAACCTTGCGAAGATGATATGTTATTACAAGAATTACATAGATTAAAAAGTAACCAACTCCAGCTTTCATATACTGATAACATACAAGGTAATATATTGAAAATAATTTATCAGAATGTTCGTGGAATTAAATCAAATTTGAAATATATTTTATGTGATGAATGGTATATGCAAGCAGATATTTTAATTTTTTCGGAAACCAATACCAGACGATTGGATAAAATAATTATTCCGGGGTATAATATCATTCATCGAACCGATGATATTTCAGCTAAAACTGCAAGAGGTGTTATTGTATTTGGGAAACCTCACTTGAATATATATATATTACATACAGCCACACTAAATTTAATAAATGGACATTTAGACTTATTTGTAATGTTAATAAATGAAATATATATAATAACAGGATATAAATCTCCAAAATTTTCAAGAAAATTGTTTAGAAGCGAAATAGAAAAATTAAAAAATAAGCGCATATACAATAATACCAAATGCGTTCTGATTGGAGATTTTAATTATGATTCATTTTCATTAAATAGTTCCATGGAAAAGTTCATGAATAAGAAAAACTTTAAAAGAGGTTTAAAGGCTCAAATATCTTCCACGAATTTCAATACACAAATTGATTGCATATTTTGTCAAAACATCGCCTATGCAGTGTGCGGTACTTACGAAAGTTTTTTTTCAGATCACAAACCTATTTTTATAGGTATAAATAGTAATCCAACAGCTATAGGTAAAATTGATGAAACTCTGATAAATGGAGCATTTGAGTGTGAATCGAATTCTTCAAGTGATATATTTGATAAAAGTGACGAGTATTTTAATTTAGATGAAGTTAATGAAGACATTAAGAATCAAACATATTTAAGTGAAATATGTAATTCAGAGTCACCTGTTTCACAGTCACACATAGCTCTAAATAATAATGCCAATGTTGCTTATATTGATTCAATAGATAAGGAATTAGAAATTAAAAAAGATATTGCTAAAAATGGTGCTACCAATATTCCCTCTACTAAATTATTAGATGAAATTATAGAAATAAATGAAAATGATTATGATATCGGAGATGTGTTAAACGAAAGTTACAATGAAACCATAGAACAAGACATATTAAAGCCCAATAATGAACTCTTAGATACATCCTTACAATTATTAGTACAATTAATTAAATATCATACAGCATTTAATCCACAGAATTTGATATACTGTCAGCAACCAGAAAGGTATACCGCCGTTGACAGTAATACAGATGACATACAAATTATATTTTTGGGTGATTACAATCAAGGTCATTGGATATGCAGTTTTTACAACTCTCGTACACAGAAGGTTACATTGTATGATAGTATGAATACTAGGAGAGGAAAAAAATGCATACCAAATGATGCAAAAAAATGTCTTGCGAAATGGTACCCATTTTTAAATTTAAATACATGCGTAAAATATGAATTAATGAAAGTGAGACAAAATGATGCAACCTCATGCGGACTGTTTGCAGCAGCTTATGCAACAACATTGGCATTCGGTGGAAATCCTTCACACATGGATTACTTTTACAGAATTGTGGATGAAGAAAGGGATCCCTCTATGACTCTTCGAAGACATTTAGTCTACATGCTAGCAAGAAAAGTACTTGCACCATTTCCCACGGCCACAAATAATTACTAGTTGGCTATTCTTTTATTTTAAATTTTGTTGTTACTAGCATATTACTATTATTAATATTTATTACTATTTTTATGAGTATAAGCTAACTATGTATTATTATTATTATTATTATTATTATTATTATTATTATTATGATTATTATTATTATTATTATTATTATTATTATTATTATTATTATTATTATTATTATTATTATTATTATTATTATTATTATTATTATTATTATTATTATTATTATTATTATTATTATTATTATTATTATTATTATTATTATTATTATTATTATTATTATTATTATTATTATTATTATTATTATTATTATTATTATTATTATTATTATTATTATTATTATTATTATTATTATTATTATTATTATTATTATTATTATTATTATTATTATTATTATTATTATTATTATTATTATTATTATTATTATTATTATTATTATTATTATTATTATTATTATTATTATTATTATTATTATTATTATTATTATTATATTACACTTATTATTATTATTCCTATTATTAATATTTAAAACTCTAACTATTAGTTATACATTTATAACCATAGCCTTATTCTCATGATGTGTAAATTTATGGGGTTAATGCTGACATAATGCTGACATAAAAAATATTAAAAGCAACTGTTATTTTAGATGGGAAAGTAGTTTATTTTTATTAATATTATATTATTATTATTACTGTTATTATTATTAAATATTAAATATATTATTATTATTCATTAATTTATAACCCTCATAGTGGATTCCACATGATATTTATTTTGAAAAAGGTGGTGGGGTTTTAGTCGGTAACCAAATCACTTAAAGGACTCCGACACACTGTTGAAGTGCGGACCCTTCCTCAGCGTCTTTAAAAGATTTCCCCACCTTCCTCCGAAAAAAAAAAAAAAAAAAAAAAAAAAAAAATATATATATATATATATATAGGTATAAATTATATAGACTTGTGTATACATGTTTTCTCATATCACAACATGGTAAGAATTTGTCATTGTTACCATTCGTATAAATTTTATATAACATAAACATAGGATTTTAAATATTGAATAAATAGTTTTACCAAATTTAATAACTATTACTTAATTCCTCGTTTTTATTAAATCCTAGGTTGATCTAAAAGGGTATATGAAGCACTCTTCCAAATTGGCAGCTTTTTTTATATAAAATAATTTTGTCAATTTTGCTTCATATATTGAAAATATATGAAGCTTTGTGGTGCGGTCTAAATTTCGAAAAATTTTTTTTCGAGATTTTGATTTTTCTGGACGTTTTAGATGTCAGGGAATCAGAATCAGCAAAAAAAAAATCCGTGTCCGCCGTACGCCGTACGCCGTACGCAAAGTAAAAATACACTTTTTTAAACGCTTAGAAATAGTATAAGCACTCGTGCGATTTGTACAAAAATTGCAACATATATAAAGTAAGGATGGAAATTTATTTATATGGTATCCTTTTTTGAATAATTTCCCTGCAACCCCCCCTAGCGGGGCGTTTAAAATGCACAATTTTGTGCACTTCAAAAAAATACCCCTAAATATAGTCGGATCTTTACATTGTTTTACAGGTATATGTATAGATGCCATATAATGAAGATTGTAAAAATTTGGAGCCCTAGGTCCTCGCCCCCCTATTTTATAGTAATATTAAAACAAAAATTTTGAAATTTGAAATGGCTATAAAACCGGTTTGATTTCATATAAAACATTGTTACTTCTAACATAGATGCAGCAGGTAAGTGCCTTTCGATTTCATATAAAAAATTTACCCCCCACCTTCATGAAGTGGGTGAGGGGGCTTATGTATGAAAAAAGCTACACACCTTGAGCGGGGAAATGAATTGAAAAAATGAGAAACTATGTTCTTAAATTTACTATGTTACACATTGTGCATACAAATCAGCCTCGTACCTTTACCCCCCTGGATTTTACAGGTGAATGAATTTGTATGGGACTACTAAAATTGAATTTTTGGTATTTAAAATGACTATAAAATAAGCCGCATTTCAGATAGGGTCTTATATCTTGTAGGTTTGGTATAATAGATTGGTATCTTTCGAAACCATTCAAAAAATTTACCCCTTTCCCTTTTATTATGGGTGAGGGGGTAATTTTATGAAAGAGGCTGCAGCCCCTCAGCGGGGGACTGGATTTAAAAAATGAGAAATTATTTTCTTAAAAATATTATTTCACACCTTGTGCCAAAATTTGATTTCCCTACCTTCAACCCCCTCTAAGCTACATCACTTAGAAATGTTACATTTCAAAATTTATTATATAGTTTATAAAAATTGAATATTTGGAAATTAAAATTACTATTAAATAAGCCGCATTTCAGATAGGGTCTTATATCTTGTAGGTTTGGTATAATAGGTTGGTGTCTTTCCAAATCATTCAAAAATTTTACCCCTTTCCCTTTTATTATGGGTGAGGGGGTAAGTTTATGAAATAGGCTGCAACACCTCGGCGGGGGACTGGATTGAAAAAATGAGAAAGCATTTTCTTAAAAATAATATTTCACACCTTGTGCCAAAATTTTATTTCCCTACCGGCAACCCCCTCTAAGCTACATCACTTAGAAAAGTTACATTTCAAAATTTATTATATAGTTTAAATTTAATTTTTGAAATTTAAATAGCTATAAAATCGGTTTGAATTTGGATACAACATTGTAACTTCTAAGCAAGGTGTGTTCAAACCTTCTAAAATCACTTAAAATTATAAACTACAACCTACAACAATCCCATTTAAGTGGTGGAGGGGGTGTATTAATGAAAAAACTACAACTATGTATATAAAAAAATGAAAAAAAAGTTTAAAAAAAATTAAAAAAAGTATAATATAAAAAAAAGAAATTTAGTTTTTGGGACCCGGGATTAATTAAATTTTTAATTAATTAATTTTTAATTAATTAATTTTTTAAAGAGACCCGGGATCTTTAATCCGCTACATTTTACAGGTGTAAAAATTTAATTAATGAAATTTAATTTTTTTTATTCAATTGCTATCAAATAGAACAGGTTTCAGATAGGACCATTTAACTTCTTACTTAGGTACAATAGCTTATAACTTATATAAATTACTTTTATTAAACTTTACCCGTCCGCGAAAAACTAAATTAAAAAATGAAAATTTATTTTTTTCAAACAAGATTTCACACCTTTTGCGAAAAAAGAAAATTCCCCTTAACCACCAATATTGTAATTAATAGCTATAATTTCTTAGCATTCATATAATCATATTTAAAATATAAAATTATCTAATATAATTAATATACATAGTTATATTTTATATAAATACAGATATATTTATATAAATTTAGTATATTTATATTTTTTTTAGTAAGCTTTAAATTGGTTTGGAAATACATCATATGATACAATAACAATAATTTTTTTATGATTTGCAATAATACCCTGAAATACAGTAACAGACAAATTATAGGAACAAATAATTTATGCAAATGCAAACTACATATATACATTATTTGTACTAACATACATACATATAATATCCATTTATCATATTCAATTAATGATATAACATACACCATGTAATAATAATTTCCAAAAATAATAATAACAAAAAATACTTTTTAAATATGTTTAATTAAGAAAAAAATAAAAATAAGCAAATTAAAAAATAAAAATTATGTTTTTTATTCACAACAAATCCTTAATTATATGTCACCGGCAATCTGGTATAAAAGAGTATTAATGAAGCAGAATTCATATAATCGGTGGTAAATATAGCCGCTTTCTACTGTAATTTAATATAACGAAATATCAAAGAATATATAATAATAAAGAACTCGCATGTAGAACAAATGCGAATTTTTCAATTTCTGTTCGTGGGTCATAACATTGGAACCCGCTCTCTCATTATATGCTATACATATTATTCTGAAATCTCTTTAAAAATATTGTGTTACTCAAAATAACAAAAGGTATTTAGGCGAGAATTAACGCCTTGCATATTGAGGCAATATTAAGTGAATTAATCGCTATTTGGCCTTAATTCCTGTGGCGGCAATTCATCGCCCCAAATTTGTAATTATATAGTTAAAAAAATAGATTTCAGGGATGTACAGGTGCAGGGTTTTGCTTAGTGGACAATTTGTGAAATGAATACATATATTGACGTATAAATAATTAAATTTCATGTAATGTTATGCTAAAAATTTAATTAATTATATATGCAAACATATATATATGTATGCATATATATATACATATAATTTAATATATGGGTACATTACATATATTAATATGTATACATATATATATATATATATATATATATATATATATATATAGGATTTTATATATTGGATTGATATAAAAAGATATATAAAGGCATATATATATTACACGAACATTTATATATATATTCATATATATATATATATATATATTATATATATATATATATATATATTATAATATATTTATATACATATATACATATATATATATTTTTTCATATTTCTCAAATTTATTTATTATCTATGCACAAAATATTACAAAACCATAAATATATTTAAAATTAATTTCTAAAACGTAAAAAATTTTCAAACTAGAAAAAAATTATTTTTTTTTCACTGAGAATAAAAAGAGAATTTTATTTTCAGTTTGAGAATATTTTTACTACCCTTTCACAGCCGCCCGTTTATATATATATTTTATTATATTTCTTTGGAAATATTTTTCTAACGAAAATTTTTTGGTGTATATGCTATAACGGTATATTTTTAGTAGGCTTGGAATCGGTTTGGATATTTTTTTTTTATTTCAGAAATTCTGAAAATATATTTTTCCTTTAAGGGAAAATAAATAGTGAGGATACAGGGTGGTCCGATTAAATGCTAATCCGTTTTTAAGATTAATGTGTTGTTTAATTTTGAGAAAATAGTTTTAGAATTGATGTACTTGGTGTTTCTTCATTTCATCTATAATATTCGCAAATATACAGAGGATTGTTTTAGAAAAATCTTTCCAAAATGTAAACACAGCTAGTATTAAATAATAACCTTTTTGCAAGACAATGTATACAGCTGGGAAATACCGTGCTTATCAGTCGATATTATAAAAAAAAAAATTTAACATAAGGCTTTGCATTTAATAGGATCACCCTGTATCAAAAATATATTTTCAAAATTTCTGAAATAAAAAAACTGTACTAAAAGAAATGCATCATATTATATAATAACAATAATTTTTTTATGATTTGCAATAATACCCTTAAATACAGTAACAGACAAATTATAGGAACAAATAATTTATGCAAATGCAAACTACATATATACATTATTTGTACTAACATACATACATATAATATCCATTTATCATATTCAATTAATGATATAACATACACCATGTAATAATAATTTCCAAAAATAATAATAACAAAAAATACTTTTTAAATATGTTTAATTAAGAAAAAAATAAAAATAAGCAAATTAAAAAATAAAAATTATGTTTTTTATTCACAACAAATCCTTAATTATATGTCACCGGCAATCTGGTATAAAAGAGTATTAACGAAGCAGAATTCATATAATCGGTGGTAAATATAGCCGCTTTCTACTGTAATTTAATATAACGAAATTTTTTTCTAACGAAATATTTTTTGTGTATATGCTATAACGGAATATTTTTTGTGCATAATTTCTAATATTGCGTAAATTACAAAATTCATTTGTTTTATGAAAAAAGTCATTTATTATGTAATTGCTAATCAGAATAAAAAGTTTAGTCTTAATGTGAAGATAATTTGTGTTCCTAGAGAAAATTATTTTTGGTGTTAATATTTTTCTAACGATATATTTTTTGTGTAAATAATATAACGGAATATTTTTTGTGTATAATTTTCAATATTGAATAAATTAGAAAATTCATTTGTTTTATGAGAAAAGTCATAGTAATTGATAAACAGAATAAAAAAAATAAATTTAATCTTTATGTGTATTTAGTGCAAAAATATTTAGTTCAAAATATTTGTGAGATTCGTGGTTCAAATTCAAGAAAACATTTAAACATTTAGTTTTCAGGAACTTTTTTTTATTATAAATAAATATATTTGAAATTTGTAGTTAGCATTAAATTTTTTTTAAATTTTAATATATACTTAAATTTGCAGGCTTTTCAATTTTATTGATATATATATATATACATATATATATGTTCTCGTACATATATATATAAATTTTATATTATCGATATATAAATATATATAATTTTTTTTTAATAAATACATTTTATATTAGGTTTTATTTATTATAATTTTTATATTTATTTCAATTAAATAAATTATTAAATATTTAAATAAGCGGGTAACAAAACTGCAAAATACATAAGTATTACAATATTATTTATTAGGAATCTATTAATTTTTTCAACATAAATATTGGAAATGGATAATAATAACATAGAAAATGTATTCACAGCAGAACAATTAAGTAAGGAAAAGAGGAGACAGAGTGAAAGAGTGCGACTAAAGAAATTACGAGAAAATAAAATATTTAGGGTAAAGGAAGCAGAAAAAAGGATGAATTTAAGGAAAAATGCGGACAAACTTAATAAAATTAAGGAAAAACAAAGATTGCAGAATCTTCGAAAAGATACTGCTTTTAAGCAAAAAGAGGCTGAAAGGAGAAAAATTTTAAGAGAAAATGAAAAAAGCCGAAATAAGGAAAAGTTAAGATTAAAACGGCTTCGTGAGGATGATGTTTTTTCGCAAATAGAAGCAGAAAGAAGAAAACAATTACGAGATACCGAAGAAAGCAGATATAAAGAAAAAGAAAGATTGCTTCAGCTGCGAAAGGATGATGCTTTTAAAAAAATAGAAGCTGAAAGCAGAAAACTTTTAAGAAAAAACGAAAAAAGCCGATATACGGAAAAGGAAAGGTTAAAACGTCTTCGTGAGGATGATGTTTTTTCGCAAATAGAAGCAAAAAGAAGAAAAAAATTAAGAGATACCGAAGAAAGCAGATATAAAGAAAAAGAAAGATTGCTTCAGCTGCGAAAGGATGATGCTTTTAAAAAAATAGAAGCTGAAAGCAGAAAACTTTTAAGAGAAAATGAAAACAGCCGAAAAAAGGAAAAGCTCAGATTAAAGCGGCTTCGAACAGATGATGCTTTCAAACAAATAGAAGCTGAAAGAAGAAGACTTTTAAGACAAAAGGCAGAGAATAAAGTCAAAGAAAATGAAAGATTAAGAGAGCTACGGAAGAGTAATTCGTTCAAAAATAATGAAAGAATAACCCGAAACAGTTTACGGAAAATAGAAGAAAACAAAATAAAAGATAATATAAGAAAAGCTGCAAAAAGAGATAACACCGAATATAAAATAAATGAGAAAAAAAAGCGTGATAATAGGGAATTACTTGATGAATATATTGATTACAGAGAAAATTACTACAATATTTTGAAAAATAATAAAAGTGATGCATGTCTTTCTCGATTACAAATACAGTTTATAAACAGTAAAAAAGAAGCACCAAATAACATATGTTGTTGCTGCACAAATTTATTCTTTAAACGCTTTGTATTACCTTTCAATTATTCTAGAATTAGTAAAATTCTGAATCGAAAAATGTCAGAAAATCAGCTTAATGAATTTTATTTAAAAATATATAACTACGACTCAAAATTAGTATGCCAAACCTGCAATAAATATATAATAAAGGGAGAAATTCCAAAAATGGCAGCCATAGAAGATCTTACTTTTCATCCATTACCAGTTATTTTAAAAAAATTATCTCCATTGGAAATTCGCATGGTCTCACCATATATACCCTTTATGCAAATACGCCTTTTAATGCCATTTCTGATTAATCCTCAACTAGCTGCTAAGGGAAGTGTAGTAAATATACCCGTAGATATAAATGAAATGGTAAAAATACTTCCTCGAAGGTTCGACGAACTGAGTTGTATACAACTTAAGCTAAAAAGACACATGGACTTTCCAAACCATTACATGTTTGAAACAATTAAACCTGCAAACGTGTATCATGCATTACAATATTTAAAAACAACTCCACTGTATAAGAAACATAACATCAACATTAATAATGATTTCTTTAACCAGTTTGATACAGACTCCGATGAATTGATGGATTTTATAATTAAAAAAGAAGATATAGTTTTGGAAAAGGACCAAACTAAGAAATATGAATCTATGAATGAAAACAGCGATGAAGAAGAAGATCAACTTCGAATTGCAGATGATGATGTTTTGATATTAGATCGTAATAATCTATTAACAGAAAATAGTATTAAAACGTTTGCCCCCGGACAAGGCAAACATCCTTCACCATGGCATACAATTAAAAATATAGATGAATTATGTTTTCCTGGGATTTTTGGAGGCTTTCCTTTTAATAATTCTGATAAATTAAGTTATACAGAAAGGATTAAATTTGAAATGCGGCATTACGAGCGGAGATCATGTATTCCTGAAAGAGTTTTATTTGTTGCGAAAAGAAAACTAGAGCAAAGTGTTATGAGTGGAATAAATATTTGTTTAAGGATATTTAAAATTAAAAATGAAAAAATTCTAGCACAACATGTTTTAAATACCAATTTAATAAGTGATATGATAGTTCACAATGATGGATATAAATTTTTAAGAAATGTAAGATCATCTCCAGCTTATTGGGAATCTAAAAAGAAAGATCTAATGGCAATGATTAGACAACTTGGCAAACCAACTCTATTTTTAACTTTATCTGCTTCGGAGTTACAATGTCCTGAACTAATTATAACTTTATATAGTTTAAAACATAACAAAGTTCTAACGCCTAGGGAAGCTATGTTACTATCAACAGCGAATAAAACTGAATTAGTCAGGAATGATCCTGTAACATGCGTTCGATATTTTGAGGAAAAAATGAATAAACTTATGCAGTTACTTGAAAATAAGAATGGACCATTTAAGGAATTTTTCGTAAATGATTCTTACCAGCGACGAGAATTTCAATGTCGTGGATCAGTTCACACACATAATTTATTGTATAATAACAATGCACCAAGTTACAAAGAGGAAGATCCAGAATGTATTAAAAAATGTATATCGTTCATTGATCGATTCATTACATGTAAATACGATCCAAAAAATCCACTCATCGCATTTCAGAGACATCATCACACAAGAACATGCTATAAATATGAAAAAACAAAAAACAAAACCTCGAAGAAAAGCCGTCAATGCAGATTTAATTTTCCTCTACCTGTAATGCCGCGTACTATGATTCTAAAGCCATTAGAAAACTTGACAAATGATGTTAAATTGGACTTGCGCAATAAATATAATTCAATTAAGGAAAAAATGTTGAAATTTTATGAGACTAACAGTAAAAAATCATGGGAATCCATATTAAATGAATTAAATTTGACTGAAAATGAATATATTATGGCAATTAGGAGCTCTTTGAAAAGAGAAGCCGTATTTTATGAAAGGTCAAGTTTAGAAGTAGGGATAAACTGTTACAATCCCATTATTTTAAACTTACTGGAATCAAATATGGATATCCAATATATACTTAATCCATATAGTTGTGCATCTTACATAGTGAATTATATAAGTAAAATGGATTCCGGATTATCAAAGCTATTGCGGTCTGCATCAACAGATATAAATAATGGAAACAAAACTATTCGAGAACGACTTAGTACTATTGGAAGTATATTTATAAATGGAAGTGTTTTGTCAGCTCAAGAAGCATCATATCATGCACTTTCGTTACCGCTATCCAAAATGAGTAGATCAACTGTATACATTAATACCTTGCTGCAAAAAGAACGAGTTAAAATCTTAAAAATAAACAAAGATTTAGAAAAACTAGATAAATCTTCTGAAGATATTTATCAGAGCAACATTTTTGATAGGTATTCAAAGCGACCTGAACATATTTCTAACATATGTTTAGCAGATTATGCTAGCAGTTATACAATAACAAAACAAGGAAAAATTTATGATTATGCAGACAATGAACATTTCGATGATTTTGTCAATATAAATGATAAAGATATCAATGAAATAATATATAAGCAGAGAAACAAAATCAAAATATTAAAATATACTATGTTTAAATTAGCAAAAGATTCAGCGAACTATTATCGTGAACAAATATTGCTATTTTTACCATGGCGTAATGAAATACAGGAGATTGAAGAACAAGATTGTGAAAGCATATATATGAAAAATGAAAAAGTTATTTTGGAAAACAAATCAAAATATTTTAAGTATAATGAAACTGATTGGGATAATGCTATGGAAGATGTCGTTAATCATAATGAAGATGAAGAGGAGTACGAAAATAACTTTATGGATGATGAAATTCCTGATAATCATAAACGCAATATTTTCGACGAACTGTATCCAGGTGATAAAGATTCATCTACTGATAAAACTCCTAAAACAAGATTTGTTAAAATAAAAGAAAAAACTAGAGAAGAAATATTCAGATCTATGGAAATATTAAACAATAAGCAAAGATCTATTATAATGCATGTATTACATTCTTTTAAAACGGATAACAAGCCTTTGAGAATATTTCTCAGTGGTTCAGCAGGAGTGGGAAAAAGTACAGTGATAGAATCATTATACCACATAATAACCTATTATTTCCAAAACATGCCGCATCAAGTTAACTCGAACTACGACACCTCAACTGTTCGCCTTTGTGCACCTTCTGGTAAAGCAGCTTTTCTTATAAATGGATCAACATTACATAGTGCTTTTGCACTTCCAGTAGTCCAATTTGGCGGTCAAATGCCTCAATTATCAGAAAACATAGCAAACACAATACGCACGGAATTATTTAATTTAAAATTTTTAATTATTGATGAAATATCAATGGTGGGTTCCCGACTTCTACATCAAGTTGATACACGATTGAGACAAATTATGGGTATTAATAAATCTTTTGGAGGCGTTTCAGTATTATTGGTAGGTGATTTGAACCAGTTACCACCAGTTATGGATAAACCCATTTATTGTGATCTCAATGTCACTGAATTAAATTTATTCACGGATAATATATTGTGGAGAGAATTTAAATTTTATGAGCTAATTGAAATTATGCGACAAAAAAATGACACTTTTTTTATAAATGCCCTTAATAATTTGGCAGTTGGCGTTATGACAGAAGAAAACATAAAATTAATTAAATCTCGAGAAATATCTGAAGCATTAGTTCCAACCGACGCAATTAGATTATATGCCGAAAATAAAAATGTGGATATGTTCAATAATAAAAAAATTACAGAAAATATATCAAAAGAGTACAAGTCAATAGCAATCGACCACATTATAACGCATAAAAGAGATAAAAGTTCTTATAAAAAGCTACTCGACTCTTTGAAAAAAAAGAAAAGGACAGAAACTGGAGGCTTGCCTCATGAGTTATTATTAAAGGTTGGAATAAAATACATGATTGTGGCTAATATTGATGTTGAAGACGGGCTAGTGAATGGAGCATGTGGTAAACTATGCTATGTACAGTGTTCTCAAGATGGTATGGAACCAACTGTACTATGGTTTGATTTTAGTACAAATAGGGTTGGAAATAAAATCCGGTCAAAATTTGCAAATGAAATTCAGAAAAATAAATTTTTTTCATTATTAGTGCCCATAACTAAAACAAGAGTGTCTTTAAGTTTATCGCAAAAAATTGGGTATAATATAATACGAGAACAATTTCCACTAGTTGCAGCTGAAGCGATAACTATTCATAAAAGCCAAGGTCAAACTTATGATAAAGTATGTGTTGATTTTAATTTAAGTAAACGTATAACCAGACAAATGTTATATGTCGCTTTAAGCCGTGTGAAAAAACTATCAGATCTTTACATTATTGGATCATTTGTACCTCCAAAGAAACCTTGCGAAGATGATATGTTATTACAAGAATTACATAGATTAAAAAGTAACCAACTCCAGCTTTCATATACTGATAACATACAAGGTAATATATTGAAAATAATTTATCAGAATGTTCGTGGAATTAAATCAAATTTGAAATATATTTTATGTGATGAATGGTATATGCAAGCAGATATTTTAATTTTTTCGGAAACCAATACCAGACGATTGGATAAAATAATTATTCCGGGGTATAATATCATTCATCGAACCGATGATATTTCAGCTAAAACTGCAAGAGGTGTTATTGTATTTGGGAAACCTCACTTGAATATATATATATTACATACAGCCACACTAAATTTAATAAATGGACATTTAGACTTATTTGTAATGTTAATAAATGAAATATATATAATAACAGGATATAAATCTCCAAAATTTTCAAGAAAATTGTTTAGAAGCGAAATAGAAAAATTAAAAAATAAGCGCATATACAATAATACCAAATGCGTTCTGATTGGAGATTTTAATTATGATTCATTTTCATTAAATAGTTCCATGGAAAAGTTCATGAATAAGAAAAACTTTAAAAGAGGTTTAAAGGCTCAAATATCTTCCACGAATTTCAATACACAAATTGATTGCATATTTTGTCAAAACATCGCCTATGCAGTGTGCGGTACTTACGAAAGTTTTTTTTCAGATCACAAACCTATTTTTATAGGTATAAATAGTAATCCAACAGCTATAGGTAAAATTGATGAAACTCTGATAAATGGAGCATTTGAGTGTGAATCGAATTCTTCAAGTGATATATTTGATAAAAGTGACGAGTATTTTAATTTAGATGAAGTTAATGAAGACATTAAGAATCAAACATATTTAAGTGAAATATGTAATTCAGAGTCACCTGTTTCACAGTCACACATAGCTCTAAATAATAATGCCAATGTTGCTTATATTGATTCAATAGATAAGGAATTAGAAATTAAAAAAGATATTGCTAAAAATGGTGCTACCAATATTCCCTCTACTAAATTATTAGATGAAATTATAGAAATAAATGAAAATGATTATGATATCGGAGATGTGTTAAACGAAAGTTACAATGAAACCATAGAACAAGACATATTAAAGCCCAATAATGAACTCTTAGATACATCCTTACAATTATTAGTACAATTAATTAAATATCATACAGCATTTAATCCACAGAATTTGATATACTGTCAGCAACCAGAAAGGTATACCGCCGTTGACAGTAATACAGATGACATACAAATTATATTTTTGGGTGATTACAATCAAGGTCATTGGATATGCAGTTTTTACAACTCTCGTACACAGAAGGTTACATTGTATGATAGTATGAATACTAGGAGAGGAAAAAAATGCATACCAAATGATGCAAAAAAATGTCTTGCGAAATGGTACCCATTTTTAAATTTAAATACATGCGTAAAATATGAATTAATGAAAGTGAGACAAAATGATGCAACCTCATGCGGACTGTTTGCAGCAGCTTATGCAACAACATTGGCATTCGGTGGAAATCCTTCACACATGGATTACTTTTACAGAATTGTGGATGAAGAAAGGGATCCCTCTATGACTCTTCGAAGACATTTAGTCTACATGCTAGCAAGAAAAGTACTTGCACCATTTCCCACGGCCACAAATAATTACTAGTTGGCTATTCTTTTATTTTAAATTTTGTTGTTACTAGCATATTACTATTATTAATATTTATTACTATTTTTATGAGTATAAGCTAACTATGTATTATTATTATTATTATTATTATTATTATGATTATTATTATTATTATTATTATTATTATTATTATTATTATTATTATTATTATTATTATTATTATTATTATTATTATTATTATTATTATTATTATTATTATTATTATTATTATTATTATTATTATTATTATTATTATATTACACTTATTATTATTATTCTTATTATTAATATTTAAAACTCTAACTATTAGTTATACATTTATAACCATAGCCTTATTCTCATGATGTGTAAATTTATGGGGTTAATGCTGACATAATGCTGACATAAAAAATATTAAAAGCAACTGTTATTTTAGATGGGAAAGTAGTTTATTTTTATTAATATTATATTATTATTATTACTGTTATTATTATTAAATATTAAATATATTATTATTATTCATTAATTTATAACCCTCATAGTGGATTCCACATGATATTTATTTTGAAAAAGGTGGTGGGGTTTTAGTCGGTAACCAAATCACTTAAAGGACTCCGACACACTGTTGAAGTGCGGACCCTTCCTCAGCGTCTTTAAAAGATTTCCCCACCTTCCTCCGAAAAAAAAAAAAAAAAAAAAAAAAAAAAATATATATATATATATATATATAGGTATAAATTATATAGACTTGTGTATACATGTTTTCTCATATCACAACATGGTAAGAATTTGTCATTGTTACCATTCGTATAAATTTTATATAACATAAACATAGGATTTTAAATATTGAATAAATAGTTTTACCAAATTTAATAACTATTACTTAATTCCTCGTTTTTATTAAATCCTAGGTTGATCTAAAAGGGTATATGAAGCACTCTTCCAAATTGGCAGCTTTTTTTCAGTTTCCTTATTGCCCTTAACTGTATCCTCATCAACTTTTTTCAACTCTTCATTCAACTTTTCAGTAATTTCTACCCTAATTGCTCCAGTAGATTCGTGTAATGAAAATATGAATATTCATTCTCTGACATGTTGGAAGTTAGTTCAGAAGATAAATAAAGATTTTTGGAAAGTTTGGTCTTCAGAATATTTATCTCAATTACAACAACGGAAAAAGTGGAAGGTACAAAAGGAAAATATTTTAAAAAATTCATTAGTACTGGTTAAGGAAGATAATTTACCTCCAGCAAGATGGGCAATGGGAAGAGTTATTGATGTACATCCCGGATCAGATGGAAATGTACGAGTAGTAACACTACGAACTCAAAATAATACTATAATAAAACGTCCTATAGCCAAAATTTGTTTATTGCCTAGTTCGGAGCATACCGAAGTTGATACACCTATGTCTAAAATTACTTCTAATTCTGCAACGATGAATACACAATCAAGAAATCAAACATCTAGTAGTATTAACTGTTTCATGACAATATTAATATGGATGTTATTATTACTTTCTCCAGTGAAATCTGAAACGTTTCAACAGAAATCAGCAATAAACGCGACAAATTTCATGAATACTACCATTGTTTATATATATTATAGTTGTCTCATCATGGAAATTTCTGTAATTCTTGGCTGACCGTCTCTTCATGGTGGCGCTTCAGTCTATTTAAAAGAAATCGCAGACGCAAACTCAGGCTCAAACCACCTAAATAAAAAAATAGCTTTCCTAACAAAGAAGAAAAACATATGAAATTTTTTTTGTCTGTTAAAAAATTATTATTATTTTTATTATAACACAATATCTATATTTTTTTTACATATTTTCGAATATAATTCTATTATATAAAAAAATGTAAAACATTATGGTATTTTATAACTTCTTGTTTACAAGTTATAATGATGTATTTTCAAACATAATTTTTATTTTTTGTTATTTTAAAAAAAAGCTATTTTTATTTGTATGGGAAAATGTAAACTACAAAAATGTGCATGAGTCACTTCTCAATTTTCTTATTATTTTCTCTATTGATGTTTTCTCATAGTTTTTCATGTACATTGTTTTTAAGTTTTTTCACTTTCTTTGATTTAAAAATTTTTGAATAAAAATCGTCATAGCAAACAGAGTATTTTCTGGTTGTTTATTTATATGATTTTTTTTGTTATTTTTTTCAAAATTTTGAAAAAAAATTTAGTTTTATTATATAAGTTTTGTATGCCAAATACAATTTAAATTTTATGAAAAAGTACAATTATGTATTTTTTAAATGTAATACATTTTCAAAAATAATTAATATAAAATTAACGAAAAAAAATTCAAATTAATAATTTTTCTGCTAGAATATTATTAACGAAATGCCAGTTTTGTTAACATTATTTTTCCGTAAAATGTTAATTTAGGTATACAAACTTACCACAAATTATTCGTTAAAAACATTTTAGGTAATTTTTTTTATTCTAATTTCTCATATATTAATGTGTCGTTTTTCTTTCTTATTAACTAATTTTCGTAATTTAATTTTCAATATTTTTCAAATAATAAAAAATATTGGAAAATTGAGATATAAATGTGAAAAACTTTTTAGTGAGAATTTGA
The DNA here is from genome assembly GCA_949752835.1 of Empis stercorea. Taxonomy (NCBI): domain Eukaryota; kingdom Metazoa; phylum Arthropoda; class Insecta; order Diptera; family Empididae; genus Empis; species Empis stercorea. The sequence goes on from OX457088.1 coordinate 43,765,738, forward strand.
AACACTTTTTAATGACATCTTATATATGAGGAGTTATATAAGATCGGCACTGTTTCTAAATAAGAAAGACTCCATTAACTAATTTTTGCAAAAATTAAATTTTTAAACTTTAATCTCCAAGTGGAGATTATTAAACACAATGAAAATATTTTAATGATAAGAAATAATGTAGAAAATAGAGAAAGAAAACGCAGATCTCCATTTGATAACATCGGCTCTTTAGCTAACAGTTTATTCGGGGTACTGGATCAAGAATATGCGCGTAAAATCGAAGCTACAATTAAACTCACGAAAGATGAACAAAAGAATGTTTAAAATTAATTAAACAACAAACATCTATAATTGATTCTACGTCCAACATTTTAAAAAAGACGATTGATGATATTAACCAACAATCTTCAGCTATGGATAAACACGTAAACAATCTTTATGCAGAAATAACTAAAAATATAAATCAACATAAAATGGCCATAACATTTCAATTCATCTCATCCCAACTGAGCATCGTGATCAACGATTGTCAACGTGTTCAAACAGCTATAATTGATTTAATAACCAACACACATCATGGAAAATTAAGTCCAACTTTATTTACTTTATTTAAGTCCAACTATATTTTATTTACGACTTACAACTAATGCAAGAAATAAAACTCATTAAGGGTAATCTGCCACGAAAAACACTACTTCCTGGCCAATTAGAGAATAACGAATTACAACCATTATATTCGCTAATGTTCGCACAAGGAACCATAACATCAGAACATATAATAATCAAAATCAGAATACCATTATTAAGCGATGAAAATCACACACTTTTTAGGCATGTTAACGAAAGTATACCAATACCAAGAAAGTTTGAAAATAAAATGATAACTCTTAAGACAACTATTGAGTACATCATAGTTAACTATCAAACAGAAGTATTTTTCTCAATAACAGAAAATGAGTTAAAAGATTGTACTAAGTCCAGCATAGGAAACTACATGTGCAACAAAAAACATCGTATGTTTACAACCGATTCGGGTGAATTTCAATGTGAATTACCAATGTTCTATGATCATTATGAAGACATGTGTAATTATTATGAAGATAACAGCAAAACTTGGTATTTTCCATTACAAAAAGAAAATACTTGGCTTTCTTCTACGTAAAACGAAACTACTATATCAATAATATGCAATTAACCGCCATCCAATGAGGAAACCGCAATAAAGTTGCAAGGAATTATAACTTTACAACCAGATTGTCGAATTAAGAACAAGGGTGTTAGAATACAAGGTATAGATAAGAAAAGTTCAGAAGTAGTAGGTTCATCTATAGCAACTGCAATAAACAGAGCACTCATAATAGCTCCAAACATTCAGCCTAACCTCATACACAGACATTTATATATTACTACAGAAGATATTAAGACTATCAAAAAAGCGTTGGACAATTTACATTTGCAGAATGAGTCAACCGATTTAGATTTAAATGATATTCATCAATACACAGTGCGCTACATATCCTTAACATTAGTACTTGTGATGGGGATTACCGGAGTTATTTGGTTATAGTGTAAATGCTATCCAAAGCCACAGAGGACAACAGATTTCATCCTTCAGCCAATAAATCCGGCCCGGGAATATGTTCAAGTATGAACATTTATATTTTATAATTTATATTTTTGTAATTTTCATATTTTTTTTATCACACATATGTTAGACATATGTTTCCAAAAATAGTTTATTTTAATAGTTTTTAAATCAGAACTCTATTCAAGCTATTTTGTTTCCTTGAAGAATTAGACCTGACCAACAGTAATCTAATTGTTCTTAAAAGATTCAATAGTTAGCTTTTAATTACAACCAATATTTAGTCTGAACACGGCTATTTATTTAAAATTTCACCTATCTTTAAGAGATTAGGCTCGGTCGTTTCCCTAAAACATTTTTTTTATATTAATTTTATACATTTTAACAATTTGTTTCAATAAATTTTCAATTTAATTTCTATATTTCTTTTCAATAATTTTTCAATTCTTTTTTTTTTGACAATTTTACATTTAATTTCAATAACAATTTTACATTTCATATACTTTATTTTAAACAATTCTTTCAACTAATTTCAACCATTCTTTCAATTATTTCAACTTTAACTCAATTTTCATAATCCTTTATTCTCTTAGTGAACAAAGTCTGGCCCTGGCGCTTGGTATACCTTCCAGATTGCTAGCATTTCCGCCTGGAAAGCACCGCATCTGTCTGGTAGCCTATAGGAATGGGCAAGTTTGAGGGAATTCGAGTAGACTCCAGCGCCTACACCGCAGTCCATTTTGGAGCCGTCTGTGTATAGCACTGTATCCATGTTAGTAAGCGGGTCGTTAAGCGGAACTTTCCACTCGTTCCTGGTTGGTATCATATATAGGGGGTATTACCCCTATTTGCAACTGTTAGGTTAGTGTTTAATATTAAATCAAAAAGTAACTCACCTCTGTCATTTGTTTCAGAGCTACCCCACAGCGTATGTGTGGCATTCGCATCGCAGCCGGCTAAAAGATTGTTTCCTTTATCATGGACTAGTTGCTGAAAATCTAGTGGCGGGGCGGGTTTGTCGTGAGCCATATACACCGAACTGATGTATAGCTCCTTACTGCCCTCCTGTTCAATCTTAATGACGGTCAGATCTACAGAGCTGAAATTAGAGCAAAGAAAGGCATTAATGTGTTTTTTTAACCAGAATACATGTTCTGGGCTTACCACCGTCCACTTCTACAGGCTTGTAGAATAGGTTATAATTCCGGCTCGACAGACCTCTGATTCTGGAGGTGTTGATCCAAGGTTATGGAATTATGGCGATGTCGAAGACCAACAAGTTATCCGAAGCACTTTTCGAGTGCTTAAGGTTGACCTGCACCACCTTCAACATCGCCATCTTTATTGCTTGATGTCTTCGTCTCTGTGTCTAGAGACATCTCTTTAAGGAGATCGTTGGCCTCATCTAGGCCATCGACCTCCTGCGCATCCCTAAATATTTTTAATTTGGTCAACCCGATACCGAAACGCAATTTGAAATCACTTCTCGTTAATGAGGAGGAGGAACGAGACGCTACTCTTCTGGGAATCCTCGTGTCCCGGCTCCTTCTTTATCACTGCCCAGTTGGACATGGGCACGTCAGGATTGTGCAACTGCAGGCACCGAAAAAGCTTCTCCCCGTTGTCCATCCTGGGTAACCATATACGAGCCTGGGACCTCACTGGGACTTCCCTAGCGGGGATTAAGCCAGTCGTGGCTTCCTCCCAAGCGTTACTTATCTTAGAAAAACTTGCACTAAGAAAATCCTTAGAGAACTCGTCCTCGCAACGGATAACCCGGTAGCCCATTACTACCACCGATAAATCAAAGCCGGGGAGAGGCCCCCTACACACCAGGACGTGATCCATTACCATCTCGGACAGCTTCGTTTCTATTTTTACCCAGAGCTCGGCTGAGACTTTCCGAAACTGCTTTTTCGTTTACTATGGCTAGCGCCAAGTGATCCTTAACTATTTCACTGAACTTGCGCTGTTGTGACGTGTTTTTACTTGCCTCTGTCTTTGCAAGTTTCGCTTTCGGTCTGTTCATACTCGCTTCGTCCTGGGATCTATCCCTTTTGGCTGGTATGGACGGCTTAACGCTATTAGCAACATGCGCCTCATATTCCTTTATAATTTCTTCGCAATTCTTGCGGTCCTCTTCGTCCCTCTCATTGACCCTACCCTCGGCCTCATTCTGAACAATCTTGTTCAAAATGTATTTGGCTTTCAGGTAGCGTCGTCTGAGAATAGACCCTAAGCTTCTGACCGTTCTGCTTTTTGTAGAAGTACTAGGTCTCGTACTTCCCGAACTTGAGGGCTTTGGAGTACCATGGCTGGTACTACCGCTGCCCCCAGGTACTTGTTTGCTTGGAGTACTATGACAGGTACACTCTGGCTTAGCTGTGTGATTTGTTGTACTATGACTTGTATTCTTGACTGTCTCCTCACTGGAGGCCAGAAGATCATCTTTAGAAGATGATCCGATGCTTTCTGTTGTTTTTGTTTGTGTTTTTGTAAATTTTGTTTCCATTTTTGTTCCCACGAGAATGTCCGGAAAAAGAAGTCCATCCTAGCAGAGCCGACATACTAGGATAAGGCACTTATACAACCGACCTTGCCCGGGCATCGGAAGGAACTCGTTTTTCATAAAAACATTATTAAATAATTCTTCATTTTCATTTTAAACAACTTTGCATACATATTTCTCTTTAAATATTTTTGTTTTATTTAATATTTGCTTTAATCTTTTAATTTTAATTTAATATTCTGTCACTTCCTTCCCCTTTAAACCTCTTTTTTTCTTTTTTTTTTGATTTATTTACTTTTTTTATAATTATTATTTTTTATATATATATGTATATGTATACAACAAATCCATTTATATTTCAAAACAATTCCTTCCTTTATTTCCTGAAATTAACAATTAAAATTATTAGTAATTAAAATTTTCCCTGCTACATTTTTCCTAAACAAACATTTTGTTTTACACCTAAAAATATGCAATATTTTTTTTAAAATTAATCTATATCCTATGATCACTAAGTTATTATATTTTTCATTTTTCTAATGTTTCATATAAACCTAAATTTACCCCAAAATTATACTAATTTACGATTAAACTATAAATGAATAAGTCCGTGGATTTGATGCCATTTTATTGTTACTATGTACCCTGCGTTTATAACGTCTGAATTTAGGCATGTTTACGAAAGTATTTGTAGTTCCTTTGTATTACGCTAGGGAACGTACGTGGATTAAATTCTTTTAATTGCGTTGTTAATTTATTTATTACGTTGTTTCGCATTGATTCTTTATTTTCTAACATTGTTTTTCCAAAACTATGATTTAATGTTTTGGTTTTTACTTGCGGAATCTCTACTCTATTTACAATAACAACATTTGCGTATACGTGACGTGGTGTTTATGTTCGTTATTACTTTTTTTAATACCTTCATTAGTTTGTATTGGTTTACAATTACTGATTTTCAATCAATTCTGTTTAATTAAATTGTTTTCATTATTATTAACTTTGTTTATTTCATTATCATAATTAAAATTAACTTCTTCAACTTCATCACTACGAATTTCATTTCTCATTTCGTCATTTTCTTCAATATTATTATATACTTTAATTTTATTAATTTCATTAATTTTCTAATGTAGTTGGAACATCTAACTTCTGTTTTGGTTCTAAAATACCATGCTTTGAACGGTTTTGTATTGTAATTTCTTCTTCATCTGTTTTTTTGTATAATTTCCTTTTTTGTTTCTTCTTTTTCGTTAATAACTGTTCCTTCATGAACTTTCTTCGTAACTTCTTTTCTAATTTTCTCAAAATCTATTTTATTTAAAAACTCGTTCTTTAAATTTTCTATCACTTCCTTTGTTTTAATTTGCATCATATTTTTTTCAGTTTCCTTATTGCCCTTAACTGTATCCTCATCAACTTTTTTCAACTCTTCATTCAACTTTTCAGTAATTTCTACCCTAATTGCTCCAGTAGATTCGTGTAATGAAAATATGAATATTCATTCTCTGACATGTTGGAAGTTAGTTCAGAAGATAAATAAAGATTTTTGGAAAGTTTGGTCTTCAGAATATTTATCTCAATTACAACAACGGAAAAAGTGGAAGGTACAAAAGGAAAATATTTTAAAAAATTCATTAGTACTGGTTAAGGAAGATAATTTACCTCCAGCAAGATGGGCAATGGGAAGAGTTATTGATGTACATCCCGGATCAGATGGAAATGTACGAGTAGTAACACTACGAACTCAAAATAATACTATAATAAAACGTCCTATAGCCAAAATTTGTTTATTGCCTAGTTCGGAGCATACCGAAGTTGATACACCTATGTCTAAAATTACTTCTAATTCTGCAACGATGAATACACAATCAAGAAATTAAACATCTAGTAGTATTAACTGTTTCATGACAATATTAATATGAATGTTATTATTACTTTCTCCAGTGAAATCTGAAACGTTTCAACAGAAATCAGCAATAAACACGACAAATTTCATGAATACTACCATTGTTTATATATATTATAGTTGTCTCATCATGGAAATTTCTGTAATTCTTGGCTGACCGTCTCTTCATGGTGGCGCTTCAGTCTATTTAAAAGAAATCGCAGACGCAAACTCAGGCTCAAACCACCTAAATAAAAAAATAGCTTTCCTAACAAAGAAGAAAAACATATGAAATTTTTTTTGTCTTTTAAAAAATTATTATTATTTTTATTATAACACAATATCTATATTTTTTTTACATATTTTCGAATATAATTCTATTATATAAAAAAATGTAAAACATTATGGTATTTTATAACTTCTTGTTTACAAGTTATAATGATATATTTTCAAACATAATTTTTATTTTTTGTTATTTTAAAAAAAAGCTATTTTTATTTGTATGGGAAAATGTAAACTACAAAAATGTGCATGAGTCACTTCTCAATTATCTTATTATTTTCTCTATTGATGTTTTCTCATAGTTTTTCATGTACATTGTTTTTAAGTTTTTTCACTTTCTTTGATTTAAAAATTTTTGAATAAAAATCGTCATAGCAAACAGAGTATTTTCTGGTTGTTTATTTATATGATTTTTTTTGTTATTTTTTTCAAAATTTTGAAAAAAAATTTAGTTTTATTATATAAGTTTTGTATGCCAAATACAATTTAAATTTTATGAAAAAGTACAATTATGTATTTTTTAAATGTAATACATTTTCAAAAATAATTAATATAAAATTAACGAAAAAAAATTCATATTAATAATTTTTCTGCTAGAATATTATTAACGAAATGCCAGTTTTGTTAACATTATTTTTCCGTAAAATGTTAATTTAGGTATACAAACTTACCACAAATTATTCGTTAAAAACATTTTAGGTAATTTTTTTTATTCTAATTTCTCATATATTAATGTGTCGTTTTTCTTTCTTATTAACTAATTTTCGTAATTTAATTTTCAATATTTTTCAAATAATAAAAAATATTGGAAAATTGAGATATAAATGTGAAAAACTTTTTAGTGAGAATTTGAAACACTTTTTAATGACATCTTATATATGAGGAGTTATATAAGATCGGCACTGTTTCTAAATAAGAAAGACTCCATTAACTAATTTTTGCAAAAATTAAATTTTTAAACTTTAATCTCCAAGTGGAGATTATTAAACACAATGAAAATATTTTAATGATAAGAAATAATGTAGAAAATAGAGAAAGAAAACGCAGATCTCCATTTGATAACATCGGCTCTTTAGCTAACAGTTTATTCGGGGTACTGGATCAAGAATATGCGCGTAAAATCGAAGCTACAATTAAACTCACGAAAGATGAACAAAAGAATGTTTAAAATTAATTAAACAACAAACATCTATAATTGATTCTACGTCCAACATTTTAAAAAAGACGATTGATGATATTAACCAACAATCTTCAGCTATGGATAAACACGTAAACAATCTTTATGCAGAAATAACTAAAAATATAAATCAACATAAAATGGCCATAACATTTCAATTCATCTCATCCCAACTGAGCATCGTGATCAACGATTGTCAACGTGTTCAAACAGCTATAATTGATTTAATAACCAACACACATCATGGAAAATTAAGTCCAACTTTATTTACTTTATTTAAGTCCAACTATATTTTATTTACGACTTACAACTAATGCAAGAAATAAAACTCATTAAGGGTAATCTGCCACGAAAAACACTACTTCCTGGCCAATTAGAGAATAACGAATTACAACCATTATATTCGCTAATGTTCGCACAAGGAACCATAACATCAGAACATATAATAATCAAAATCAGAATACCATTATTAAGCGATGAAAATCACACACTTTTTAGGCATGTTAACGAAAGTATACCAATACCAAGAAAGTTTGAAAATAAAATGATAACTCTTAAGACAACTATTGAGTACATCATAGTTAACTATCAAACCGAAGTATTTTTGTCAATAACAGAAAATGAGTTAAAAGATTGTACTAAGTCCAGCATAGGAAACTACATGTGCAACAAAAAACATCGTATGTTTACAACCGATTCGGGTGAATTTCAATGTGAATTACCAATGTTCTATGATCATTATGAAGACATGTGTAATTATTATGAAGATAACAGCAAAACTTGGTATTTTCCATTACAAAAAGAAAATACTTGGCTTTCTTCTACGTAAAACGAAACTACTATATCAATAATATGCAATTCACCGCCATCCAATGAGGAAACCGCAATAAAGTTGCAAGGAATTATAACTTTACAACCAGATTGTCGAATTAAGAACAAGGGTGTTAGAATACAAGGTATAGATAAGAAAAGTTCAGAAGTAGTAGGTTCATCTATAGCAACTGCAATAAACAGAGCATTCATAATAGCTCCAAACATTCAGCCTAAACTCATACACAGACATTTATATAATACAGAAGATATTAAGACTATCAAAAAAGCGCTGGACAATTTACGTTTGCAGAATGAGTCAACCGATTTAGATTTAAATGATATTCATCAATACACAGTGAGCTACATATCCTTAGCATTAGTACTTGTGATGGGGATTACCGGAGTTATATGGTTATGGTGTAAATGCTATCCAAAGCCACAGAGGACAACAGATTTCATCCTTCAGCCAATAAATCCGGCCCGGGAATATGTTCAAGCATGAACATTTATATTTTATAATTTATATTTTCACACATATGTTAGACATATGTTTCCAAAAATAGTTTATTTTAATAGTTTTTAAATCAGAACTCTATTCAAGCCATTTTTTTTCCTTGAAGAATTAGACCTGACCAACAGTAATCTAATTGTTCTCAACAGATTCAATAGTTAGCTTTTAATTACAACCAATATTTAGTCTGAACACGGCTATTTATTTAAAATTTTACCTATCTTTAAGAGATTAGGCTCGGTCGTTTCCCCAAAACATTTTTTTTTATATTAATTTTATACATTTTAACAATTTGTTTCAATAAATTTTCAATTTAATTTCTATATTTCTTTTCAATAATTTTTCAATTCTTTTTTTTTTGACAATTTTACATTTAATTTCAATAACAATTTAACATTTCATATACTTTATTTTAAACAATTCTTTCAACTAATTTCAACCATTCTTTCAATTATTTCAACTTTAACTCAATTTTCATAATCCTTTATTCTCTTATATTAAAACATAATATCAAAATTTTTTTCTTTCAACTACATTTTATCAAGATACATTTTACATTCTTCATCTTCAATTTTTAAATATAAAACTTTAAACAATTCTTCATTTTCTCATTTTAAACAATATTAAATATACAACTTTAAATAATCATTTTTTTATTTCAACAATATTCATATTTTAAATATACAACTTTAATTTCAATTATTTCAACTTTACTTTAATTATTTCAACTTTATTTTCATTTTAAACAATATTAAATAAAACAATATTAACTAATTCTTCATTTTCATTTTAAACAACTTTACATAAATATTTCTTCATTTTCATAAAAACATTAATAAATAATTCATCATTTTCATTTGAAACAACTTTACATACATATTTCTCTTTAAATATTTTTGTTTTATTTAATATTTGCTTTAATCTTTTAATTTAAATTTAATATTCTTTCACTTCCTTCCCCTTTAAACCTCTTTTTTTTCTTTTTTTTTTTATTTATTTACTTTTTTTATAATTATTATTTTTTACATATATGTGTATATGTATACAACAAATCCATTTATATTTCAAAACAATTCCTTCCTTTATTTCCTTAAATTAACAATTAAAATTATTAATAATTAAAATTTTCCCTGCTACATTTTTCCTAAACAAAAATTTTGTTTTACACCTAAAAATATGCAATTTTTTTTTTAAATTTATCTATATCCTATGATTACTAAGTTATTATATTTTTCATTTTTCTAATGTTTCATATAAACCTAAATTTACCCCAAAATTATACTAATTTACGATTAAACTATATATGAATAAGTCCATGGATTTGATGCAATTTTATTGTTACTATGTACCCTGCGTTTATAACGTCTGAATTAGGCATGTTTACGAAAGTATTTGTAGTTCCTTTGTATTACGCTAGGGAACGTACGTGGATTAAATTCTGTTAATTGCCATGTTAATTTATTTATTACGTTGTTTCGCATTGATTCTTTATTTTCTAACATTGTTTTTCCAAAACTATGATTTAATGTTTTGGTTTTTACTTGCGGAATCTCTACTCTATCTATTTACAATAACAACATTTGCGAATGACGTGGTGTTTTATGTTCGTTATTACTTTTTTTAATACCTTCATTAGTTTGTATTGGTATACAATTACTGCTTTTCAATAAATTCTGTTTCATTAAATTGTTTTCATTATTATTAACTTTGTTTATTTCATTATCATAATTATCATTAATTTCTTCAACTTCATCACTACGAATTTCATTTCTCATTTCGTCATTTTCTTCAATATTATTATATTGTTACGTCTCTACCAGAACGATCACCATTCCCATAACATTCTTCTAATGCACATGCCGGATGCAACCCTATACCTGTTTTTATTAAAATAAAGTAATTAATTTTTCCCACAATAAAATTATTAAACACAAAAACAACTATTAAGCTAATTTTGATAAACAAGCATTTTTTTTGAATTTATTTTGATTCCCACAAAATTAAATAGAAGATATTAAATAGAATTGTAATTTAAGTAAACATGTTTTTTTTTAATAATACAATTTAATTAAAGAAGTGAATTAAAATAATAAAAATAATTCAGTTTGGAATAAGCTCCGGTAATGAAAAGAAGTTTTTTTAAACTACAAAGATAAGAAATAATTTTGTATTAAGAACATTTTATTTTTGTAAGAAATAATTTTGTATTAAGAACATTTTATTTTTGTAAGAAGAATAGTAATTGAAAATAAAGTTAAGTTTTGTTTAATTAATGAACATTTTTCGTGTGTTTTTATTTTCGAATAATATTATTGTCGCAGTCGGTAGGATATCAATTAAAGGGATCCAGTGATAAAGAAATATAAAAAATATACGCGAGTTCAAAACAAAAACCTGACAAAAAATTTCTGTTCTAAAATAATTAAAAAAAAAAAAAAAAAAAAAAAAAAAGAATAATAATTTAATTATTTAAAATCAAAAAAAACAAAAAATAATAATAAAAATAATTTTATTATTTGAAAAATTAAAATAAAAACAATAATACAGACATTTCTTTTTTATAATTAATACATTGTGCTACAATTTAATAAATAATCAACAACGAAAATGCCGGGAACAGAGCAACTACCATCAACACTTAGACAGCAAACACAAACTCAGCCATTGGTTCTATCATTAGATCCACTACAGTATATCAACAGTTTACCAGAATTGAATGGAAAAGATTTATTTACGTTTTTAGAATTAGTTGATAATATTGTACCTTTAATATTAAAATATGAAACGGAAAGTCAAAAGATTTTGTTAAATAGACTTAAGAGCAAACTAGTAGGCAAAGCAAGAGAAATAATTGAAATTAATAATAATGTACAAAATTGGTCTGAAATGAAATCTGTTTTGCTTAATAGTTTTGGTGATAAAAAATCAGCTCTTCAAATTTTTGATGAGTTAAGAAGTGTTCAATTTACCTCGAATAGTGTTGAATTGTTTAACCAAATTAAAAGTATTTTAAGGAGACTTAATAACAAAATTAAGTCTAATCCCGATGCTCACTTTACAACTAATGCTAATATTCAAACTGGCTTAGCAGTTTTTAAAGAAAAATTACCAGAACCTATGCGTTCAATTATATTTAGTAGAAATCCTCCAACGATCGAAAACGCTTTAGATATTTTGCATGAAAGTAATTATGCTTATTATAATCCTAATAAAAACAATAGCAAAAACTTTGCTAATAATAATAACAAACACTTTGCTAATAATAATACTAAAAATTTTACTAATAATAATTCAAACAAAAGTAACTATCAGAATTTTAATAGACCAAATCATAATAATTTTAACTCGAACAATAACTTTAGACAAAATTATAACTATCAACAAAATCCTAGATCCAATCAATTTAATAGAAACTTTAGGCAAACTACTCAATCTAGTCCAAATAACTCTACAGCAGAGCCAATGGACGTTGATGTATCTAGAAATTCTAGAATTAACACAATTGAAACACAAAAACCGGTAGAAAATTTTCGTCTACCAGCCTCGGAATGCAACGACAATCATTACCTTATATAAAAGTACAATCAAAGGGTAGACCTTTAAAATTTATTATCGACTCTGGTGCTGCAATGAGTATAATTAATACTGGAATTTGCAATCCAATCTTTTGTAGTAAAATAGCACCTGTTAACATTAAAACTTTAAAAAACATTATTCCTTGTGAAAATAAAATAACTATTGACTCGTTTTTGGAATTTGATTCCAATGATAAAATGGAATTTTTAGAAATAAAATTTCATGACAAATTTGACGGTCTAATAGGAAATAATATTTTGCTTCCACTTCAAGCTGAAATAAATTATAAAAATAATATTTTAAAAGTTAATTCAGGTAATGAAATTCCACTTTACTTCAGTGAAAATGAAGAAAAGGAATATTACATACCTACTCCATTAAAAGAATTAGAAGCTTTTCAAAATGAAATTTTTCTTGATGAAAATATAATTAGGTGTAATCATTTAGATTTAACTACAAAAAATGAACTTTTAAAAATCATATCAAAATTCGATAATGCATTTTATCACGAAGGCGATGATCTCAGTTTTACTCACGAAATTAAACATAAAATTAATACAATAAATGAACTTCCAATTTATACAAAATATATCGATACATACCCTGAAGTTCATCGTGAGGAAGTTAATAAGCAAATCAGTGAAATGCTTCAACAGGGTATAATAAGAAATAGTGATTCGCCATATTCCGCCCCTATATGGGTTGTACCAAAAAAAAAAGATGCTTCAGGTCAACAAAAATGGCGTATTGTGACCGATTATAGGAAACTTAATAACGTTACAATTGACGATAAATATCCTATACCTAATATAGATGATATTTTAGATAAATTAGGTCGCGCAATGTACTTCACAACTCTCGATTTAGCCAAAGGCTTTCACCAGATCGAAGTTGCTGAAGAAGACATAAAAAAGACCGCATTTAGTACGGGCAGTGGTCATTACGAATACGCCAGGATGCCGTTCGGATTAAAGAACGCTCCTTCAAGCTTTCAGCGGCTTATGAATTCCGTATTGCGAGAATTTATAGGAAAATGTTGCTATGTATATCTTGATGATATTATTATTTTTAGTACTAGTAAAGAAGAACATTTTACCTATCTTCAAAAAATATTAAAAAAACTTCAAGACGCAAATTTAAAAATACAATTAGATAAAAGCGAATTTATGAAGCAAGAAACGGAATTTCTTGGCCATATTGTAACAACAAATGGTATTAAGCCCAATCCTAACAAAATAGAATCAATTACACAATTTCCTATTCCCAGAACCCAAAAACAAATAAAATCTTTTTTAGGACTGCTCGGCTATTACCGAAAATTTATCAAAGACTTCGCAAAAATTGCTAAACCGTTAACTAGCTACTTGAAAAAAAATAATAAAAAAATAGACATTAATAATTCTGAATATAAAGAAGCTTTCAATAAATTAAAACTTCTTATAACTACAGATCCTATCCTCATATACCCAGATTTTAAAAAAAAAATTACAGTAACTACAGATGCCAGCCAATTTGCTATTGGAGCTGTTCTGGCCCAAGAAAACCACCCAATATGCTTCGCTTCACGAACACTTAACGAACATGAATGTAGATATTCCACCATAGAAAAAGAGTTGTTGGCAATTGTCTGGGCAGTTAAATATTTTCGTCCATATCTCTATGGAAGAAAGTTTATGATTAGAACAGATCATAAACCTTTACAATGGCTCCACAATTTAAAAGAGCCAAATTCAAAATTACAAAGATGGAAAATTAAATTAGAAGAGTTTAATTTTGACATCGAATATTTAACGGGTAGGGAAAACAAAGTAGCTGATGCCTTGTCAAGAATCGAAATAAATGCAAATGAATTAGAAAATGATCAGATACGATCAACTGATGCGACAATACATTCAGCTGAAGAGGATAGTACCGAATATATTCCTATATCTGAATCACCCTTAAATCTGTACAAAACTCAAATAATTATAAAAAGCGGTTTCCCCGAAAAAATTGATTCAAAAAAAATTCATGGTAGAATTAGAAAAATATTTGTACACCCAAATCCCGATGAAAAACTTTTTATAAACATTTTAAAAGATCATATGCCCAATAGAGGAATAATTGGCGTCATGATTGATGATATTAATATTTATAGCATGTTCCAAAATACTTATCTAAAACATTTTTCTAAAAATAAATTATTAAAAATAAATAAATGTTGCATTTTGCTAGAGGATATCCAAGATAGAAATTTACTCCAAGAACAAATTTTAGATCAACATAATAAAACTAACCATAGAGGTGTAAATGACGTATATTTTAATTTAAATAAAAAAATTTACTTCCCCAAACTGAAACAAGAAATTCAAAAAATAATAAATAATTGTCATATTTGTAATATTGCTAAATTATTTAACAATAATAGATAAATTTACAAAACACGCACAAATAATTCCTATAAAATCTAGAAACTGGTTAGATTTGAAAAATGGTTTGTTACAGTATATAGCTTCTTTTGGAAAACCACAAAAAATTATTACAGATAATAGTTTAAACTTTAAAATTTTTCTAGATAATGAAGGTATAAATGTACACTTTACTACACCTAATAATCATACTAGCAATGCAGATAAAGAACGCTTTCATAACACGCTTAACGAACATCTTAGAATTTTATATGTAATTGAAAAAGAAAATGGGCTTCCCTTAGATGAAGACTCTATAATTAAAAGTATGAGAACTTATAACGAAACCACTCATACTGCAACAGGCAAAAAACCCATAGATTTCCTTAACGGAACAATTAACCATAATGAATATCCTTCCATATACGAAATTTTACATAAAAATAAAGAAAAGAAAATCGAAAAAATAAACGTAAATAGAACTGTAGGAAAACCTTCAAATTATATTAAACTAAATAGAGTTAATAAGCTTTAACCTTACCATAAAAAATGTCAAATTACTGAATCTGATGAAAATCATTTTACAATAAATAAAGAAATTTTACCCCGTTACATAAACCAATTCAAAAGAAAATTCAAATATCAAAATTAACTAAATCCTCATTATTTTAGGAATAATTCTTCTTGTCCTATTAATAACTTCATCACTAACTTCGGCACATTCGTCAATTGAAATAAATAAAATACAGTCGGGAAATGGATATGTCCTCTTCCAGGAATCTGAAGTTAAAATAATTCACGATTATAAAAGAATCATGCACATAATTGATTTGAGCCAATATGAAGAAAGTATAATTAAAATAGAATCTAATATACATCAACTACATAAAAAAATTCTAATTCCTTCAAGTCTTCTACATAATTTAAAAACTTTACATGAAGAATTTAGAAGTATTATTCCACATCATATCAGTAAAAGAGGATTGATAAACATTGTAGGCAACGGTCTTCGATTTTTAACTGGTGTAATGGATAACGAAGATCGTGAAGATATTCAAAAACAAATTCAGGTAATTGAACAGAACGGAAAAAATATAATTAAAAACTTAAACGAACAAATCACAATTAATAAACAGATTTCAGATCAGATAGAAAGTATTACAAATCATATTAATTTAGTACAGAATAAAATATCTGTTTCAATAAATTAATTTTCCAATCATATAACTAAAATTGAACAAGAATTAAATTTTTTTATAATAAAAACAGAAATTAATGAAAATATTAATATTTTATGTAAACAAATTTCAAATATAAAAGAAATAATTTTAGCTAGTAAAATAGGAATTCTTTCTAGAAATATAATAACTCATGAAGAAATAATAGATTATAATATAACTATTGAAATGTTACCTTATATAAAAAATGTTGTACTTTTCAAAAAAGTTTTAATTATTTTTGTATTATCTATTCCTATGTTTGTAAAAGATTTTTATTATAGAGCTATTATTGAAAAAATTCCAAATAAAAATAATTCATTAGAATTAGATGTAAGTGTTAATAAAATCATAATTTGTAAACAAAATATTTTTGTAAATTTAGAAAAAAACGATATACAAAAAAAAGAATTAGTATCTTATAAAGATGAATGTATTTCAAATTTATTAAATGATAAAAAAATGAAATGTAATTATCGTAAAAATTTAACAAAAGAAAGTAAACCTATTTTAGAAAATATTGTAATGACCAAAAATCTGAATGAGACATTGTTAATAAATAATTGTGGGCAACAATATAACTTCAAAATTAAAGGAAATAATATAATAAAATTTACAAATTGCAAAATTTCAATTGACTCATTTACGCAAGAAAATTATCTACATGAATATTATAGCCATATTTTACCAGAAGTAGATCAGAATATAACCATAGAACAGATTACGAATGAATTCCGATTAGATGACATATATTTCAAGCATATAGAAAATACAAAACATATTGAAGAAATAACATCTAGTAGTTCATGGAGATGGTATACAAGTTTAACATCGAATCTGACTATAATTACAATAATAACACTTATTTGCCTTTACCTGTTTTTGCGAACGAAAATGGGAAAATCAAGGTAAAAATTCAATTTAACAGTAATCAACAGGAGTCGATACCTATGGAGGGAGGTGTTACGTCTCTACCAGAACGATCACCATTCCCATAACATTCTTCTAATGCACATGCCGGATGCAACCCTATACCTGTTTTTATTAAAATAAAGTAATTAATTTTTCCCACAATAAAATTATTAAACACAAAAACAACTATTAAGCTAATTTTGATAAACAAGCATTTTTTTTGAATTTATTTTGATTCCCACAAAATTAAATAGAAGATATTAAATAGAATTGTAATTTAAGTAAACATGTTTTTTTTAATAATACAATTTAATTAAAGAAGTGAATTAAAATAATAAAAATAATTCAGTTTGGAATAAGCTCCGGTAATGAAAAGAAGTTTTTTTAAACTACAAAGATAAGAAATAATTTTGTATTAAGAACATTTTATTTTTGTAAGAAATAATTTTGTATTAAGAACATTTTATTTTTGTAAGAAGAATAGTAATTGAAAATAAAGTTAAGTTTTGTTTAATTAATGAACATTTTTCGTGTGTTTTTATTTTCGAATAATATTATTATATACTTTAATTTTATTAATTTCATATTCATCTGCTTTTTCTTTTTTATTGTTATTTTTTAATTTCATTTCACCTAATTTATTCTCAGTAATATTTTTTCCATTATTTGTACAAGGTATATCACATTCATTTGCGTTTTCTAATGTAGTTGGAACATCTAACTTCTGTTTTGGTTCTAAAATACCATGCTTTGAACGGTCTTGTATTGTAATTTCTTCTTCATCTGTTTTTTGTATAATTTCCTTTTTGGTTTCTTCTTTTTCGTTAATAACTGTTGCTTCATAAACTTTCTTCGTAACTTCTTTTCTAATTTTCTCAAAATCTATTTTATTCAAAAACTCGTTTTTTAAATTTTCTATCACTTCCTTTGTTTTAATTTGCATTATATTTTTTTCAGTTTCCTTATTGCCCTTAACTGTTTCCTCATCAACTTTTTTCAACTCTTCATTCACCTTTTCAGTAATTTCTACCCTAATTTTCTCCAAATCTATTTTATTTAAAAACTCGTTTTTTAAACTTCCTATAACTTTCTTTTTATTATTTATTTCTAATGGTAACGTCTCGATTACGTCACGCTTGGGTTTCAATATTTCCGAGCCTACCTCTTTTGTATTAATTAGGAATGACTGGAGGAATTTTGTGTCATTCCTCCTTCGTTTCCCGACTTACAATGTTGATGTACTTGATGAAAAGAAACAATTTTTCTTTTCACAATTAAGTTCGGTATGGGGTGGGCTTCCACACCATTCGCATTTAACTTCTCTTATTGTATAGAGAATTGTGGTTGGTAATATTTGCGCATAACAATTTAATGCATAATGTTCCTTGTTTCCCGATTCCAAATTCTGCTGTTCCTGCTAAAGTTGTCTCCTATCACAATTTAATTCATTATGTCCTGATTCATGACACCATTCACATAAAATTTCCTGTATTATGTTAACCGATGTGGTGGGCATTCTTTTTGCATTGCAATTTGCTGCATGATGGGCCTTATTTCCACAAATGGTGCAATTTATTATTTACTATGTTGTTCTGCATACGACAGTCCCTGCTAATGTGACCTGGTTGACCACATTTATAGCATGTTATTGCTCCATTGTTCCTTGGCCTTGCATTAGTATTATTTTTACCGGAGTTATAATTATTAATACCGTTGTTATTATTCATATTATAATTATTATTACTATTTTTGTTATTATTGTTACTGTTATTATTATAATTATTTCGATTATAATTATTATTAATGTTACCATTTCTGTTATTATTATTATTAATATTTTGTTGATTATTCCTGCTATTATTATAGGTATTTCTATTATAATTATTATTATTATTGTTATTATTATTATTATTTCTATTATTATTGTTATTATTATTATTATTATTATTATTAAATTGAGGACGGTTATTAAATCCTGATCCTCCTCTATTCTATTTTCAGTTAGGCACATTGCCACATATTTGTTGAACATTTGTTGGAACATTGTACCGTCCATACTATTATTTTGTGTTCTTATGGGTGCAACTTATTCTAATTGCTCCGCAAATAACCTGGCTCCCCGAAGTAAATCCTACAATCTCCTATAATTTTGTCCCAAAACGTACTGCTTGATAGACTCCGACCGCAGTCCTCTTATAAATATACGTTGTGCAGTTTCTTCTGCATCCTGCAACAGTGATCCTGGTTCTGTTAAATATTTCCTTTGAATCCCTGATTTTAGGGAATGATATTTCCTTTTTAAACGGTCGCCAAAAGTATTGACCGACTCGTCTTTTTGGAAGCGACTTTCCAATTCTGTTTTTAATTGTTTTTAATGTTTTTTCTTGGTATGAAATTTTCCTCTAAAATTTCTTTAAATTTCTCGAACAGTGTTACTGTCCTGTCCTGAAATAATTCCGCTGCTCTACCTCTTAATTTTCCACGAATTACTTGCCTCAACATTGAACCTTTGTCTATGTTGTCAGTCCTGTAGTATTCTTCTTGTGCTAATTCTAAGAAGCTTTGTAATTCTAAAACACTCCTGTCGCCCTCATCTGAATATAAAGGCACTCCCGCTAAATATGTGGGATATATTGTGCTAAATGGTAAAGTCATACTATTTTTTAAATCATATGTATTGTCAATGTTGCAAAAAATACTTTGTATCGTCCTTAGTAATATTCCTTCATTTGCTTCAGTGGTCAATGGTTAGTTTGGTCGTAATTCGTTTTCCATAATTTGTTCGTTATTCCCCTGCGCGTTTTCTTCTATATTGTCCATACTTTTCCTAAAACTAATCCCCTTTCTAATGGATTATTCAATAAATTAGCTCTACTCCTTGTATTATACCTATAAATTTGATTTCGTTTTATTTTGTCGCACACCTTCCTAGATGGTGTTCCTACCTCGCTAAAAGTTACTTTCTTTTTATTTCCACTAGTACCCGGTACTTCTTTTGTTATTTGTGGGGTGGAGGCAATTGGATTATTAATTTCGAAAATCCTGCTGTCCTCTAAACTCACCGAAATAGATGGACTACTATTAATAAATGATATAGAATCTACAAATCTATTAAACCTACTTGGTTTATTATTTTCATTCGACATAAATGCTAACGAATAATTAAATTAAATAATCCTGAATAGAACCTTTCAAAAAAAATAAATAAATATACTAATGTTTATACAAACATTTTTTTTTTCAAACAAAATGGAAAAATAATTTGTCAAAATTCAGTGGAGCCTAAGAAATTGAGAATTGCAAGTGGAATGAAAATATATCATAATTTAATTTAAAAATTTTGCTGTCATATACATATATATTTAAAAAAAAAATTTTTAATAAAATTATCATTACAATTTTAATTTATTTTTATTATTACTTTTTTATTATAAATTCTTTCCATTTATTAATCCTCGTATTATAATTTTAATTAATTTAAAAAAAATTGTATTATTACTTTTATTATTATAAATTTATTTTACATATTTATTTATTAATTAATCCTCGTAGCAACGAAAGACAGCTATTTTCCGTCCTTTAATTATTACTATTATTATTGTTTTTTCTATTATTATTAGAGTCAGTAATGCAGACCCTTCTCATACTAGTTTTCTGCTATTGTTTTCAAGCATACTTTGAATTGTTGTTGGATTTTCCGGTTGTTCTTTTCTTCCCTTAATTCTTTCTTTAGCCGTTGAATTTCTGCCTTGAACTTTTTTCGTTGTTCAGTGTCTGGCCTCAACGCTAGTAACTCGTAAAATCTAATTATTTCCTTCCTTATCCTTGTTTGCCTTCCTCATCATGATTTCTTGATATCTTTACTTTTAGTTGGTGTCTCTAACTTTTGCCTTCTACGATATTCCTCTATTGTTATGGGTTTAGGTCCTGCTTTCCTATTTTTTCTAATTTCTTTTTCCATCTATAAAACAAAAGCGGAGCATTATTAAAATGCTCTGTGCTTAACCCTTTTTGCTTGAAAAGCTAATTGTTTTGTAATCTACTGGCGTAGATTCTTACAAGAAAATCGTACTTTCTTGTTTACCGGCTGCGCCATATGTTATGTTCTAACATAATTTTCGATGAAATTACCTTTTAAACTGTAGTTTCCCAAGTTGAATCCTTTCAAATGAAAATCCTTCAATTTTTATTTCCTGTTTATTTCTTAATCCCAATTTTAATTTTTACAATTTAAAACTTAGTACTTTATTCTTTATTACTATATTATTGAAAATAAGCACTTGTTCAAAAGGAATGGCTTAATTATTCAATGCAATAGTCAGAATA
Source organism: Empis stercorea (assembly GCA_949752835.1). Lineage (NCBI taxonomy): Eukaryota > Metazoa > Arthropoda > Insecta > Diptera > Empididae > Empis > Empis stercorea. The sequence goes on from OX457088.1 coordinate 43,786,912, forward strand.
ATAATGACAATTTTCCATTTTCAAACCATGACTTTTATACACAAATTTGTTTGTAAATACACAAATTTGCGTAAGTAAAATTACAAATACGATATATTATTAATTATACTAAATACTTTCGTCATCGAATATTTTAATTTAAATTTAATTTAGCTTATTCGGCAAAAACTCGACCAAGCGTTTTTTATTTTGACCGATATTTAATTAATTAAATTTTATATAATTTATTTTGACCGATATTGTTAATATAATATTTTATACTTTGTATAAAAAATATTTATTACCAATTTTTTATGTTTTATATCGGAATTTTTTTTAAATTATAGTTATGTGTATCTTTTTACACATAACACAGTAAATCTAACATATGAGAATTAGAATAGAAGCAATCAGAAGCAATACACTGATCCCTCAGTGTAAAAAATGTCAACGCCATGGACATACTCAAAAATACTGTCAGCGAGAACCAAACTGTGTTAAATCTAATAATAATAATAATAATTTCTTTATTTCATAATAATAAAAACTGATTTTACAAAATATATCAATTTATAAAATTCCATAAAATAAATATTAAGTTGAATTAAGTGTTCAATAAAAATTCATAACATTATTATTTAATAAAAATTTAAAATAGAAAAGTAAATTAAAAGTGGATTTCATAAAAATTCAGGATTCAAAAAATAAAAATAATAATTAAAAAAAAAACAAAATAAATAAAAATGAAAATTTAATATTATTAGGAAAATAGTAGGTATATTATTATTATGAAATAGTTAGGGACAGAATATTACTTGAGATTTTATCAAAGGATGTTGAATTTGAAGATTTTAGCGACATAATAATTTTGTGAATTTCAAATGAAGATATATTTTCAAAGAAAAATTTTTCCGATTGATAGTTTTCCTGCTTAATTTAATTTTCACAATGACAAGTTAGATTGTTGTAATTATTGTCTTGAATAGAACTAGTTATATTAGAAAAATAGTCATTGAATAGATTTGCAATGTCTATTGGATTAGAAAAAGTTGTGTTTTCATTGTTAATAGTAATATCAATATTTCGTTCATTTCTGTTCAGAATCTCATTTACAATCTGCTATTCTTTTTTAGAGTTACCTATATTCTCAGAAAGTTTATTTCTATAATACACGTCTCTGCATTTGGGTATTTCACATTTTAATTCACGACATAATTTATTGTAGACTATTTTTAATCTGGTATTATTAGGATGTTTTTTAATACGAGTATAAAGATAATTTTTTCTTTTAATTTTATTTAGCAAAGATGTTGATAACCACGGTTTCAGATAATTAAATTTATTGGTATTTTTAGTAATACTTTGAACACAATTTGACATATGAAATTGTAATTTACTAAGAAATAAATCAAAAGCAGCAGAAGGATCTGTTGAAGCGCAAACATCATGCCAAAGTTAAAGCTGATCTTAAAACTGGAAAATCAAATTTTTGAATATCATTAAAAATATATTGATTTTTACAATGTATATTGTCATCAAATTGAATGCTGGTTAAACAGTGATCAGTAAATTTTAGATAAAAAATTGCTGTTTTATAATTAATTAAATTATTTCTATGTAGCCTTATAAAAATATGATACAAGCAGGTACTAGAGTTTTGTTTTACACGTGTAGGAGAAGACAACAAAGAATTAAAGCCAAAAGCAGACAAAACAGAAAGAAAACTTTCAACTTCAGGTGTACTACATAAAATATCAATATTAAAATCACCAAGAAGTACTACGTTTTTACAAGTAAGTCCTTCTAAAAAAATTGAGAACTCATCCAGAAAGGCATTAACAGTGAATTTATGCAGTCGATACACACATACGAAATAGTAAGGAGCACCAGATATTAAACAACTGACGTTTATTAAATCAGCACTATTGAGTGAAATATTTTTTATTACACATTCTAAGTCACTTCTATGAAATACTGCTACCCCACCGGAAGAATAAGAGTTATTACAAGTTGCTGCTAATGTAAAATTTGGAATTTTAAAATTTGAAATTTAAAAATCAAAGGTCCATATATCAGATAGAAATATTAGGTCCGGTAGATGATTTAATGATGCTAAATGAGAGAGAAACAAATCGAAATTTTTTCTCATACTTCGAATATTCTGGTGAATTAATGAAAAACCAGAACTTAGATCATTGTTCGCGTGATCTATACATAGGCAATTATAATTATCAGAATTTGAATTTGAATTTGAATTTAATGAGGAAGAACTAATATTACTTAAATTTTCATGAGGATTTAAATATAAATTATGTAAATTAGTATTGATCATAAAGAAATATTATTCAATTAAATTAATTTAAAAATCCTCAAAATTATTTATTTTTAACACTTTACCGACTTCCTCTTTTCTGATTAATACTGTTGAGTTTCTAATCCAAACATATTTGCATTTTTTTTCTGCTTCAGTAGTTTTGCCTGTTGTAATAACGACCTAGTATTACCTTACCTAACCTGTTAGGTAATCGTTGATGTAAATTTTGTTGCTGTTAATTTGGTCACCAAAGACAGTAGAAGATAGTTTGATTTTATTCTTTAGCATCCTGTTCATTATTTTAAATTTAGTTTGTATGGAAGAAAATTTTACACAGACAATGTTATGATTGCTGTTAGTTTTATTTTTAATGTAGCAGGTTTCAATCTCTTTAGCAGTTATAGTTTCACCAATGCCATCATTTATTAATTTAATAACATTTTCTGCTAAATTAATTTTATTATTATTAGTAATTGGCATACCAACAATATCAATAGAGCTTTGTTTTTGTTTCTGTTCTAACACATTCACCTTCGATTGTAAAAAATCAACTCTTTGAATGAGAGTATCATTTTTCCCTTCTCAAATTTTTATTTTTAAGAGTGCTTCCGAATTTACTTGTTGCAATTTGATGATCTCATTAAATAGCATAGACAATGTAATTTCTTCGTTCATTGGCTGTACATTATTTTTAGCAGAGACAGTGAGCAAGGTAGAATGTGTAGGTATTGAGCTTAAGCTTTTTATAGAATTGGTGGTATTGGTGATAGAGCTGCTGCTAGTAACAGATGGAGCAAGAGCATTAACAGTTACAGCTGATTCTATTGCAGTGACGTTGTTAAAACTTACAGCTGTTTTGGTTTGAGCTGAATTGCTAACAATATGTTCTGTAAGAATTGTATTTCTTCGCAAACTAATACAATTAGAACATCTGTAAGCTTGTTTACTTTTTTTTAAATAATCAATGTCACTGAGTTCCAATTTGGCACATTTAAGGTGATGACAATTTTTGCAATTCGTACACTGAATTTTTTGTTTTTGTTCAAGCCATTTTTTGTTTTTGTTCAAATCTAAACATCTAACAGCAGAATGTGCCAAATCAAGGAATATAGCAGCGAAGTGTTCAAACTGCAGTGAGGCGCATCCTGCTAACTACAGAGGTTGCTTAGTCGCCAAAGAGCTACAGACCAGAAGGAACAACTTAACAAAACCAAAAGAAACTGAGAATACACAACCAAGGATTATACCAACCAGCAAAGTTAAGAATAAACAATCATATGCGCAGGCAGTGCTCACAAATCAACCAAGCTAAGAGCTAAAAGGTCAGAGCTCAGAGCTCGACAATCAACAGAACATGACGCAGATGATGCAGAGCATGTTAAATAAAATCAAGGATATATCAAGAAGACTAACCAAACTGGAAGTAAAACCCACGAGAGCAGCTGCTCAAAGAAATAATAATGGATCAAAGTAAATTGAGTATAGTCACATGGAATGCGAACGGAATAAAAAATAAAAAACAAGAGCTAGAAATATTCTTAAATACTAAAAACATAGATGTGTGTCTTCTCACAGAAAAGCATCTGAACAATCATACGAGTATAAAAATAAGAGGCTACAAAACTTACCAGACGGATCATCCTAATAACCAAGCAAAAGGAGGAAGTGCTATTATTGTAAAAGAAAGCTTGAATCACTACGAAGAACGACAATTGCGGCTCGAAGAAATGCAACTTACAATGAATTGTATTAAGTGTGTCAAACAAAAATTTAAAATCGGATCATTATACTGTCCACCATCATTATACTGTCCACCTAAGAATCCAGAGTATAAAAAGATCTTCCACACTTGGGAGACAGATTCTTAGTTGGAGGAGATTTCAATGCTAAACACACAGATTGGGGCTCCAGAATTACTACAACAAAATGAAAAGAACTGAGAATGACAGCTAAAAAAATGGGATGTAATTTCCACTCAACAGGTATACCAACATATTGGCCTACAGATTTCAATAAAATTCCTGACCTTCTCGACTTCTTCATAACAAGAAAAGTGTCAGTAAATTTCGTAAAATTTTAGGAGAATCTTGACCTAGAATTAGACTATTCTGCTGTACTATTAACACTAAGTGAAAAAATAGTAAAAAAGGAGTATAGGCCAGCTTTAAGTAACAAAACAACAGACTGGATTAACTTCCAAATTGCGCTAGAAAAGAAAATAAAAGTCAATGTCCAACTGCGCACAAAACAACAACTGGACATAGAGGCTGAAAGATTCATCAAAGATATACAGCCAGCAGCTTGGAATAACAGAAGAGAACATACCCACATATCAGTGGGAAACAGTTATCCAAGGGAAATAATGGAATTAGTTCACCAAAAACAACGAGGAAGAAGAAAATGGCAACAATCTAGGGATCCATGTGACAAAAGGTTATTAAATAGCAAAACAACAAAGCTGAGAGTAGAAATACAAAGATTTAAACAAGAGCAAGTAAATAGCTACCTGGAAAAACTTACAGCAGAGGAAGATACGGATTACTCATTATGGAAAACTAAAAGAAAGTTCAAAAGACCAATAGAGCAAGTAGCACCCATACGAAAAGAAGACGGCACATGGGCAAGAAACAATAAACAAAAAGCTGAAATTTTTGCGGACCACCTAGCCAAAATAATCAGACCGAATGAAATCCACTCTGACACATTGACGGAAGAAACTGTAAATCCAGAAGTCGAAATTGAGAACGCCACGGTAAATGAAGTTGCAAACGTAATAAACAAAGGATTAAAGATTAACAAAAGTCCAGGTTATGATTTAATAACATCAGAAGTACTGAAACAATTACCAAAGAAAGCGTTGACAATGTTCACTTATCTAATAAACGCTGCTTTTAGACTAAGGCATGTTCCTAGTGCATGGAAAGTGGCGGAAGTAATAATGCTACAGAAACCAGGAAAACCAGCAAACGAAATCAAATCGTACAGGCCTATATCACTACTGCCAATAATCTCAAAACTATTCGAAAAACTACTTCTAACAAGACTAAAGCCGATAGAAAGAAAAAAAATAATTCCAGCTCATCAATTTGGATTTAGAGAAAAGCATCCACGTTAGATAAAGTACATCGTATGACAGATGTAATAGAAAAGACATTGGAGGAAAAACAAATTTGTTCAACAATATTCTTGGATGTAGCTCAGGCCTGCGATAAGGTTTGGCACGAAGGTCTGATCTACAAACTGAACAAAATATTTCCGAAGCAATATGTTGAACTATTAACATCATACTTATCCGACAGATTGTTTAGAATAAAACAGGAAGACGAATATTCTGATTTAAGAGCAGTACAAGCAGGAGTACCACAGGGAAGTATATTGGGTCCTATGCTGTACGTACTTTTCACTAGCGACATTCCGGAACCAGAAAACGTATCTATTGCTACGTTTGCAGACGACACAGCGCTATTAGTCAAAGGCCAATATATTAACGAAACTACAGACAAACTTCAATGAGCGACAGACAACGTCTACAACTGGACAAAGAAGTGGAAAATTAAATTAAACGAAACAAAATCTATACATGTAAACTTCACAAACAAAATCTTAAGGAATACTCCAAACATAAACATAAACGGAACAGTAGTAACACATGAAAATACAGCGAAATATTTAGGAATGACACTAGATGCAAAACTGCGATGGAAAGAACATGTAAAAAAAAAGAAAACGGAATTAGAAATCAAATATACGCAAATGTACTGGCTTTTGGGACGTAAGTCGAAACTGTCAACTCATAACAAAATATTGATATACAACCAGACACTAAAACCAGTCTGGACATACGGCAGTCAACTCTGGGGATGTGCCAAAACAGAGCAACGTAAAGATAATTCAAATATCTCAGAACAAAGTACTAAGAAACATAGTCAACGCTCCGTGGTATATACGTAATGAAGATTTACACCGGGACCTGAAAATTAAGAATGTTGCCAGCGAAATAAGAAAGTTGCTGTTAAACACGAAGAAAAAATAATAGGACAGCACTGGTTGATCTATTGAAGAACAAAATGTAGGTTTAAGAATTCAGAGATAAATTAATAGTTAGTATTATGCTAGTTTTAATTATAGGGAGGTGTTTGTAGTGTGTGTGGGTCCCACACTATTAAGTGAACTGCGCGGAAACACTTAGTCTTTCAAGATTTTCACCTTCCTCTGCGCACACAAAAAAAAACTGTTCCTTGCATGGTGTCTATTCATGAAACTGTGAAACAGGGTAAAGATCCGACTATATTAAGGTGCGTTTTTTGACATGCACAAAATTGTGCATTTTTATCGCTCCACGAAGGGGGTTTGCAGTAACAGTTGTAATTCAATCAGTATACATGAAATGTACTAAAAAATAGTTAAAAAATAATTATTATAGGAAATTAATTCAACCGTTTTATTAAAATATAATATATTACAAGTAAAAATAAACAAAAATAAGCATTGAATTCATATTGCATAAAAAAATAAAAAATAACAGTAATTAGAGAATTTTTCGTGTTGGCCATATATTAAATCACCTGTGGATATATATAAAATTTACTAACAAATTCAAACCTATGTTTTCTTTTACTTACTAAAATTTAATTAATATTTCGTCGGGTATCCCTTTTGCTTAATAACCTCCTGACATCGCTTGGGCATTGTCCGTACTAAACGGCCGCATTCCTCGGGAGTAATTTTGAACCAAGTATCCTGAATTATTGTCCACAATTCATCCAAATTCTTTGGTTTCTGGTTGGAAACTGCCTTTTTAATAATGGCCAACAAGTTTTCAATCGGATTCAAATCCGGGCTCTGTGGCGGCAATTTAAATCTTTTATGTTTTGAGTAGCAAGCCAAGTTGTTACCAATTTTGCACTGTGTTTGGGATCATTATCGTGCATAAATAGCCATTTTAACGGTAATTCATCCACATAATCCCCTAGTAATGCAGCTTCCAGGATTCTGATACATTTTAGCATCCATTCGTCCATTAATTTTCACTATTGGACCTACGCCAAATGTTGAAAAACACCCCCACACCATTATGGATCCACCACCATGGTTCAGTTTTCTTGGTGTACCTAGGGTCCAGTTGCATGGATGGTGGGCGTCGAACATATGGTCTACCGTCGTTGCCAAATATGTTGAACTTTGATTCGTCTAACCAGACGACCAAATTCCAAAACTGTTGTGTCTTATCCTTGTGTTCCCATGCAAACATTTTTTTTAATTGGTCAGTTAGTTAGTCAATTTAATTAGTTAATCAGTTAGTCAATTAATTCTGTTAAAGTTATTAAGAAAAGTAAATAATTAATTAAATTTTCAACATTTATTATATTCCGTTAATATATTCCGTTACATTGTGAATTGAACTAAATTTAGTAAAAATACAAAATTAAAGAGAACAAACATTTAAATATTGAATTTGTAACTTTTAAATAAAATTAATAAATAAATATAAAATAAATTAAATAAATTTATATAAAAAATAGAATAACTGAAATTGTTTTTATTGAAAAAGGAGAGTTTTTAAATAAATACAAGTTTAGAAAGGTGAGATAATTATATCGATAAGAACAAATTTATGATTGTAATAATTTAAATTACAACACACCTGAGCCAAAAAAATCTCAAGAGACTACGAAGAAACACAAACCACCACCTGTAATATTAAGCAACACAGAAGACTACAGAAAAATAAACCAGGCTCTGCAAACCAGAGATCTTCACTTCAAAGTCAACATGATGAACAACAAACAACTAAAAATAAACGTACACAGATATAGAATACAAAAACCTGACAAAATTTATGAACGATACTAAACTTGAATATACGTACGAGAATAAACAAACTAGACCCATAAGAGTTATGGCTAGGAACTTGCACCAATGAACTATTAAACACAGGTTATAAGATTATAGAAGTAACAAACAAAATAAAAAAAATTAAGAAGGACTACAAAGAAATTGCAACCAATTTGCCACTTTTCATGCTACCTTTTCAAAATGCTGAAGATATTAAAAAAAATTTGAAATACAGTACATCCAAATCCAACATATGAGAATTAGAATAGAAGCAATCAGAAGAAATAAACTGATCCCTCAGTGTAAAAAATGTCAACGCCATAGACATACTCAAAAATACTGTCAGCGAGAACCAAACTGTATTAAATGCGCTGGTAAACATCTAACAGCAGAATGTGCCAAACCAAGGAATATAGCAGCGAAGTTTCAAACTGCAGTGAGGCACATCCTGCTAACTACAGAGGTTGCTTCGTCGCCAAAGAGCTACAGACCAGAAGGAACAACTTAACAAAACCAAAAAAAACTGAGAATACACAACTAAGGATTATACCAACCAGCAAAATTAACAATAAACAATCAGAGCTCAGAGCTCAGAGCTCGACAATCAACAGAACATTACGCAGATGATGCAGAGCATGTTAAATACAATAAACGATATATCAATAAGACTAACCAAATTGGAAGTAAAACCCACGAGAGCAGCTGCTCAAAGAAACAATAATGGATCAAAGTAAATTGTGTATAGTCACGTGGAATATGAACGGAATAAAAAATAAAAAACAAGAGCTAGTAATATTCTTAAATACTAAAAACATAGATGTGTGTCTTCTCACAGAAAATCATCTGAACAATCATACGAGTATAAAAATAAGAGGCTACAAAACGTACCAGACGGATCATCCTAATAACCAAGCAAAAGGAGAAAGTGCTATTATTGTAAAAGGAAGCTTGAATCACTACGAAGAACGACAATTAAAGCTCGAAGAAATGCAACTTACAATGAATTGTATTAAGTGTGTCAAACAAAAATTTAAAATCGGATCATTATACTGTCCACCTAAGTATAATCTAAAGAATCCAGAGAATCTAAAGAATCCAGACGGTACATGGATTCATAGTTGGAGGAGATTTCAATGCTAAACACACAGATTGGGGCTCCAGAATTACTACAACAAAAGGAAAAGAACTGAGAATGACAGATAAAAAAATGGGATGTAATTTCCACTCAATAGGTAAACCAACATATTGGCCTAGAGATGTCAACAAAATTCCTGACCTTCTCGACTTCTTCATAACAAGAAAAGTGCCAGTAAATTTCGTAAAAGTTGAAGAGAATCTTCACCTAGAATCAGACCATTCTGCTGTACTATTAACACTAAGTGAAAAAATAGTAAAAAAGGAGTGTAGGCCAGCTTTAATTAACAAAACAACAGACTGGATTAACTTCCAAATAGCACTAGAAAAGGAAATAAAATTAAATGTCCAACTGCGCACAAAACAACAACTGGACATAGAGGCTGAAAGATTCATCAAAGATATACAGCAAGCAGCTTGGAATAACAGAAGAGAACATACCCACATATCAGTGGGAAACAGTTATCCAAGGGAAATAATGGAATTAGTTCACCAAAAACAACGAGCAAGAAGAAAATGGCAACAATCTAGGGATCCATGTGACAAAAGGTTATTAAATAGCAAAACAACAAAGCTGAGAGTAGAAATACAAAGATTTAAACAAGAGCAAGTAAATAGCTACCTGGAAAACTTACAGCAGAGGAAGATACGGATTACTCATTATGGAAAGCTACAAGAAAGTTCAAACCACCAATAGAGCAAGTACCACCCATACGAAAAGAAGACGGTACATGGGCAAGAAACAATAAACAAGAAGCTGAAATTTTTGCGGACCACCTAGCCAAAATAATCAGACCGAATGAAATTCACTCTGACACATTGACGGAAGAAACTGTAAATTCAGAAGTCGAAATTGAGAACGCCACGGTAAATGAAGTTGCAAACGTAATAAACAAAGGATTAAAGATTAACAAAAGTCCAGGTTATGATTTAATAACATCAGAAGTACTGAAACAATTACCAAAGAAACCGTTGACAATGTTAACTTATCTAATAAACGCTGCTTTTAGACTAAGGCATGTTCCTAGTGCATGGAAAGTGGCGGAAGTAATAATGCTACAGAAACCAGGAAAACCAGCAAACGAAATCAAATCGTACAGGCCTATATCACTACTGCCAATAATCTCAAAACTATTCGAAAAACTACTTCTAAAAAGACTAAAGCCGATAGAAAGAAAAAAAATAATTCCAGCTCATCAATTTGGATTTAGAGAAAAGCACTCCACGTTAGATCAAGTACATCGTATGACAGATGTAATAGAAAAGACATTGGACGAAAAACAAATTTGTTCAACAATATTCTTGGATGTAGCTCAGGCTTGCGATAAGGTTTGGCACGAAGGTCTGATCTACAAACTGAACAAAATATTTCCGAAGCAATATGTTGAACTATTAACATCATACTTATCCGACAGATTATTTAGAAAAAAACAGGAAGACGAATATTCTGATTTAAGAGAAGTACAAGCAGGAGTACCACAGGGAAGTATATTGGGTCCTATGCTATACGTACTTTTCACTAGCGACATTCCGGAACCAGAAAACGTATCTATTGCTACGTTTGCAGACGACACAGCGCTATTAGTCAAAGGCCAAAATATTAACGAAACTACAGACAAACTTCAATGAGCGACAGACAACGTCTACAACTGGACAAAGAAGTGGAAAATTAAATTAAACGAAACAAAATCTATACATGTAAACTTCACAAACAAAATCTTAAGGAATACTCCAAACATAAACATAAACGGAACAGTAGTAACACATGAAAATACAGCGAAATATTTAGGAATGACACTAGATGCAAAACTGCGATGGAAAGAACATGTAAAAAAAAAGAAAACGGAATTAGAAATCAAATATACGCAAATGTACTGGCTTTTGGGACGTAAGTCGAAACTGTCAACTCATAACAAAATATTGATATACAACCAGACACTAAAACCAGTCTGGACATACGGCAGTCAACTCTGGGGATGTGCCAAAACAGAGCAACGTAAAGATAATTCAAATATCTCAGAACAAAGTACTAAGAAACATAGTCAACGCTCCGTGGTATATACGTAATGAAGATTTACACCGGGACCTGAAAATTAAGAATGTTGCCAGCGAAATAAAAAAAGTTGCTGTTAAACACGAAGAAAAAATAATAGGACAGCACTGGTTGATCTATTGAAGAACAAAATGTAGGTTTAAGAATGCAGAGATAAATTAATGGTTAGTATTATACTAGTTTTAATTATAGGGAGGTGTTTGTAGTGGGTGTGAGTCCCACACTATTAAGTGAACTGCGCGGAAACACTTAGTCTTTCACGATTTTCACCCTCCTCTGCTCACACAAAAAAAAACTGTTCTTTGCATGGTGTCTATTCATGAAACTGTGAAACAGGGTAAAGATCCGACTATATTAAGGTGCGTTTTTTTGACATGCACAAAATTGTGCATGTCAAAAAATTGTGCATGTTATCGCTCCATGAAGGGGGTTTGCAGGTACAGTTGTGGACACGTAATTCAATCAGTATACATGAAATGTACTAATTTTTTAATAAGTTAAAAAATAATTATTATAGGAAATTAATTCAACCGTTTTATTAAAATATAATATATTACAAGTAAAAATAAACAAAAATAAGCATTGAATTCATATTGCATAAAAAAATAACAGTAATTAGAGAATTTTTCGTGTTGGCCATATATTAAATCACCTGTGGATATATATAAAAAAAGCTGCCAAGTTGGAAGAGTGCTTCATATCCCCTTTTAGATCAACCTAGGCTTTAATAAAAACAAAGAATTAACTAAAAGTTATAATATTTTATAAAACTACGTGTTTTTCACAATTTAAAAGTAAATATATTTTATGTTCTTATATAAAACTTATGATGTTATTTATATAAAATTTATACGAATGGTAAAAATGATCAAATTCTTATCTATATCGAATGGTTGAATTTATGATATAAGACAATATATATATATATATATATATTACTTCATATATTGTAAAAATATCTAAATTTCGAAAAAATTTTTTTCGAGATTTTGATTTTTCTGGACGTTTTAGATGTCATGGATTCAGAATCAGCAAAAAAACATCCGTGTCCGTCAAAAAATTTACCCCTTCCGCTTTTATTATGGGTGAGGGGGTAATTTTATGAAAGAGGCTGCAGCACCTCAGCGGGGGACTGGATTGAAAAAATGAGAAATTATTTTCGTAAAAATACTATCTTACAACTTGTGCCAAAAATTTATTTCCCTACCTGCAACCCCCTCTAAGCTACATCACTTAGAAATGTTACATTTCAAAATTTATTATATAGTTTATGAAAATTTAATATTTTCCTTTTTCATATGGGTGAGGGGGTATATCTATTAAACAGGCTACTATACCTCGGCGGGGGACTGGATTGAAAAAATGAGAAATTGTTTTCTCAAAAATACACACCTACACCTTTTATACAAAATTGAGACACGTACCTTCAACCCTCTTCATTTTACAGGAGCAAAAAGTTCGAAATTTATAGAATAAAAACATATATATATTACATTTCGAGTATTTAGTATAAATATGGTATTACAAATTCGAGTACTTATTTAATTTTAAATTGTACAACTTTGGGAGTTTTGTAAAAATCATAATTTTTATTTAAATCTTCGTTTTCACTAAATCCTAGGTGGATCAAAAGGTTATATGAAGCACTCTTCCAACTTGGCAGCTTTTTTATCGTAGGTAGGTGGGAAAATCTTTTAAAGAAGGGTCCGCTATAACTATATTTCAAAGCTAATATCTAATCTAAGACCTTTGCGAAAAATTTGAATTTCACGAACCACGTAATATATATAAAATTAAAAGTCATAATTTTTTCAAAACTGCCAATGTTGTACAATTTGAAATTATTACTAAGTTTCAATAAATAAATACTCGAAATTGTATATCCAATATAATATTAATTTTTTAAATGTCGAAATTTTTACCCCTGTAAAATGAAGAGGGTTGAAGGTACAGGTCTCGTTTTTATGTACAAGGTGTAGAATAGTATTATGAAGAAACCAATTTTTAATTTTTTTGTTATAGTCTCCCGCTTAGGCTATATTTCTTATTTCATTAATACACCCCCTCCTCTACTTTAATAAGATGGTGGTTTATAATTTTAAGTGATTTCGCAATGTTTGAAATTATGGTACCTGGCATAGAAGTAAGAAAGTCGTACATAAACTCTGGACCATTTTATAGCCATTTTGAATTTCAAAAATTTTACTTTGAAAATATCGAAATTCAAACATAACTGACATAAAGAGGGTTGACGGGGTGGGACTAATATTTTTATACAAGGTGTAAAATTTCATTGTTAAAAAAGTATTTTTTCATTTTTTTAAATTAGCCCCCCGCGGAAGGTATGGACCTTGTTTTCTAAATATACCCCCTCCTCCACCAGAAAAGAGCAGCATGTTAAAATTTTGAGTGATTTGGATTACCACGAACCTATTGCACCCAATTTATAAATTTCAAGTTTATATCTAAACTGTGGCTTATTTTATAGTCATTTTAAGTTCCAAAAATTAAATTTTCATAAAATATATAATAAATTTTGAAATGTTGCATTTCTAAGCGATGAAGAATAGAGTGTGTTGCAGGTACGGAAACAAATTTTTCGCATAAGGTCTAAAATAGTATTTAAAAAAAACTAATTTCTTATTTTTTCAATCCAGTTCCCCGAGGAGGTGTTGCATCTCGTTTTATAAATATACCCCCTCGCCCGTATAAAAAGGGAAAGGGGTGAAAATTTTGAATGATTTCGAAAGATACTAATCTATTATATCTAACTTATAAGATAATAGGCCGTATATTAAATGTTTCATAGGCTATGATCATTTTAAATACTAAAAATACAATTTTAATAGTCCCATAAAAATTCTTTCACTAGTAAAATGAATGGGGGTACAGGTATGAGGCTGATTTTTATGTAGAAGGTGTATAATAGTATAATGAAGAAACCTATTTCTCACTTCTTTAATAAACTTCCCCGCTGAGGGGTTGTAACTTGTTTCATATATAAGCCCCTCACCCACATAAAAAAGGCGGGGATTAATTTTTTTTATATGGAATGGAAAGCTACTAACTTGTTATACCTATTTTAAAAGCTATAATGTTTTACGTGAAATGGTACTGGTTTTATGTGCATATCAATTTTCAAAAATTCAATTATAATATTACCATTAAATAAGGGGGCGGGGACCCAGGGCTATAAATTTTTCTTATGTTCTTTGTATGGTGTCTATTCATGAAACTGTGAAACAGAGTAAAGATCCGACTGTATTAAGGTGTGTTTTGTGACATGCACAAAATTGTGCATTTTTATCGCTCCATGAAGGGGGTTTGCAGGTATATTATTCGGAAAGGATACCATAAGCATAAAATTCCTTCCTTAGTTTACCTTTCTGTAAATTTTTGATTCAATTGAATGTGTTTTAGTACTATTGCTAAGCGATTCAAAAAGACAATAGTAGTAAAGGCTATGAGAGTTCTAGACCAGACCCCTGAAGACACCCCTGTAACTTGCTAATTTGTGAAAGTGAATTAAGGGGTGTGTTGGTAGTTGTTGGTGTCTGTCGTTTCGTCTGTCGGTCTGTCGTTTTGTCAATTGTCGGTGTGTCATAGTGTCTGTCGTTTTGTCTGTCGTTTTGTCGTTTGTCGGTGTGTCATAGTGTCTGTCGTTTTGTCTGTCGTTTCGTCTGTCGGTCTGTCGGTCTGTGGTTTTGTCGTTTGTCGGTGTGTCATAGTGTCTGTCGTTTTGTCTGTCGGTCTGTCGTTTTGTCGTTTGTCGGTGTGTCATAGTGTCTGTCGTTTTGTCTGTCGGTCTGTCGTTTTGTCGTTTGTCGATGTGTCATAGTGTCTGTCGTTTTGTCTGTCGGTTTGTGGGGCTGTCATTGTTGTTTAATGAGCACGTTTTAGTGTGTGTGGGGGGGGCGGGTTGGTGTATTGGATATGATGGTGTGGGATGGGGTGTGGGATGGGGATGTGTGATGGGGGTGTGGGATGGGGTGTGGTTGGGGGTTAATGATGTTAGTATTGTGTGTATAACTTTTAACCTTTTAACAAACTCCATTAGTTGATATTTGCTAAATTTAAGATTTTTGTGGTTAGTCTTATCAGTGAATTTCGCAATTTTCGTTTATGCTTTGTATTTAAATTTTGTTAAATTTAAAATATGTTCTAAATAAAATTATTTTCCTTATCAGTAATAAGTTGTGGTTTATGAATGAATTTTTTTTGTGTTATTGAATATATAAACAAAATAATTATATTTTGAGTTTTGCTATTAGAATTTAGCTAAAACAAATGTTAAGGTTTTAGATATCAAGGTCATTTTTACTGTGAAAATTTTATTCCGAATAAATTATTTTCCTTATCAGTAATAAGTTGTAGTTTATGAAGTATAGCTAAAACAAATGTTAAGGTTTTAGATGTCAAGGCCATTTTTACTATAAAAATTTTATGTTTGATAGTGAGTATAGAGTAAAACATATGTTAATGATTTAGATATCAAGGTCAAATTTACTATTAAAAGAATTTATGTAAATAAGATTTAAAATAATAATAATAATAATAAATATATATATACCGTCTACTTTAGATAAAATATATTTAGTTAAAAATAGATCTAAACTGACAAAGGTTGATTTATTATAATGTGGGAAAATTTGAAAACAATTACTACATTTGATGGTGATGATGATGATGATGATGATCATGATGAAATACTACAATCAATGGAGAACTATATAAATCATAAATTATTATTGCTAGATAAATTTTTAAAAGTTTATAAAAATTTCATGCTTGATGAACATAGAGAGGAATTTGAAAATTATCGGAAAGCATTAACGAAATTAGTGAATGTTGAAATGAAATTTTCAATTCATGGGTCACACTATTCAAATTGTATATGGTCTTCTGATGACGCAACATCTGGACCAGATACATGTGCATGTAGCAGTATAAACTTTATTGAAGATTCTTGTATAAAACTTATGAGATTATATATGAGATTGGCTGACACAAATAATTTATTATTAAGCTAAATAAAATACATACTTTATTACAAATGTTAATTGTATAATTGAAAATAAATAAAGTTAATGAGATTTGTAAATTTGGTTACTTAGTTTTGATTTTTAGTATGTTACTAACTGTGTGAGATATAGCATTAATGATGAGCAATAATTTCATAAAATGTTTTTTAGAAAAATATGATGGTGTGCTATTGAAAGAACATAAAGATATAATAATTGATTTTTATATCAGATTTCCAAACACAACACACACATATACACAACAAATGAAATGTGAATGCACATATACATGTGCTTGTGTTATGGAACTTTTAAGAAAACAATATATAATGAAAATAATGAATTACTATAAATATCCAACAAATTACCAAATAAGTTAATAGTAGTTAATTAAGCGAGTGGTAGTGAAGATGTTTTGGTGTGAAAATATTTATCATGGACAGAAATATTGTATTTGCATGAGAAAATGGAAATCCTTTAAAATAGTTAATGTGAAAATTTTTGGTTCGGTGTTAGAGCTTTGGGCAATTCCTGAACATGGTGATGATAAGGTTTTATTACTATCTGTAAGAAATGGTGAATCTTTACCAAAATATCGAAATTGGGGTTATGGGTGGTGATATAGGAATAGCCGGTGAAATAAATAATATAAGCAATGAGAGAAAATGTTTCAAAATAAACAAGTTTCCAATTGACTGTCCATTCGCAGTGGACGATGATTGGGAGATTATTGGAAAGAAAACATCAGAATCATTATCTCGTACTACCACATCTATATATAGAAAAGCTGACAACATAGTTGTGGATAAAAAATCAGAATTGATAAACAGGCTTAATAATGCTTTACTACAATTAGAGAATATGATGGAAAACTATGGCGATAGAGATACTGTATATAATATGAAACAAAAAATTACGAGCTTATCAAACAACTTGAAAACAGTGAAAATGATTTACATGCAAAAAGAAAATAATTCTATTACAGATGATGATGTTTTACGCTTATTAGTATTAGCGGAAAATTACAAGGCAACTTTAGAAGTTCGTTTGCAAAAGAAGGAGTAGTCTCAAACAAATTAATATAAAAGTCAATTATCCTAACACAAAAATCTCATTCTACAAAATACTATTGAAGCATTAACTTCAATCTTTCAACCTAAAGAAGCTTTAAATATGACGAAAATTTCACTTATTTTTATTTCAAGTTTGATTCTTGCTAATATTTATGGAGCTCCTGTAAATAATATTACATTGAATCAGGATCATAATGGGGATGCTACATTCAATGTTCTACTCCCGAGTAATGAAACAATTCAAATACGCTTGTCTATAAATCTACTAAAACATGTTCATTCTCCTGAACTGGAGGATTCGCTGCAAACATCAACTATAAATATCCATTCAACAGTACCAAGTGAAGAGCCCCAAAGTTTAACTCGTGTTACTATTGAAGAAGCGATTGAAGCTTTTAAAGCTGATTTAATTAAAAAAGAAAAAGACATTGCTGGTATAATCGAAAGTGAACATATATTTTATAGACATTTCAAATTTGAATATTGTGATGATAAAGAAATCAAAATACGATGTGCCTATGATAGTGATTTTCAAAAAAGATCTTTGAAAATAAAATGTTGGAATATAAGGAAGTTGATAGTGAAAGAATTTTGAGTAACGGTGAAATAGAAAGATATACATCGCATGACACAACTTATAGATCAGATTATGAAATAATTGATTTGAGAAAATTTAACCAAAAGTACAACATGGACATATCTTAAATATGAAACAAAAGATGTACTTTATAATATAATTAATAAATAAAAAGAAATATTTTAGTTTGAAAAATTAAATTTTGTTATTTTCATTTACTCTAAGCATTTATACAATATTTAATCATTCCTAAAATGCCTATTGACAAATTTGGACGAACTGATGATTGGAGGGAGAGAAAACCTTTACGTGGTCCACCGGGTGTAGGATTTCATTTAACAGTTCAAGGTGATTATGACTTGAAACATAAACGAGTTATAAACATCGCACAACCTATAGATAATTTGGATGTTGTTTCAAAACAGTTTGTTGACAACGAAACAATTAAAATAAAATCGCAATGTGAAAAATCTTCAAATGAACTAAAAGATGATATTAAAAATTTACCAGATATAATTTTTAATTAACTTAATTTCAAATCTCTAATTGATGAAATAAAATTTTTAAAGAGTGAAATAGAAAAACTAGAAGATTTTTGTAGATCCGTTGATGCATTTGTACATAGACAAAATAAAATTGTTTGATTTACAAGAATTAATATGTAATAAATAAAAAAAAGAAACATTTTGAAATAACAAATTTTTGTTTTTATTTATGTATTTACAGAAACATGTACATGTATTATTTTTTTAAATTTTTATATGGAATTGAAGATTTTTCTCCTGATGCTCCTGCTGATGATGATGATGATGATGATGGTTTCTGTGAACTTGAAGATTCACATTTTTTTCCTGTACAAAATAATTTATATTTGCACTCCTTCACTTTATCAATTTTCTTATTTTCGGTGAGTAACTGTTTTTTGTCGTTCATATTTTAGCGTTGATTATTACTTCTGTTATATATGGCAGATAAACTTGAATTAAATTATTGAAAAAATTTTTAGTGGTAAATACCAAATATGTTTGTTTATTTTAATTTCGAATTGATTAAATTATTCTTCAATATATTTCACAATAATACATCTTTCTTATTTATCCACGAATTTTGATTGGAAGGAAATCCAAGCCATTTCACAAAAACTTTGTCACCCTTGGTTTTGATAACTTTTTCAACTAAATATATATGTGGATATTTTGCTGTTTGTAATTCATACTCATAGAAACCTCCTTTAATGGGGTGTCCTTGATAATCTTCTAATAAGTAAGTTACTGGATTTGTCAGCTGCCTCTTTGTTATCTTGAAAACTTCCGTAGTCCAGTTGGGTGTATAACCTTTTTCAAAAACATGTTTAAACTTGCTCACTCGAACTGACTCACCAACTTTAAAATTAGCAAATGGTGTAATTTTAATGTGATTATAAACTGTAGCTAATAATTTTTTTTCATCATTTTTTGTGGTCTCAGCGGGTTTTCTTTTAGTTGTTCTGTGAGTTGAATGATTATAATCATTAATAAGTTTCTGAATGATGTTAACCCATTTTTAGTTTCCATTAAAACTGAATTCCTTCCACATTTTTTCCTTTATTGTACGATTAAAACGTTCAACAATTGAGGCTTTCAGTGAGCTAAATGTTGAATAATGATTAACGTTGTATTTCAACATCAAATTTTGAAAATTTTTGTTGAAAAATTCTTTACCATCATCAGTTTGTAAATTTCGAGGATGTCGATTTGAATTTAAAAAAATCGATTTAAGCGATTCAGTAACCATATCACCAGTTTTATTTTTTATTGGAATAGCCCATCCATATTTTGAGAATGTGTCAATTACAGTTAGTAAATATTTATAATTAGAATTTTGTTTAGCATATGCACCCATTTCTACAAGATCAGCTTGCCAAAGATCGTCAAAACCCTTTATTATAACCCGTCGTCTTTTAAAGTTTTTTCTACTGGGCTTATGTAGCTCTTCAACAACCTGTCTTTTGCTCATGTTTTGGTTGAATGTAAATGTATAAAATTACTGGTCTTCTTTTTTCAAATTGTGAACTTGTAATTTAATAATATCTTTTTCGAATATTTCTAGTATATCCATGATTTTTAAAATTTCCATATCAATATATTCCATTAAATTATCATATGAACTATCTATATGCTTTTGAAGGATTGTAATATTCCGATCAATTGTATTTATTTCATCATCAATGTATTCTTTTGTAGCTCCATCCTTAACATTTGTTGGATTACCAATATTAACAAGACGTTTAAATTGCATGTCATAGTCTCCAGCAGATGTTAAATTAAATCCATTTCCTGGTGGTCCTGGAGTAGATCTTTCATTATTATCACTGCGACCAAACTTATCGATAACCATTTTGCTTATGTTGGAAAAATTAATTTGGAAAGTCTTTTATTTATTTATTTATTCAATTAAGTTTGCCTCCTTAAGCTCTTCAATTATTGAAAGAATTTCATTATTATGACTATTATTTCCAGCTTCTTGAGATGCCATCAAGAGCTTTAATCTAACAACAAGTTCATTCGGATCATCCCAATGAACATACTCCATAGGTTTTGATGAAAATTCCATATTCAATGGCAATCTTTTTGTTTTCGATAGGCTTCCACCTTTTTTTTCCGAGTATTATACTTATGTGTCACCAGATTTTGAATTATATTTATATATTTGTTCCCTTTATTACCATTAATTTGTGAATATGAGTCATTAGGGTCTTTTAAATGAGCATTTGTCATGTGTAATATTTTTTGGTAATTTGCCAAATCATCGTCGGCATAGTGTTGAGGATTTTTGTGAAATATCAGTTCGTATAAACCATTTGTAATTTTAAAAGGTTTATAATTATCAATGTAAATGTTATTCTCGTCAATTTTAAAAACAGATTTACCCAATTTGCTTAAATTGTTTACACTATCGAAGTGAGGGCCATACGTTTTATCTAGTTCAGTCTTTTTGATTGGAGGTGGTGTCCATAATTTTGATGATGATGATGAAATATTAACAACACTATTTTTTCTAGGTGTTTCATAATTATCTGTAGTATCAAATTTGAGTGTAGAATTTGGTGTTGATGTTGTAAAGCTTTTGAAACTTAATTTTTTTTCAGGTTTTATATAATCATATTCTTGTTTTGTTTCTGGCTTTATTATTTCGTTAGATATTTTATCATGTCGAGCTACTTGTATTAATTCTTTTAGAGGTTTTACAATGGGCTCGAAAGTAGTTTCCAATTCAGTTTCTTTGCTAGTTTCTCCGGTTTTTATAGTTGCATATTTACGCTTCAAAGCCTTACGAGTTTTTATCAACACTTTTAACACTTTTTCATTCATTTTGTATTACGATTTACTCAACTCAATCAATACTGATTTAAGTTAAGCAATATTGATTGCTTTTATACTCTTATTAGCTTAATACAGGTTCTGATTAGATCGGTTATTGACTGAACAGATCGGTCGGTTATTGACTAGTCAGATCTATTATTAACTGATCAGATCAAATTTCATTAATCATACACTATTATTAATCAAGCACTAAAAATGCATCGAATTTTTTTCGATATCCACCTTTATTGCAGGGTCTGTTTTTATCAATTAGTAGAAACCCATACTGCTCTTTCCAACACTCACTGCAGACATTTTTGAATTGATTAAATGACATATCAGAGTTTACATGATCATTGTAAATATGTCGTAAATTTAAATCATCTTGCTTGAATAATATTATGAAATTTGCATTATCACGAATTAAATGTTTAGGTATATGCGTATAAGATTGACATAAATAAAAACTATCAATATCATTATGACGACCCATACAAAAGTATGATCGTATATTATTTTGTCTTTCACATGCAACATCATCAAAAATAAAATTGAATTCTTTTTAGCTTCAGATGGTTCCATAATTTCACAATTATTTGAAAATTCATAATACCCCATTCCCTTAATAGAGGATATCAATTTTTTCAAATATTCATATTTTGGTTGATGTAATGATTTTGAATATATATAGATATTTTCAAAAATCAAACCATTTGCATCTAATAACATGCTTAACATTATATTTGTTTTACCGCAATTTGACGGTCCGACTATTAAACCTCGTATATTATTCGGTAACAAGGAACCATGTTTTGTTTTTTCAACATCACAACTTATAGTTTCATCAAAATTTTGAACTTTAATTTTGATATTTCCTTGTTGCGGCACAAACTTCATCTTTTCTACTAATTTCAAATCGAACTGTGACATAGTTAAATACTATGTCGATAATTAGAAATCAATTTAGTTGTAAAATGGATGTGGAAGAAGATGGTGAAACGGCTTAATTGTAAAAGAAATTTTAAACGAGGAGGAGGATTTTTAAACACAATAATAAATAAATTACCCATTGAATTGCATTTACCTGGATATAATTACTGCGGACCTGGAACTAAACTTAAAGAAAGATTAAAAAGAGGCGATAAAGGAGTGAATCCATTGGATGAAGCTTGTCGAGCACATGATATAGCATACTCAAAAAGTAAAGACATAAATAATAGAAATATTGCAGATAAAATTTTAGCAGAAAGAGCTTGGGAAAGAGTAATTGATAAAAATTCATCTTGGGGTGAACGGGCTAATTCTCTTCTTGTTACAAACATAATGAAAGGAAAAGTAAAACTTGGAATGGGTTCTGCAAAGAGAAAGAAGAAAAATAAAAATATGAATTCATTTAAAGATGCAGTACAATCTGCTAAAATAGCAGTTGAAACTTCTAACCCAACAAATCAAAAAGATGCTATAAAAGTAGCTCTTCGAGCTGCTAAAAAATCTACAAAAGGTCAAAATCGTAAAAAAAACACAAGTTGCCGAGAGTGCTACCAATACCAAAAATAGGAGGAGTCCTTCCTTTTTTAGTGCCATTGTTCGCTGGCCTTTCCGCTGTTGGTGCTCTTTCAGGTGGCGCTGCAGGCATAGCGAAAGCAGTGAATGATGCTAGTAATGCTAAAAAGGGGTTAGAAGAAAGCCAACGACATAATAAAAAAATGGAGGCTATTGCAATCAATGATAAAAATGGAGGAGGATTATACCTAAAACCATATAAAAAAGGATTTGGACTATATTTGAAACCTGAAAATCAGTCAAAAAACTTTTAAAGCTGCTACCTAATCAACCACTAACAAATATAGATTTACTCAAGTTTGGGAAAAATTTACAACATTTTCGAGGTGTCTTTATGCGAGATAATTTACCTTCAAAAATAAGGAAGTACGAATGCGGTATAATAAACTTGGATAATTCTAGTGGACCTGGGACACACTGGGTAGCATATTACAAACACAATAAATTTGCTCATTATTTTGATAGTTTTGGAAATTTAAAACCCCCAATTGAAGTTGTGAAATACTTAAATGCTGATAAATTATTCTATAACTATAATAAAGAACAAGAATTTAACACATATATATGTGGACATTTATGTCTAAAATTTTTATTAGAAAATAAAATTGTATAATAATAATAATAATATTGTATGAAATTTAAAAAAATTGAATAAAAAGAAGGATCTTTCAAAAATTTAATGAATTGCTATCAATACGTCATGTCATTAACGTTAACTCTCAACGGTAATAGTTCTATACTTACTTCACAATATTTTCCATCTATTGATTTAAAAGGGACTTATGTATGTGGATTAGTAGATTTTCAAACATATAATTCAATACCAAATGTGGATATTGATAATAATAAATTTCATATTGGTAATAAAGTCATCACGATACCTGTTGGATCTTATGAAATTGGTGACAGAGAGCAGTATATTCGTGAGAAGTTGGGTATTAATGACGATGGTAAATCAGATCCAGCAGATCGAAAAACCTTTGAATTGAAAGCAAATAATAACACTTTAAAATGTGAAATTTATACTGATGTAGGAGATATTGATTTCACCAAAGAACAGAGTATTTGTCAGCTTTTAGGTTTTAGTAAAAGATTATTACAAAAACAACAATTGCATATATCAGACCTTTATGTTGATATAAATAGAGTGAATACTATACGTATTGAGTGTAATATTATTGGTGGAACATATATAAATAATCAACAAGCTCACATAATACATGAATTTTCAATTAAAGTAAGTCCAGGCTATAAAATTATCGAAGTACCGTTGAATGTAATCTATTTACCAATAAACGTTGAACGGTTAACATCCTTAGTCTTAAAATTTACTGATCAAGAGGGAAATCTATTGAATTTTAGAGGTGAAAATATTACTACAAGATTGCATTTGAAACCTGAAACATGATAATATATAATCAGGAATATCAACCTAATAATAAATACTTAAGTAATATAGGTCTGAATTTCAATCAGAATCAGACACTGAACACACAGAGACGTCTAAGAACATCAAAAGTTTTAACACACCAAAATCAACAGTTTTTAAGGTCAATTGGATTAAAATTAAATAAAAACAAATCAAACAATGAGCAAAATTATGAATAGTTTTCAAGAACCTGTTTTTGATGAAAGTATTACCAATTCGCAATGGCATAGTTATTCTCCATTTTTGAATTCATTCAATAAAAGCGATATTATACGAATTGCAATCCAACACCAAAATATAAATATATTACCATCTACTAGTTTACTTTACATAGAAGGTACACTCAATACTGAAAAAGGTGAAGCTGTAAAAAACACAAAATTAATTAATAATGCAGCTGCATATCTTTTTGATGAAATTCGATATGAGCTTAATGGCAAAGAAATTGATCATAATCGAAATGTTGGTATAACATCAACTTTAAAAAATTATATTTCTTTGACTGAAAATGAAAGCACCGGCCTTTACAATGCATGTTGGTCACCAAAAGAATCGATTACCACTAATGGATTTTATTTTAATTTTTGTATTCCATTGAAGAGATTGTTGGGATTTTCAGAAGATTTTACAAATATTATACCAAATGCTCGACATGAATTAATTCTAACTCGTGCTAGAACTGATGATAAGGCTTTAATTTGTACCGATGCAGCTGAGAAACCTCAAATAACATTATCAAAAGTTCAATGGAAAGTGCAACATATAACACTATCTGATACAGTCAAGTTAAATTTATATAAGAGTATTAATAGTGGAAAAACAATGAAAATAGCGTTTCGAAATTGTGATCTATATAAATACCCTTCATTACCTAAAAACACCACTCATCATATTTGGAATGTAAAGACTACAACCCAATTGGAAAAACCACGATTTATAATTTTCGCTGTACAAAAAAATGATCGCAACCAAATTACTGCTGATTCTTCAAAATTTGATCATTGTAATATAACTGATCTAAAAATTTATCTTAATTCGGATGTTTATCCATATGAAGATATGGATCTTGCTTTTAACAAAAACCGTTATGCTATAGCCTATGATGCCTATGTAAACTTTCAAAAAAATTACTATAATAAATCGTTAGCAGAACCTTTAATTTCTTGGAGTCAGTTTAAATCATCTGCAACGATACTAGTATTAGATACTCGCTATCAAAATGAAAGTCTAAAAACGGGGCCTGTTGACATACGAATTGAAATGAAATTTCAATCAGCACCAGATGATAATACATCAGCATATTGTCTTATGTTGCATGATCGTTTAGTTAATTACAATCCATTGAGCGCTGAAGTTAATAAAATCATTTAAATGAAATCTCCATACTTTATAATAGACATTCAAGGCTTCAGAGATAATAAAAAAAAGTTCATTTTAAAAGAAATTGCAATACTCTCTTCAACTGGTGAATTACAACACTACATTATAAGACCACCATGCAGTTTCCAGATGCTCTCCCATAGCACTCAACATATGGTAAAATGGCTTGAGCAATATCATCATGGAATTCCATGGAACGAGGGAACTTCTTGCTTTCGAGATATTATTAACCATATAAAAATTACAGTACATTCTGATATAAAAATATATGTTAAAGGTTTAGAAAAGGAAACTTGGTTAAGCAATAATTTGCATTATAGAAATAATATTATAGATTTAGGTGATAATACTTGTCCAAAAATTAAAATTTTATTGTCCATGTTCAAATTAGATAATATAAATAAATGTTTATTAAATCACAATGGTATGTGTGCAGTGCAAAATGTTTGCTTATTAAATAATTATTTGAAAATATGTGACTATTGAAAATGTTAAAGATAACAAAAAAAAAAACATTTTTTGTGTAAATATAATATTTATGAAAAATAATAAAAACTTTTTTTAACTACAGATAATTTTTTATTTTATGTTCTTCAATTCTTATAGCTCTTGTTACCTAATTTAATAGCATTTTATGTGGTGAAAAATTTTATGTTCATATCAATATTAGAATATTTTTGTTATCTTACACTATACATTTTGAAATTGAAATATTTTAAATTATTCTAACAATTTATTGTTGATAACGAGGGTATAAATATTTTCCTATCAAAAGATTTTCAACTTTAAAACTTAATTTAACATAATACACAAAATATTTATTTTTTATTACTTCAAGCAAAAATATAATGTAAGTGAAAGAAATGGTTAAGCAAAAGTATAGTTGTGAAAGACTTAAATTTTTTGGTTTATGGTAACAAAATAAATAACAAATGTTTTTTTATTTTTAAATTATAATAAAGCAATTTTATTTTATATTAAATAAAATTATAAATCTAGTATTTTGTAATGACCCCATGGTATTGTGTCATATGAGTCATCTAAAAGTTTTCTTTTATCATCATCAGGATTCAAGGCAATTTTATTTTGTTGTAAAGAATATACTATATGATTTTGTGATGTTATTGTTTTCTGACATCGTGTTAAAGTTTTTTGCATAGTCAAGCAATCTAAATAATCTTGAAAAGTTATTGTTTTTTTAACTATTTCGTTTTTCACACCTTTTGCTTTTTTAAATGCATCAACTCCATCAACTCTAATTGAGTACATCTTTGATCTCAATCCAACAAATTCAGTCATTATCTTCCCATTATTTTCATCTTTCATTAGACCCGGTTTCTTTTTGTTGACTAGTGGTATTCCATATTGATTATTTTCAGGATAATCGCTGGTATCAAATTTATGAATATCTGATTTGATGTTCTTATAGATATCATCACATTTGATTTCATATATTAATGAGTCTGTGTCTGTATACATCATTTTGCAATCAGATGCAAACTTTTCTATCATATAATTATAATGAAAATCATAAACACAGATCTTAGATATATCTAAAATACTAAACCCCACATAAATCGGTTTGTTCATGTATATTTCAATGTTCTTTAATTCAATGGCCACCAAATTTTCATCAAAAATTCTCGAACTATGAAAAATTGGTTTAGCTATATATGATTTTGCTCCATATCGTCCATTCCATTTAGTTAACAATTTCACTTTTCTATATTTTCTTACGTTTTCCATCGTCTTGCCAAATATGGCGTTTATCATTAATTTATATAAATTTTTTTCAAAATCATTTTTAGATTTAGTTCTCTTTTCAGTATTTAAATCAATATAACTTTTTAACCATGGTGATTGTTTGAATTTTAAAATCTTATGTATCCGAATTAGCTTAAGTCCTTGTTCTAAAACCTGCTTCAAATTTCTATAATGTATTATGTATTTTCTTTTTGAATTTAAAGTTGTTAATAATTTCTCTGATGTACTATTTGGCGGTGCTAAATGTTCAGCACAGAAAGGAAAATCGTTGTGCATATCATGTATTTCTTTAGGGTAATCGAGATCAACTTCTAGAATGTACCCTACATCAGAATTATCTTTTATTCCTTTAACATCGAAACTTGCGATTTGATCGTCATTCAGCCAATTAAAGTTATTGATTGGTAAGTATTGAGACATAGCCCACCCATATAAATTGATTACATCATAATACATTAAATATATACTGTCAGCGTTATTATCATATGTAGACATATATTTATTATTAGCTTTGCTATACCTGTCAAATAATAAATGAAGTAGAGTTATTAAAAAATAATCAATAAATTAAATATAATATTAATACCTATTAGAACATTGGCTTAGACCACCTCTAATTCCTCTTTCAATAAATAAGATCATGTCGATATCCGTTAGTAATTTTAATGATACACCTGTGTGCTTTAACATACAATCCCATGTAAAACCGGGTGTTGTATAGTAATGTGCTGGATCTAAACCGTATGTAGTAAGACAGTTGTTTCGAAATGATTCAAAAACATCAGCTAGCAATAAAACATCTGTTTTCATGTATATGTCTGCATATTCACCCAAATTTTTAACTTTGAAACTTGTCCAAACATGTTGCGCATGATTGTTGTCATTATCTGATATATTAGAATCATTTAAGCGGTTATAAAAATCATTTTTGGTTGGAAATATATTCACATTTAATTTGTCTAATGAATCTAGAAAATCGTATGGAAAAAACCCCTTCTTAGTTATCAAACTAAATTCGTCGTTGCTCAGATTCAACCATTCCTTGCGCGTTATTATCTTTTCACTTACGGGTAGATATGATGAAAGTTTATCTAAAGAAGCAGACATAAATCGAAAGGAATCGATAAATTTAAATTTCAAGTCAGTTCCAAAAACTGTCTTCAAAAATGATATATATTTCTCTTTATTTGTTGGAATCAATTGCACCTTTCCAGGAAATTCAAGTGCAATATCTTTAATTATGAAATGAGAATCATAGCCTGATAAATTATGAAATACTATTGGTATGTCTCTCGAAAGTCGATATTG
The DNA here is from genome assembly GCA_949752835.1 of Empis stercorea. Classification (NCBI taxonomy): domain Eukaryota; kingdom Metazoa; phylum Arthropoda; class Insecta; order Diptera; family Empididae; genus Empis; species Empis stercorea. The sequence continues at coordinate 43,815,683 of OX457088.1, forward strand.
CTGATTACATATTGAATGTGCCGCACCTCTGAATTTACCAGTCAAATGACAATGATCTTTAACACGATTATCGTTTTCAACAAAAGCTTTTTCACATATGTGACATAATTGAACTTCTTGAAATGTTTGTAATTCAGTTTCTGTTAGAGGAATCATGGTTACAATATTCGTATAAACACTAACAATGTCATCAGCAATATTATTTAATTCTTCGGCAAACCATTTTCCCGGTTTTTCTCCTCTGTATGCTCTATAATATGACTTGCTATCATCATACGAACATTTTAAATAATATCCGATGCTGAAAATCTCATGTTTTTGATAGAACTTGTAGTTTTCAGTTTTTATTAATGAAACCGGTTCTAGAATTGCTTCTAAATCTGCGTACACTATAAAGGGTACCTTTTCCTTTTTTTTATAATTCTCAAAAAAAATAGTTGTTTTATGAGGTACCCTTATACTAGTGAAATTTTGTTTTTCACAATTTATAGTGTGAGCAACTAATTTCACATTTGTTATAAAATAGTGTAAGCATCTATCACATAAAAAAACTTTGCCATTGTGTTTCGATAACTGACTTGTGACTAATCTAGATAAATTCTTAATCCAACAATAATGATATTGGATACTCTCATCATTATAAACATAATAGTCTTCATCAATATTTTCATCATCATCATCATCAACATCATTATCTTTTTCAATATCATAATATTCTTGGACCATCAATAAATTAACATGCTTGTTTTCAACTTTTGATTTTGTCAATCTTAATGGTAAAACTTTAAAACTTTTCTTAGATATTTGTTTCAATATGTAAATGTTTACCGACATATTATTTAGCTTTTCAAACTTTTCCACTTGATTAATTCGCATTGGAAACTCTATTCCAGTTAAATTTAAAACAGATGAATAATCAGGATAAGAGCAAGTTCTATCATTATGCGACATTGTTGGATATAGAGCTGATACAATACCCCAGGCAAAGCAAGCATTATCATCATTTTTAACATTTACACAAGCTTTTTTTGTTTTAATAAAAGGAGGAAGTTCAATATATGATGATCCAATCAATCTAGCACACTCATTTATATTAATAGCTAAGTATATAATAGATGAGAGAGCCCAACCGCTTCCTTTCTCTTGAAACTCGCAAAGAAAATTTTAGATGCATTACCTAAACTTAACAATATCAGCAATTTAGAGACTAAATTAATTTGTCTTGGTAATGAACTTGCTGCTTTTAAATCGAGTTGTGGTGATATCATTGACGAAGTAAAAAATCTAAAAAAATTGAAAATTGAGTCAAACAATATGGAAAGTTCATCTAAATCACCTCCGAGCGACGAAGGTGTATCCCTATTCGATGAAATCCTCTCTATTAGTAGCAATAAACTATCTAATTATAATAAAATCAACGAAGTTATTAGCGAAAATATGGATAGTAATAGTACTTACATTAATACTAGTAATAATAATAAAACTAACAATAACAATGATGCTAATAAAATTATAAACAAAAATAGTAAAATTGAAAATAATACTGATATCCTCGAGAATAATGACGACAACAATCTTGCGAACTCCGTACCACCACATGTATATGCATTAGTTAAGGTGGTGCAACGATGCTCTCTGCACATTAAATCCTCTGACAGGAAGTTAAATACTGACAGATTAATAGATTTCGTCAAAACTAAATTCGGGGTTTCTGATGTAATTTGTGAATGCGTGACACCAAAATACATCAAGTTTTCAAAAATTAAATTTTCCAGTTTTAAGATGGATGTACCGATACATACAATAGTAACGTTACTAGATAGTGATAGAATATGGTACAGTATCAATGCTATTGCAACGAACTGGAAAACTAAAACAAGGAAAATGAGAAAAAACAATAATAACACTAATAATAATAATAATAAGAAGAATAAAAATAAAAATAATAACAATAAAAATAATATTAATAATAACAATAATAACAATAATAAAAATAAAAATAATAATAAGAAAAATAATATTAGGAAGAATAAAAATTAGGATAAGTCTAAAAAACCAGCTAGAAAACCACTTAAAAATTCAGGGAGAATTCGTCGGAACGGCGAATTTATATTAAAAAGGCCGCAATCGCAACTTCCTTCACCACAACCTGACCAGTCTTCTTTCTTACCCCAATTTTATCGTACGGTATCTCAACCTATATCATACCGTAGTGCATTAATTAATAGTTTTGATCACAATAATTACACTAGAAACAACAACAACAATAATAATAATATAAACAAAACTAATACTAGTAATTATAATAATAATAATAGTAATTATAGTAATAATAATAATATTAATAATAATGGAAATAGTAATAATGACAATAATAATAATAATAATAATAATAATAATTACAATAATAATAATAATAATGATAATAATAATAATAACAATAATAATAATAATATTAATAATAATATTAATAACCGTGGTAATAATAATAATGATAATAATAATAATAATAATCGGGGTAATAATAATAATAAAAATAAAAATGATAATATCAGAAAAACTTTATCTAAGAGGTTTAAAAAAATACAAAAATTTGTCCAAGGACCAACGTTAAATCCTCTTACCCCGGTGAGAGACATACCTCTGCTAGTCACGGATACACTTTGTACAACTGCTTCGATCAAGCATGCTAATTCAAACCAATCCTCCAGCCTCGCTGATAAATCTAAATTAATATCCCAACCACTAATTAATCCCCAACGATCTCCCAGCTTCCCTGATCCTCTAATCCCACCAATTGTAAGGCTTACAAAAAATTCAGCTGAACAAGGTGATGGCAGATATTTACTTTCTCGACTTAGAGACCATAGAATATTCGACAATGTGAGATTATTCTTAGCTTATCTTCATGATCAGGATAATACTGTATGTATTGACGGGAAAACTAAAACAAATACCATGATATTAATTCAACAAGAAGGTCTCCTATCAAATCCAACTGATCTTAGATCTATATATGACAAATATCATGATAGCTTTGGAGTCTCGTCTGAAGTAGTATCAGCTGATTTAAAAACTTATCGCAGCCACCTTTCTTCAAAGAGATTGGAACATATACAAAGGCAAAGAGAAGTTCAAAATAAGTTTTTTCGGCCCTGATCCTAACTCGTTGAACCCTACTTCTCAGATATTGCAAACAAATAATGATTTACCAATTGCTTCAGGAACCACTAATCCAATTGGACTTAACAAAGAATATAATGATTGCCAATTAAACTGCAATAGCTCTGACCTGATTCTAAGAAACAATTTAAATCTCAATATTTACTACGTTAATATGGGAGGTTTCACTAAAGACTTAAACACATTTCATAGAATTATCCAATCAACTGAATATAACATTATTGTTCTAACAGAAACTTGGCTCAAATCTCAACATCTAAATTCTGAAATTTTTGGTGATCTTTGGCAAGTTGTTAGAATGGACAGGAATAATAGTGGAGTACTTATAGCTGTACATAATTCAATATCAGCGATGTCTGTTATAGTAGAACATGAATTTAAATTTACAGACGAATCACAACAAGTGTGGATGAAATTATTATTAAGCAATAAAACTATTTATATTGGATGTGTATATATCAAACCAACTTGTGACATAGATATATATGAAAATAATTTAGCTGCTGTTGAAAAAGTTTTAAATTTATTGAACGATAATGATGAATTATTTATTTTCGGCGATTTCAATCTTCCAAATATTAAGTGGAGTGAAGATGATGATAATAATGATAACACATTTACGCCAATAAATATTACTAACGAAGTGCATCACAATGTAGTTAATTTCTTTGCTGATATGGGCCTACATCAAACTTGTAATATAAGTAATTCATACAATAATGTGCTGGATTTAGTTTATACAACTACTACAGACAATTATTATCTTCAAAAAGTCGAATCTATAATTCCTGGAAAAAATAGCATTTTTCACTCAAGTATTTCTGTCAAGTATAACATAGCTGTGAACAATAAATTGCCTAATAATATTACTAAATATGAGTTAGTATATAATTTCAAGAAAGCAGACTATGAAAAAATTAACGAATTAATAATTAATTCTGTATGGCCTACAGACACTGACAATATTGACGAAGCGGTTAGTGAACTTAATAATATACTGATAGAAATTATTGAAAAATGTGTTCCAAAAATAAAGTTAAGGAAAACAATTCAGCCACCATGCTGGAATAGCTATTGTAGAAATGCAAAAAACAAGAAAACCAGAGCTTATAAAAATGGTGTAAGTCTGGAAATGAGCTTGACTACGACAAATTTATTAGATTAAGTAATGAATTTACTAATATAGACGTAAATGCATATATCAAATTCATTGAAATAACTGGCATAAAAATTAAATATGATCCTAAACACTTTTATACTTTTATTAATTACAAAAGAAATGTTAAAGGCTATCCCAGTGTTATGCATTATAATGAAAACCAATCGTCAGAGCTCAATGTTATTACTAACATGTTTGCAGACTTCCTCGAATCTGTATATAATGACGAATTTTTATACAATGAAAATGACTTTAATTTTACTGATACAATTCACAGTAATTTTAATAAGTATACACTTACAGTCGAAGAAGTTTCTGAATCTCTCAGATCACTAGATATAAACAAAGGTCCAGGCCCAGATCTGATACCACCAATATTCTTTAAAAATACATACACTGGTCTGGCATCTCCACTTCAAACAATTTTTAATAACTCGTTAAGAACCGGTATATTCCCAGATGTATGGAAGGGCTCTTTTATCACCGCAATTTTTAAATCTGGTGATAGGTCAAACATTAAGAACTACAGAGGAATAGCTGGTCTATCTGTAATACCGAAATTGTTCGAAAAACTAGTTACTTCCAAAATGTATGAGGAAGTTAAGTGCATTTTAGATAAAAATCAACATGGCTTCATAAAAGGTAGATCAACAGTAACTAACCTAACCGATTATACCACATTTATGTTAAATGGTATGGAACAGGGGAATCAGTTTCATTCGATTTACACTGATTTCAGTAAAGCGTTTGATAAAGTTGATCATTCGTTGCTATTGTGTAAAATAAAAAAGATTGGTTTAAATAAAAATATTTTAAAATGGATTAAATCATATCTATCAAATCGTTATCAGATGGTTAAAATCAATAATGTGTTCTCTAGGAATATTAAAGTTTCATCTGGTGTACCACAGGGAAGTCACCTAGGACCATTACTATTTATCTTATTTATTAATGATTTACCTAACGATTTCGAAAACTGTATGTATAGCTTATATGCTGATGATTTAAAAATATATACAGCTATAAAAAAGAGTGAAGATTGTGAAATATTACAAATCAATCTTAATAGTTTATACAATTGGTGTATAAAAAATAACCTTCAGCTTAATATTGAAAAATGTAAGGTTATGAAGTTTTATAGAAACAGAGCCCCGATAGATAGTAACTATAAAATAAATAACTGTCAACTTGAAAATTGTACGGAAATAAACGATCTAGGAATTTTATTAGACAAAAAACTAAATTTTAGTTTACATATTGATAAAATTCAGTCAACGGGTCGTAAAATGTGGGGCTTCATTAAAAGGAGATCAAAGGAGTTTGATGATCCTTATATAACTAAAACATTATATTGTTCCTTAGTCCGTCCAATTCTGGAATATGGTAGCGTTATATGGAATCCCCATCTTATCAAAGATATCAAAAATATTGAATCAATTCAGAAACAATTTTTGTTATTTGCTTTGAGAAGTCTAAAATGGAATAATAATACCAATTCATATCAGTTACCTGCTTACGAGAATAGACTAAAATTATTAAATCTACATACACTAGAATATCGTAGAAATATGGCGGATGCAGTTTTCGCTTTTGATTTAATCAATAACAATATAGATTGTTGACAATTAAAACAGAAGATTAGAATAAACTCAAACTGCCGAAACTTAAGGAACATTAATTTTCTACTTGTAGATAGGCATAGGACAAATTATGCTAACAACGAACCTATTACAAGAATCAGCAGAAGATTTAATAAATTCAACTCTTATTATGCACCAAATATCAGTAGAATAAGTTATAAAAACAGCATGAAGAATGGAAGAAGTCATGAATAATACCATATATGCACTCATTTCTTTTAAAATTTTCATTTTAAATCATGTTATAATATTGTATAAATTTAGATTTAAAATATGTCTGTAATTAGATATCAATAAATAAAAAAAAATAAATTCAGATAAAGTACTTTTTTTAATATGTTGACTAAACCACTCTTTATGATCTTCAAACACCTCTATTATTTGATTTGGTGTTGAAATAAATTTGTCTTCAGATATTATTTCGTCGCCAGATTTAATTAAAAACTCACAACATAGGGTAGAATTTATTTTCAAACACTTTTCACCACTTTCAGCAATACAAATTTTAACATTTTCTGCGAAAACTCTCTCAGCATCATCCAAAAACTTGATTGGGTCCTTGTGTCCAAGATTTATTATTACGCCTGTTTTAATACGTTTTTTGAAAGCCGTTTCTATAAACTCCCATTTTACTTTTTCTGAATAAGGAGAAGTACTTAAACCTGAACCGCTAACTAAAAATCTATCTTCCAATCTGATTTTGAGGCACATCAATCTTTCAATTTGATATTCAATGTGTTTTTTAGCACCAATTGTAGCAACCCCTTTCAAAGATTTTTCCAATGTTTTTATATCTTTTTCTATTTGAATAATTTTTCCCTTCAGCTGATCTAACGATAAAATACTTATATCTACATCACTAATAACTAAATCTCTAATATTTTCATTATATTTAATTCTTTTAGAATTTTCGCCCGTACTTTCAACAAATTTTTCAGAATATAATTGTTTAGACATTTTTTTTTTTTTTCACAAGTTAAACTTTTATTTTAAAATATTATTCACACTACTTATTGTAACTTAAAAATCAGTAACACACTAATAATTGTTACTTCAAAATCAGTGTTATTTATAGAAAAATTTTCATATATATATATATATATATATATATATATATATATATGTATATATATATAAATATATATAAAATATATATAAAATATATATAAAATATATTTCCTAATATATATTACCTAAAATTCATAAAAATCAACCCCAAAGACTATAACTTATCATATTACCATATTGCACAAACTAAAATTTGTGGTTATTAATTTTAAAATAAATATATTTTAATTGAGTATAATTAAACATCTAATCATCAATTTTAAAATAAATATATTTTAATTGAGTATAATTAAACAATTAACATAAGGTTAAATAATATTTTAATATTATATTGATAGATAAAAAAAAAAGTAGCTATGCACCGAGGCTTGAACCATCATTAAAACTAGCTGCCATTATACCTACATTTTTTTAATGGTTTGCCATCCTAAGCCATAGCTACTTGTAAAAATATATAATTATAAACATATCTAAAATATTATTTTAAACTATATCTAAAACCATTAACATATGTTTTACTCTATACTCTCTATCAAACATAAAATTTTTATAGTAAAAATGACCTTGATATCTAAAACCTTAACATTTGTTTTAGTTAAATTCTAATAGCAAAACTCAAAATATAATTATTTTGTTTATATATTCAATAACACAAAAAAATTCATTCATAAACCACAACTTATTACTGATAAGGAAAATAATTTTATTTAGAATATATTTTAAATTTAACAAAATTTAAATACAAAGCATAAACGAAAATTGTGAAATTCACTGATAAGACTAACCACAAAAATCTTAAATTTAGCAAATATCAACTAATGGAGTTTGTTAAAAGGTTAAAAGTTATACACACAATACTAACATCATTAACCCCCAACCACACCCCATCCCACACCCCCATCACACATCCCCATCCCACACCCCATCCCACACCATCATATCCAATACACCAACCCGCCCCCCACACACACTAAAACGTGCTCATTAAACAACAATGACAGCCCCACAAACCGACAGACAAAACGACAGACACTATGACACACCGACAAACGACAAAACGGCAGACCGACAGACAAAACGACAGACAAAACGACAGACACTATGACACACCCACAAACGACAAAACGACAGACCGACAGACAAAACGACAGACACTATGACACACCGACAAACGACAAAACGACAGACCGACAGACAACACGACAGACACCAACAACTACCAACACACCCCTTAATTCACTTTCACTAAATAGCAAATTACAGGGTGTGTTGATTGGTGGTCTAGAACTCTCATAGCCCTTACTACTGACAATTTTTGTTTTGCGTACGCCGTACGGCGGACACGAAATTTTTTTTTGCTGATTCTGATTCTCTGACATCTAAAACGTAAGAAAAAATTCAAAATCTCGAAAAAATTTTTTTCGAAATTTGCTCTGCACCACAAAGCTTCATATTATATTTAATATGAAGCAATTTACTAACGAATTGAAACCTATTTTTTCTTTTACTTACTAAAATTTAATTAATATTTCGTCGGGTATCCCTTTTGCTTAATAACCTGCTGACATCGCTTGGGCATTGTCCGTACTAAACGGCAGCATTCCTCGGGAGTAATTTTGAACCAAGTATTCTGAATTATTGTCCACAATTCATCCAAATTCTTTGGTTTCTGGCTGGAAACTACCTTTTTAATAATCGCCAACAAGTTTTCAATGGGATTCAAATCCGGGCTCTGTGGCGGCAATTTAAATCTTTTATGTTTTGAGTAGCAAGCCAAGTTGTTGCCAATTTTGCACTGTGTTTGGGATCATTATCGTGCATAAATAGCCATTTTAACGGTAATTCATCCGCATAATGCAGCTTCCACGATTCCTGATACATTTTAGCATCCATTCGTCCATTAATTTTCACTATTGGACCTACGACAAATGTTGAAAAACACCCCCACACCATTATGGATCCACCACCATGCTTCACAGTTTTCTTGGTGTATCTAGGGTCCAGTTGCATGGATGGTGGGCGTCGAACATATGGTCTACCGTCGTTGCCAAATATGTTAAACTTTGATTCGTCTGACCAGACGACCAAATTCTAAAACTGTTGTGTCTTATCCTTGTGTTCCTGTGCAAACATTTTTCTTTTAGAAATATTGCAGGATGTAACCAAAGCTTTTTAATGCTGATGCATCCCCGCAAATTTTTTTCAAGCAGTCGTCTACGCACTGTCCGTGAAGATAATGAAACCCTATATTTTTCTTCCATTTCAGCACGTATTTCGCTGGAAGTAAGAAAGGGATCAGCTTTACTCATTCGTAAGAGTAATCTATCCTCGGCTTCAGTTTTTTTTCGGGCCCTATTTCTTTGCTGGTTGGTGAATGTCCTGTGAAGAATGTACTGCCTAATGGCATTTTGCACCTTTCCCCTCGAAAATTTTAATTTTTTGGCTACTTCGCTGGTACTTTTTAAATCCTGGAAATGCTTCCAGATTAATTCCCTTTAAGAACAAAACACCTGTTGTGAATTGAGGCACCCTGTGCTTCAATTCACAACGGAAATCAATAAATTACCAATTAATAAAATTATTTTATTGAATTAATGAAAAACAAAAGTTTCAAATTACGCATTGCTCGTGCACAGAGAAATAATTTAATTCAATAAATAATAATTTCTCTGTGCTGACACGCGTAAAATTAATTAACCAATTAACTTAAAATTGGTCAAAATTATTTTGTTGGAGAAGCTGATTGGTTTTCCAAAAATTATTGGAAAGATTTTGGAAAACCAAAAAAGCTCTCCAACAAAATAAAATAGAAAACAAATTTAAAAGAAAAAGTCAGTCCATCCGGAAAAATTTGATGTTCAATTTTAAGCGAAAAATAAAAATAGTCAGTCGATTTTATTAAAAAGAGGAAGTTCTATTTTAAAAAAGGAATAAAATTTTACATAATTTCAAAAGTTTTTATTTTAATTAGTCAGTTAGTTAGTCAATTTAATTAGTTAATCAGTTAGTCAATTAATTCTGTTATAGTTATTAAGAAAAGTAAATAATTAATTAAATTTTCAACATTTAATATATTCCGTTAATATATTCCGTTACATTGTGAATTGAACTCAATTTAGTAAAAATACAAAATTAAAGAGAACAAACATTTAAATATTGAATTTGTGACTTTTAAATAAAATTAATAAATAAATATAAAATAAATTATATAAATTTATATAAAAAATAGAATAACTAAAATTGTTTTTATTAAAAAAGGAGAGTTTTTAAATAAATACAAGTTTAAAAAGGTGAGATAATTATATCGAAAAGAACAAATTTATGATTGTAATAATTTAAATTACAACACACCTGAGCCAAAAAAATCTCAAGAGACTACAAAGAAACACAAACCACCACATGTAATATTAAGCAACACAGAAGACTACAGAAAAATAAACCAGGCTCTGCAAACCAGAGATCTTAACTTCAAAGTCAACATGATGAACAACAAACAACTAAAAATAAACGTAGACACAGATATAGAATACAGAAACCTGACAAAATTTATGAACGATACTAAACTTGAATGGCATACGTACGAGAATAAACAAACTAGACCCATAAGAGTTATGGCTAGGAACTTGCACCAATGAACTATTAAACACAGGTTATAAGATTATAGAAGTAACAAACAAAATAAAAAAAATTAAGAAGGACGACAAAGAAATTGCAACCAATTTGCCACTTTTCATGCTAACTTTTCAAAATGCTGAAGATATTAAAAAAAATTTGAAATACAGTACATCCAAAATATGAGAATTAGAATAGAAGCAATCAGAAGCAATAAACTGATCCCTCAGTGTAAAAAATTTCAACGCCATGGACATACTCAAAAATACTGTCAGCGAGAACCAAACTGTATTAAATGCGCTGGTAAACATCTAACAGCAGAATGTGCCAAACCAAGGAATATAGCAGCGAAGTTTCAAACTGCAATGAGGCACATCCTGCTAACTACAGAGGTTGCTTAGTCGCCAAAGATCTACAGACCAGAAGGAACAACTTAACAAAACCAAAAGAAACTGAGAATACACAACCATGGATTATACCAACCAGCAAAGTTAACAATAAACAATCAGAGCTCAGAGCTCAGAGCTCGACAATCAACAGAACATTACGCAGATGATGCAGAGCATGTTAAATAAAATAAACGATATATCAATAAGACTAACCAAATTGGAAGTAAAACCCACGAGAGCAGCTGCTCAAAGAAACAATAATGGATGAAAGTAAATTGAGTATAGTCACGTGGAATGTGAACGGAATAAAAAATAAAAAACAAGAGCTAGAAATATTCTTAAATACTAAAAACATAGATGTGTGTCTTCTTACAGAAAATCATCTGAACAATCATACGAGTATAAAAATAAGAGGCTACAAGACGTACCAGACGGATCATCCTAATAACCAAGCAAAAGGAGAAAGTGCTATTGTTGTAAAAGGAAGCTTGAATCACTACGAAGAACGACAATTAAAGCTCGAAGAAATGCAACTTACAATGAATTGTATTAAGTGTGTCAAACAAAAATTTAAAATCGGATCATTATACTGTCCACCTAAGTATAATCTAAAGAATCCAGAGTATAAAAAGATCTTATAACACTTGGGAGACAAAACGTACCAGACGGATCATCCTAATAACCAAGCAAAAGGAGAAAGTGCTATTATTGTAAAAGGAAGCTTGAATCACTACGAAGAACGACAATTAAAGCTCGAAGAAATGCAACTTACAATGAATTGTATTAAGTGTGTCAAACAAAAATTTAAAATCGGATCATTATACTGTCCACCTAAGTATAATCTAAAGAATCCAGAGAATCTAAAGAATCCAGACGGTACATGGATTCATAGTTGGAGGAGATTTCAATGCTAAACACACAGATTGGGGCTCCAGAATTACTACAACAAAAGGAAAAGAACTGAGAATGACAGCTAAAAAAATGGGATGTAATTTCCACTCAACAGGTATACCAACATATTGGCCTACAGATTTCAATAAAATTCCTGACCTTCTCGACTTCTTCATAACAAGAAAAGTGTCAGTAAATTTCGTAAAATTTTAGGAGAATCTTGACCTAGAATTAGACTATTCTGCTGTACTATTAACAATAAGTGAAAAAATAGTAAAAACGGAGTGTAAAAACAACAGACTGGATTATAGTAAAAACATAGTAAAAACAACAGACTGGATTAGCTTCCAAATAGCACTAGAAAAGGAAATAAAATTAAATGTCCAACTGCGCACAAAACAACAGCTAGACATAGAGGCTGAAAGATTCATCAAAGATATACAGCAAGCAGGTTGGAATAACACAAGAGAACATACCCACAGATCAGTGGGAAACAGTTATCCAAGGGAAATAATGGAATTAGTTCACCAAAAACGACGAGCAAGAATAAAATGGCAACAATCTAGGGATCCATGTGACAAAAGGTTATTAAATAGCAAAACAACAAAGCTGAGAGTAGAAATAGAAAGATTTAAACAAGAGCAAGTAAATAGCTACCTGGAAAAACTTACGGCGGAGGAAGATACGGATTACTCATTATGGAAAGCTACAAGAAAGTTCAAAAGACCAATAGAGCAAGTACCACCCATACGAAAAGAAGACGGTACATGGGCAAGAAACAATAAACAAAAAGCTGAAATTTTTGCGGACCACCTAGCCAAAATTTTCAGACCGAATGAAATCCACTCTGACACATTGATGGAAGAAGTCGAAATTGAAACCGTCACGGTAAATGAAGTTGCAAACGTAATAAACAAAGGATTAAAGATTAACAAAAGTCCAGATTATGATTTAATAACATCAGAAGTACTGAAACAATTACCAAAGAAAGCGTTGACAATGTTAACTTATCTAATAAACGCTGCTTTTACACGAAGGCATGTTCCTAGTGCATGGAAAGTGGCGGAAGTAATAATGCTACAGAAACCAGGAAAACCAGCAAACGAAATCAAATCGTACAGGCCTATATCACTACTGCCAATAATCTCAAAACTATTCGAAAAACTACTTCTAACAAGACTAAAGCCGATAGAAAGAAAAAAAATAATTCCAGCTCATCAATTTAAATTTAGAGAAAAGCACTCCACGTTAGATCAAGTACATCGTATGACAGATGTAATAGAAAAGACATTGGAGGAAAAACAAATTTGTTCAACAATATTCTTGGATGTAGATCAGGCTTGCGATAAGGTTTGGCACGAAGGTCTGATCTACAAACTGAGCAAAATATTTCCGAAGCAATATGTTGAACTATTAACATCATACTTATCCGACAGATTATTTAGAAAAAAACAGTACAAGCAGGAGTACCACAGGGAAGTATATTGGGTCCTATGCTATACGTACTTTTCACTAGCGACATTCCGGAACCAGAAAACGTATCTATTGCTACGTTTGCAGACGATACAGCGCTATTAGTTAAAGGCCAAAATATTAACGAAACTACAGACAAACTTCAATGAGCGACAGACAACGTCTACAACTGGACAAAGAAGTGGAAAATTAAATTAAACGAAACAAAATCTATACATGTAAACTTCACAAACAAAATCTTAAGGAATACTCCAAACATAAACATAAACGGAACAGTAGTAACACATGAAAATACAGCGAAATATTTAGGAATGAAACTAGATGCAAAGCTGCGATGGAAAGAACATTTAAAAAAAAAAGAAAACGGAATTAGAAATCAAATATAGGCAAATGTACTGGCTTTTGGGACGTAAGTCGAAACTGTCAACTCATAACAAAATATTGATATACAACCAGACACTAAAACCAGCCTGGACATACGGCAGTCAACTCTGGGGATGTGCCAAAACAGAGCAACGTAAAGATAATTCAAATATCTCAGAACAAAGTACTAAGAAACATAGTCAACGCTCCGTGGTATATACGTAATGAAGATTTACACCGGGACCTGAAAATTAAGAATGTTGCCAGCGCAATAAAAAAAGTTGCTGTTAAACACGAAGAAAAAATAATAGGACAGCACTGGTTGATCTATTGAAGAACAAAATGTAGGTTTAAGAATTCAGAGATAAGTTAATGGTTAGTATTATACTAGTTTTAATTATAGGGAGGTGTTTGTAGTGGGTGTGGGTCCCACACTATTAAGTGAACTGCGCGGAAACACTTAGTCTTTCAAGATTTTCACCTTCCTCTGCTCACACAAAAAAAAAACTGTTCTTTGCATGGTGTCTATTCATGAAACTGTGAAACAGGGTAAAGATCCGACTATATTAAGGTGCGTTTTTTAACATGCACAAAATTGTGCATTTTTATCGCTCCATGAAGGGGGTTTGCAGGTACAGTTGTGGACACGTAATTAAATCAGTATACATGAAATGTACTAAGTTTTTAATAAGTTAAAAAATAATTATTATAGGAAATTAATTCAACCGTTTTATTAAAATATAATATATTACAAGTAAAAATAAACAAAAATAAGCATTGAATTCATATTGCATAAAAAAATAAAAAAATAACAGTAATTAGAGAATTTTTCGTGTTGACCATATATTAAATCACCTGTGGATATATATAAAATTTACTAACGAATTCAAACCTATTTTTTCTTTTACTTACTAATATTTAATTAATATTTCGTCGGGTATCCCTTTTACTTAATAACCTCCTGACATCGCTTGGGCATTGTCCGTACTAAACGGCCGCATTCCTCGGGAGTAATTTTGAACCAAGTATCCTGAATTATTGTCCACAATTCATCCAAATTCTTTGGTTTCTGGCTGGAAACTGCCTTTTTAATAATGGCCAACAAGTTTTCAATCGGATTCAAATCCGGGCTCTGTGGCGGCAATTTAAATCTTTATGTTTTGAGTAGCAAGCCAAGTTGTTACCAATTTTGCACTGTGTTTGGGATCATTATAGTGCATAAATAGCCATTTTAATGGTAATTCATCCGCATAATCCCCTAGTAATGCAGCTTCCACGATTCCTGATACATTTTAGCATCCATTCGTCCATTAATTTTCACTATTGGACCTACGCCAAATGTTGAAAAACACCCCCACACCATTATGGATCCACCACCATGCTTCACAGTTTTCTTGGTGTATCTAGGGTCCAGTTGAATGGATGGTGGGCGTCGAACATATGGTCTACCGTCGTTGCCAAATATGTTAAACTTTGATTCGTCTGACCAGACGACCAAACTCCAAAACTGTTGTGTCTTATCCTTGTGTTCCCGTGCAAACATTTTTCTTTTAGAAATATTGCAGGATGTAACCAAAGCTTTTTAATGCTGATGCATCCCCGCAAATTTTTTTCAAGCAGTCGTCTACGCACTGTCCTTGAAGATAATGAAACCCTATATTTTTCTTCCATTTCAGCACGTATTTCGCTGGAAGTAAGAAAGGGATCAGCTTTACTCATTCGTACGAGTAATCTATCCTCAGCTTCAGTTGTTTTTCGGGCACTATTTCTTTGCTGGTTGGTGAATGTCCTGTGAAGAGTGCAATGCCTAATGGCATTTTGCACCTTTCCCCTCGAAAATTTAAATTTTTTGGCTACTTCGCTGGTACTTTTTAAATCCTGGAAATGCTTCCAGATTAATTCCCTTTAAGAACAAAACACCTGTTGTGAATTGAGGCACCCTGTGCTTCAATTCACAACGGAAATCAATAAATTACCAATTAATAAAATTATTTTATTTAATTAATGAAAAACAAAAGTTTCAAATTACGCGTTGCTCGTGCACAGAGAAATAATTTAATTCAATAAATAATAATTTCTCTGTGCTGACACGCGTAAAATTAAGTAACCAATTTTGTTGTTGGAGAAGCTGATTGGTTTTCCAAAAATTATTGGAAAGATTTTGGAAAACCAAAAAAGCTCTCCAACAAAATAAAATAGAAAACAAATTTAAAAGAAAAAGTCAGTCGATCCGGAAAAATTTGATGTTCAATTTTAAGCGAAAAATAAAAATAGTCAGTCGATTTTATTAAAAAGACGAAGTTCTATTTTAAAAAAGGAATAAAATTTTACATAATTTCAAAAGTTTTTATTTTAATTAGTCAGTTAGTTAGTCAATTTAATTAGTTAATCAGTTAGTCAATTAATTCTGTTAAAGTTATTAAGAAAAGTAAATAATTAATTAAATTTTCAACATTTAATACATTCCGTTAATATATTCCGTTACATTGTGAATTGAACTAAATTTAGTAAAAATACAAAATTAAAGAGAACAAACATTTCAATATTGAATTTGTGACTTTTAAATAAAATTAATAAATAAATATAAAATAAATTAAATAAATTTATATAAAAAATAGAATAACTAAAATTGTTTTTATTAAAAAAGGAGAGTTTTTAAATAAATACAAGTTTAAAAAGGTGAGATAATTATATCGAAAAGAACAAATTTATGATTGTGATAATTTAAATTACAACACACCTGAGCCAAAAAAATCTCAAGAGCCTACGAAGAAACACAAACCACCACCTGTAATATTAAGCAACACAGAAGACTACAGAAAAATAAACCAGGCTCTGCAAACCAGAGATCTTCACTTCAAAGTCAACATGATGAACAACAAACAACTAAAAATAAACGTACACAGATATAGAATACAAAAACCTGACAAAATTTATGAACGATACTAAACTTGAATAGCATACGTACGAGAATAAACAAACTAGACCCATAAGAGTTATGGCTAGGAACTTGCACCAATAAACTATTAAACACAGGTTATAAGATTATAGAAGTAACAAACAAAATAAAAAAAATTAAGAAGGACGACAAAGAAATTGCAACCAATTTGCCACTTTTCATGCTAACTTTTCAAAATGCTGAAGATATTAAAAAAATTTTGAAATACAGTACATCCAAAATATGAGAATTAGAATAGAAGCAATCAGAAGCAATAAACTGATCCCTCAGTGTAAAAAATGTCAACGCCATGGACATACTCAAAAATACTGTCAGCGAGAACCAAACTGTATTAAATGCGCTGGTAAACATCTAACAGCAGAATGTGCCAAACCAAGGAATATAGCAGCGAAGTTTCAAACTGCAGTGAGGCACATCCTGCTAACTACAGAGGTTGCTTCGTCGCCAAAGAGCTACAGACCAGAAGGAACAACTTAACAAAACCAAAAGAAACTGAGAATACACAACTAAGGCTTATACCAACCAGCAAAGTTAACAATAAACAATCAGAGCTCAGAGCTCAGAGCTCGACAATCAACAGAACATTACGCAGATGATGCAGAGCATGTTAAATAAAATAAACGATATATCAATAAGACTAACCAAATTGGAAGTAAAATCCACGAGAGCAGCTACTCAAAGAAACAATAATGGATGAAAGTAAATTGAGTATAGTCACGTGGAATGTGAACGGAATAAAAAATAAAAAACAAGAGCTAGAAATATTCTTAAATACTAAAAACATAGATGTGTGTCTTCTCACAGAAAATCATCTGAACAATCATACGAGTATAAAAATAAGAGGCTACAAAACGTACCAGACGGATCATCCTAATAACCAAGCAAAAGGAGAAAGTGCTATTATTGTAAAAGGAAGCTTGAATCACTACGAAGAACGACAATTAAAGCTCGAAGAAATGCAACTTACAATGAATTGTATTAAGTATTAAGAAAGATTCATCAAAGATATACAGCTAGCAGCTTGGAATAACAGAAGAGAACATACCCACATATCAGTGGGAAACAGTTATCCAAGGGAAATAATGGAATTAGTTCACCAAAAACAACGAGCAAGAAGAAAATGGCAACAATCTAGGGATCCATGTGACAAAAGGTTATTGAATAGCAAAACAACAAAGCTGAGAGGAGAAATACAAAGATTTAAACAAGAGCAAGTAAATAGCTACCTGGAAAAACTTACGGCGGAGGAACATACGGATTACTCATTGTGGAAAGCTACAAGAAAGTTGAAAAGACCCATAGAGCAAGTACCACCCATACGAAAAGAAGACGGTACATGGGCAAGAAACAATAAACAAAAAGCTGAAATTTTTGCGGACCACCTAGCCAAAATAATCAGACCGAATGAAATCCACTCTGACACATTGACGGAAGAAACTGTAAATCCAGAAGTCGAAATTGAGAACGCCACGGTAAATGAAGTTGCAAACGTAATAAACAAAGGATTAAAGATTAACAAAAGTCCAGGTTATGATTTAATAACATCAGAAGTACTGAAACAATTACCAAAGAAACCATTGACAATGTTAACTTATCTAATAAACGCTGCTTTTACACGAAGGCATGTTCCTAGTGCATGGAAAGTGGCGGAAGTAATAATGCTACAGAAACCAGGAAAACCAGCAAACGAAATCAAATCGTACAGGCCTATATCACTACTGCCAATAATCTCAAAACTATTCGAAAAACTACTTCTAACAAGACTAAAGCCGATAGAAAGAAAAAAAATAATTCCAGCTCATCAATTTGGATTTAGTGAAAAGCACTCCACGTTAGATCAAGTACATCGTATGACAGATGTAATAGAAAAGACATTGGACGAAAAACAAATTTGTTCAACAATATTCTTGGATGTAGCTCAGGCCTGCGATAAGGTTTGGCACGAAGGTCTGATCTACAAACTGAACAAAATATTTCCGAAGCAATATGTTGAACTATTAACATCATACTTATCCGACAGACAGTGGCGGACCGTGATCAAAAGTTCTGGGTGGGCTAAAGGAAAAAGTTTTGTTATGAAAAGCGAAGATTTGAGGTTATTAAATATACAACCTTTTTAATTTTTCGTTTTAGTGAGTTAATCACATTGGCATCTTAATATGTTTTTCATTTTCTTTCCAATAAAAAAAATCATTATGCATATGCTATGCACACAAGAAAAATAAATCACATATAATACACAAAAAAAATTAGGCACATTCAAAAAAAATGGAGCTAAATAAACGAAAATCATGGCACACTCCATACATATTTGAATAGTTATATTTGTATGCAATTGTCTTAAGTTTTCTCAACTAAGAAGAAAATTGTTACTTTCTGAATTTTATGATCGCCTGGTACTAATTTTAAAAATTTTGTTCTAATGTGTGCTATAATTAAATAATTTTTTGTCGACTGAGCGAATTTAAAATATAAGCGATAAAATTATTGCTATGGGCTGCGATTTTCTAGCCCATGAAGATATATTTATTTATTTTTTAATACAAAATATTTATATAACGAAATAAATATTTCACGCAAATTTTTACTCAAATGAATTATTCGTTCTAGGGGCTGCGATTTTCTAGCCCACGATGATATATTTCTCTTTTTTTTAATGAAAAATATTTCATGCAAATTTTCAGTATGTATAGGAATATTTCTTCTATGGACAAGATTTTCTATCCCATGATATATTTTTCTCAATATAAATTTTTTAATATAGGAGAAGGAAATAACAACTCAATAGTGTTGATTATAAAATACGCGCGCCTGGTATTTTGGTTTAAAATATTTGAAAATTGACATTGCTGATATAATGGAAATATTCTAATAATTTTCTTCCATAGAAAAAATAATAAAATTATGAAAATCATATAGCAATTACAAATATTTCGCATTTCTATTGGGAACACGTGGTCTTTGTGGGCTAGTTTAAATTAGCCCAGCCTGATCCATACAAAATTCAACACATACGCAAAATTGTTTTGTATAAAATTAGTATAATAAGGTGGGCAAATTTCAATTAGCCCCTGAAGTAAAGAGAAAAGAGTAGTTGTATTTTTATAATGAAAAAGTTATGTAGTGTTAGTATAATATATTTGTATTTTAGCGTTCATATTCATATTTAGATTTTAGATTATATTTTTATATACATATTATATTTCGAAGCGGTGGTGTACGAATTTCGATGGAAAAAATTATATACACGTATATTATATGACATTTATTTAAAAAAAAATTAGAATTTTTTTTGCTCATTTTTATAATATATTTTAAATGAATATTTTGTAGCATTTTCCTGTAAATTCAGGTTGGGCTTAGCCCACCCTGCCCAATATGACGAGCCGCCGCTGCCGACAGATTATTTAGAAAAAAACAGGAAGACGAATATTCTGATTTAAGAGAAGTACAAGCAGGAGTACCACAGGGAAGTATATTGGGTCCTATGCTATACGTACTTTTCACTAGCGACATTCCGGAACCAGAAAACGTATCTATTGCTACGTTTGCAGACGACACAGCGCTATTAGTCAAAGGCCAAAATATTAACGAAACTACAGACAAACTTCAATGAGCGACAGACAACGTCTACAACTGGACAAAGAAGTGGAAAATTAAATTAAACGAAACAAAATCTATACATGTAAACTTCACAAACAAAATCTTAAGGAATACTCCAAACATAAACATAAACGGAACAGTAGTAACACATGAAAATACAGCGAAATATTTAGGAATGAAACTAGATGCAAAGCTGCGATGGAAAGAACATTTAAAAAAAAAAGAAAACGGAATTAGAAATCAAATATAGGCAAATGTACTGGCTTTTGGGACGTAAGTCGAAACTGTCAACTCATAACAAAATATTGATATATAACCAGACACTAAAACCAGTCTGGACATACGGCAGTCAACTCTGGGGATGTGCCAAAACAGAGCAACGTAAAGATAATTCAAATATCTCAGAACAAAGTACTGAGAAACATAGTCAACGCTCCGTGGTATATACGTAATGAAGATTTACACCGGGACCTGAAAATTAAGAATGTTGCCAGCGCAATAAAAAAGTAGCTGTTAAACACGAAGAAAAAATAATAGGACAGCACTGGTTGATCTATTGAAGAACAAAATGTAGGTTTAAGAATTCAGAGATAAATTAATGGTTAGTATTATACTAGTTTTAATTATAGGGAGGTGTTTGTAGTGGGTGTGGGTCCCACACTATTAAGTTAACTGCGCGGAAACACTTAGTCTTTCAAGATTTTCACCTTCCTCTGCTCACACAAAAAAAAAACTGTTCTTTGCATGGTGTCTATTCATGAAACTGTGAAACAGGGTAAAGATCCGACTATATTAAGGTGCGTTTTTTGACATGCACAAAATTGTGCATTTTTATCGCTCCATGAAGGGGGTTTGCAGGTACAGTTGTGGACACGTAATTAAATCAGTATACATGAAATGTACTAATTTTTTAATAAGTTAAAAAATAATTATTATAGGAAATTAATTCAACCGTTTTATTAAAATATAACATATTACAAGTAAAAATAAACAAAAATAAGCATTGAATTCATATTGCATAAAAAAATAAAAAAATAACAGTAATTAGAGAATTTTTCGTGTTGGCCATATATTAAATCACCTGTGGATATATATAAAATTTACTAACGAATTCAAACCTATTTTTTCTTTTACTTACTAATATTTAATTAACATTTCGTCGGGTATCCCTTTTACTTAATAACCTCCTGACATCGCTTGGGCATTGTCCGTACTAAACGGCCGCATTCCTCGGGAGTAATTTTGAAACAAGTATTCTGAATTATTGTCCACAATTCATCCAAATTCTTTGGTTTCTGGCTGGAAACTGCCTTTTTAATAATGGCCAACAAGTTTTCAATCGGATTCAAATCCGGGCTCTGTGGCGGCAATTTAAATCTTTTATGTTTTGAGTAGCAAGCCAAGTTGTTACCAATTTTGCACTGTGTTTGGGATCATTATCGTGTATCAATAGCCATTTTAACGGTAATTCATCCGCATAATCCCCTAGTAATGCAGCTTCCACGATTCCTGATACATTTTAGCATCCATTCGTCCATTAATTTTCACTATTGGACCTACGCCAAATGTTGACAAACACCCCCACACCATTATGGATCCACCACCATGCTTTACAGTTTTCTTGGTGTATCTAGGGTCCAGTTGCATGGATGGTGGGCGTCGAACATATGGTCTACCGTCGTTGCCAAATATGTTAAACTTTGATTCGTCTGACCAGACGACCAAATTCCAAAACTGTTGTGTCTTATCCTTGTGTTCCCGTGCAAACATTTTTCTTTTAGAAATATTGCAGGGTGTAACCAAAGGTTTTTTAATGCTGATGCATCCCCGCAAATTTTTTTCAAGCAGTCGTCTACGCACTGTCCTTGAAGATAATGAAACCCTATATTTTTCTTCCATTTGAGAACGTATTTCGCTGGAAGTAAGAAAGGGATCAGTTTTACTCATTCGTACGAGTAATCTATCCTCGGCTTCAGTTGTTTTTCGGGCCCTATTTCTTTGCTGGTTGGTGAATGTCCTGTGAAGAGTGTAATGCCTAATGGCATTTTGCACCTTTCCCCTCGAAAATTTTAATTTTTTGGCTACTTCGCTGGTACTTTTTAAATCCTGGAAATGCTTCCAGATTAATTCCCTTTAAGAACAAAACACCTGTTGTGAATTGAGGCACCCTGTGCTTCAATTCACAACGGAAATCAATAAATTACCAATTAATAAAATTATTTTATTTTATTAATGAAAAACAAAAGTTTCAAATTACGCGTTGCTCGTGCACAGAGAAATAATTTAATTCAATAAATAATAATTTCTCTGTGCTGACACGCGTAAAATTAATTAACCAATTAAATTAAAATTGGTCAAAATTATTTTGTTTTGGAAAACCAAAAAAGCTCTCCAACAAAATAAAATAGAAAACAAATTTAAAAGAAAAAGTCAGTCGATCCGGAAAAATTTGATGTTCAATTTTAGGCGAAAAATAAAAATAGTCAGTCGATTTTATTAAAAAGAGGAAGTTCTATTTTAAAAAAGGAATAAAATTTTACATAATTTCAAAAGTTTTTATTTTAATTAGTCAGTTAGTTAGTCAATTTAATTAGTTAATCAGTTAGTCAATTAATTCTGTTAAAGTTATTAAGAAAAGAAAACAATTAATTAAATTTTCAACATTTAATATATTCCGTTACATTGTGAATTGAACTAAATTTAGTAAAAATACAAAATTAAAGAGAACAAACATTTAAATATTGAATTTGTGACTTTTAAATAAAATTAATAAATAAATATAAAATAAATTAAATAAATTTATATAAAAATAGAATAACTAAAATTGTTTTTATTAAAAAAGGAGAGTTTTTAAATAAATACAAGTTTAAAAAGGTGAGATAATTATATCGAAAAGAGTAGATAAGCTATAGGAGTTCGAGCGCAATTTTACGTGTACTTTTTAAGGGTTGCCGTTGTCCATAAATCTATGTATATCTTAACATAGAAGCACGGGAGCACAAACACACAAACCGTTTTATCTATATTAGTGCATAAAAGCTCTAAATGATCTTTGATATCATCTTATACACATAAACACACATACATAAGCCGCAACCGGCTCTAAATGCCCTTTGATAGTATTTAATACTCAAAAATAAGCCGCAGACGCATGCCTCATCAATTTTTCGAAGCTCTCTGGTAGCATCTTACACACATACACACACACACACACATACACACATGAGGACAATATTCATAAAAGCTCTCTCCTCGCATATGCAGTCAACGTAAATAAGTAATGAATCATAAAATCTTCAATAAATTTATTACTATAATGTTTACATCTTCCACTTATTTATACTTATACTCCCTTTCGATCCTGGTGGAAAAAATATGTGTCACTTAGCTATTACTTCAATTATCTTTTATATTTTTTGTGTACCCCAAATGGCTAAATTAAATCACCATAGTATTCAGGTTTTGGATGTTTCACCTTTGCTCAGAGAAAAACATGTTATAATGCACGTTAAAGCTTTAAAATCTTAATACACATAAACTCTCTGACGCAAAAGCATTGACAAAAGACTTACTTTACATAATAGTTATATACATATCACATATACATACATATATATTTCTTTTTATTTACATGAATTCTTTTTATTTATATGTTAATATATCACACATATTTTTTTATTTATATGTGTAGCAATAATAAAAGTCGCATCAATTTTATAAATAAGACAATAAGTTGTGAAAACATTTTGCATAATCAACAGGAAAATATATATATAAAATTATTAATAACAGGTTCTGATTTAATGTGACCTCATTGCCCATTCAATAAATTATATTAACACCAAAACGCATATTCCAAGAGAAAATTATGTACTTTATAGAATGATTAAAGGTTTTTACTTTAACTACTACTGAATTAATTTTAAGTAAAGTAAATGTGTAGCGTAAGTTTTGGAGGTTATCAACTTTATCACTTTGAATAGGAATATATAAGTTTTTGTTGTAAATGTTGTGAATTGAAGCACCCAGTACTTCAATTCACAACCAAAAAACAGCTAATTAAAATATTTTGAAATAATTTGAATTCAATAACTTAAATTTGCAAAATAATTAAAAATTAAATTAGAACAAAATTTTGAAGAGTTGATTAGCTAACCAAAATATCGCATGCGATATTTTGGAAAACCAAAAAGCTCTTCAACCAAATAAAATAGCTGTTTTTGGGTAGCCAAAATCAAGTTTAATTTGGGTGTCAAGAAGACACCAACTAAAAAGATTAAGTTTACTTGGAGGTGTCGAATAGACACCAATTAAATTAATTAATTTTTCGGAAGTGTCAAGAAGACACGAAGTAATATTTATTAAAAGTAGTAAAAGTTTTGTTAAAATTAATAGGTGGAACTTTTATCAAAAAAACTAAATTTAATAAAGTTTTTTATATAAAGTTTAATTTACATAAAGTAAAGTCGTAATTATTTTAAATTCAAAAATAAGAATTAAAATTGAAGTATAAAAATAAAATCAACATAGAATAAATAAATTAAAAATTGTAAATATTAAAGAAAAAATTTAAAATTAATAAATAATAACATACTAATATTAAACTATAAACTAATAAATAATTAAATATTTAAATAATTACTATATATTAATAAATAAAAAAGTTAAACTTGAGATAAAAAATAGTGTTTTAATTGGAAAATAGTAAGGAAAAATAATTATAAAAGGTAACTTTTATAACATTGGCGCTGCGGACAGGATAGGAACTACGTTTCCTATCCAAAAAAAAAACTTGTGTGCGGTAAAACGGTTCGAAATTTAAAAAAAAAATTATAAAAAAATCTTTTACAAATTTTACGAAAATTACAGCGCAAAAAACGTACATTTTAACAAAAAAATATATATATATATTCATCGCCTTAATTTGGATTGGTTTTTATAATAAAATTACAAAAAAAAAAAATATGTATTAATAAAATTTTATAACTATATTGAATTGGATTTCTTTTTGTTAAAATGTACGTTTTTGTTGTCAACTTAATTGATATTAATATAAATATTTTAAATGACGTACGTAAGTTTCATTAGAACAAAGCGCGTTTTTTTTTTTAAAGCATTCATATTATGAAAATTTATTAACATTTTTTTTTGAATAAAAATTTTATTGCATAATTTTAGGAGTTAGGGAATTTATATTTTTTTTATGTCGAAAAAAATTTTTTTATTGCATATATTCAGGAATAAAAATAAAATAAATAAAAATGAGTATTTTATTTTAAATAATTTTATTAAATTCGAATGATGTTCGTTAAATAAGATAAAATTTAAATTAAAAATACTTTTAAGGAAAAATACAAACACAATTTTTCGAGCTTACAATTTTTTTCAGAATAAAAAATTCGACCCCTAAAAAATAAGTATACAAATTTTTTTTTCACTTTTTACTGAAATTTAATAAAATTATGACCCCTAAATCATAATATAAAAAGAAAGGCATATATACATTGTTGTTGTTGTAATTTTTTTAATTTACATAATTTCAAAAGTTTTTATTTTAATTAGTCAGTTAGTTAGTCAATTTAATTAGTTAATCAGTTAGTCAATTAATTCTGTTAAAGTTATTAAGAAAAGAAAACAATTAATTAAATTTTCAACATTTAATATATTCCGTTACATTGTGAATTGAACTAAATTTAGTAAAAATACAAAATTAAAGAGAACAAACATTTAAATATTGGGTTTTTAAAAAAAAGTGAACTTTTAGAAGTACCTATAATAATAAAAAATTTTAAAAAAAATATATATATATATTCATCGCCTTAATTTGGATTGGTTTTTATAATAAAATTACAAAAAAAAAAAATATGTATTAATAAAATTTTATAACTATATTGAATTGGATTTCTTTTTTTTTCGACCCCTAAAAAATAATTATACTATATGTATTTACATTTTATATCAAAATTTAATTTTTTTTTGTTCGTAATAACGAAAATTATATATACATATATATAGAGGGATATATATATATATTTTCAAAATACGTTTGATCATTTTTATATAAAATATTGTTGTCAACTTAATTGATATTAATATAAATATTTTAAATGACGTACGTAAGTTTCATTAGAACAAAGCGCGTTTTTTTTTTTAAAGCATTCATATTATGAAAATTTATTAACATTTTTTTTTGAATAAAAATTTTATTGCATAATTTTAGGAGTTAGGGAATTTATATTTTTTTTATGTCGAAAAAAATTTTTTTATTGCATATATTCAGGAATAAAAATAAAATAAATAAAAATGAGTATTTTATTTTAAATAATTTTATTAAATTCGAATGATGTTCGTTAAATAAGATAAAATTTAAATTAAAAATACTTTTAAGGAAAAATACAAACACAATTTTTCGAGCTTACAATTTTTTTCAGAATAAAAAATTCGACCCCTAAAAAATAAGTATACAAATTTTTTTTTCACTTTTTACTGAAATTTAATAAAATTATGACCCCTAAATCATAATATAAAAAGAAAGGCATATATACATTGTTGTTGTTGTAATTTTTTTAATTTACATAATTTCAAAAGTTTTTATTTTAATTAGTCAGTTAGTTAGTCAATTTAATTAGTTAATCAGTTAGTCAATTAATTCTGTTAAAGTTATTAAGAAAAGAAAACAATTAATTAAATTTTCAACATTTAATATATTCCGTTACATTGTGAATTGAACTAAATTTAGTAAAAATACAAAATTAAAGAGAACAAACATTTAAATATTGGGTTTTTAAAAAAAAGTGAACTTTTAGAAGTACCTATAATAATAAAAAATTTTAAAAAAAATATATATATATATTCATCGCCTTAATTTGGATTGGTTTTTATAATAAAATTACAAAAAAAAAAAATATGTATTAATAAAATTTTATAACTATATTGAATTGGATTTCTTTTTTTTTCGACCCCTAAAAAATAATTATACTATATGTATTTACATTTTATATCAAAATTTAATTTTTTTTTGTTCGTAATAACGAAAATTATATATACATATATATAGAGGGATATATATATATATTTTCAAAATACGTTTGATCATTTTTATATAAAATATTGTTGTCAACTTAATTGATATTAATATAAATATTTTAAATGACGTACGTAAGTTTCATTAGAACAAAGCGCGTTTTTTTTTTTAAAGCATTCATATTATGAAAATTTATTAACATTTTTTTTTGAATAAAAATTTTATTGCATAATTTTAGGAGTTAGGGAATTTATATTTTTTTTATGTCGAAAAAAATTTTTTTATTGCATATATTCAGGAATAAAAATAAAATAAATAAAAATGAGTATTTTATTTTAAATAATTTTATTAAATTCGAATGATGTTCGTTAAATAAGATAAAATTTAAATTAAAAATACTTTTAAGGAAAAATACAAACACAATTTTTCGAGCTTACAATTTTTTTCAGAATAAAAAATTCGACCCCTAAAAAATAAGTATACAAATTTTTTTTTCACTTTTTACTGAAATTTAATAAAATTATGACCCCTAAATCATAATATAAAAAGAAAGGCATATATACATTGTTGTTGTTGTAATTTTTTTAATAAGGAAACTAATGTCGCAAAAATCAAAAACCCCAACTTTAGCGCAATCTATTTTAAAATTTTCGAAACGAATTTCTACTTTTTCATTTCTAAATTCAAGTCCAGAATTTGAAGATTCGGACGAAAAAACTAAAACAAACATCGAAAATATAGAAGAAGAACCAAATTTAGAAGTTTTAAATAAAAACAATTTTTCTGATTTTTTACACCAAGTGCAGGAAGATAGAGTGTCGGACAACAGAAAAAGCTTTAGAACATTAAGATCCGGGGTAAAATATAATAGAATTGGTCCAATAAGAAGACCTAAAAAAGCAAGGAAAAATAAAGTGATTATTACTAAAACGGAAAGAAGAAGTTTAAATATTAAAAAATCCGACAAAATGAATCCAGTAAATGACCCTCATTTCTTTAGCAACGGAACAGTGAATAGGCCAGGACCGTCAGGGTTAAATTCGACCCCTATTCCGCCTCCACCACCACGTCAGTTACCCGTACAACATGAGTACAACGCGGAAAATTTCACTAATGACAACTCTTACCATTTGGAACCAACGCTCTTACCGGTTGAAAAAATTATTAAGACATTTTTGGTACACGTTCCAACATTTTCAGGTGTAGGGTTGGACATTGAAAACGAACTAAACAATTTTCTGGAATTGGCTCACCAATCATACGAGTTAACGAGGGATGAGCAAAAAGGCATACTTTTACGGATTTTAATTACCAGTAAATTAACAGGTGCGGCCAACGCTCTCTTTAGATATGCCAACGTCGAAAATTTTACACAATACAAGGATATTTTAAGAAACCGTTTCATAGAAAGTAAAGATTTGGCTACTTTAGCCTCGGAAATTATGGGAATGTACCAATATGAAACGGAAACTGTAGAACTTTTTGGAGAACGAATATCCGAAAAATTGGTCGCGTATCGGAACAGGGTAAATGAGAGATATAACAACGAGGGACGAGCATTGATAAACGAGATGGAGATCACAGCAAAGAGAGTGTTTTTGGGAGGACTGCGATCAGCAGAGTTAAAACAATATCTATTATTTAAAAATCCGGAAAATTTACGAGTCTCTATAGGAGCAGCTCGACAATATCTGAATGAAACTCGAAATTTAGGCGGCATTGGAAGTTCTAATACATCAAGCAACAATCAAGCAGTCGTAGGGGATCAAATGCTAACATTAATTACAACAATGATGAAAAAATTAAACGAAAATGGACTACAAGCAGAACAACCCAACAAAAACAAATTTAGTAATGGCAATAATCAGAGAAATTTTAGCAATAATAATAACTTTAATAAAAACCTGCAACACAATAATAACATGCGCAATAATTTCAAGGCTGGAAGTAGAAATCTAAATAACAACAACAACAACAATTTTAGTAATAATTATAAGCAATTTTCAAATAATAATAATAATAATTTTAATAACAATAAGACCCCGTTCAATAACTATAATAAGACCCCTAATAGATTGAACAATAATAATGGTAGTATGTTTAACGGAAATAACTACCAATCTAATTATAATAGTAATAATAATAATCATAATAATATTAGGAATACAAATATTGCTAACAGAGGACCTAATTCAAATCCTCTTATAAAATGTTTCAAATGTGGTAAACAAGGCCACATAAGTAGAGATTGTACAATGCAATTTCATTTAAATAAGTAAAACATTGTACTAATTGCGGAATTTACGGACACGAATCCGCTATTTGTTTAAAACCACGTGCAGGGAATAACGGCGCAAGCCCAGAGTTTTAACAGTAACCAACACGGAAACCACTTGTGAATGGTGTGCAAGGGAAAATATTGAATTGCGAAGCACGTCAATCTTATGAATCTAGAATGGCGTTAGTCTCGGGAAACGAGAATGGAGTGAACTAAAAAAGCCCAGATCATTCCATACGGAGGGCACAACAACCACCTTACAGGAGCCTATAGTTCAATTGGCTTTAGATATAGCCAAAACAGACAAAGTAAAGTTATTAGTAGACATAGGAGCTCAGGTTAGTTTAATAAAAAATTCAACATTGAAAAAAGGAACACAAATATGTACAGATAATAATATGTTTTACAGATAATAATATAACAATTTAAAATTCTATTCAAAAATCTGAAGAAAAAAATGTATATACAATTAAATATTAAATTAAAATTTGATTTTTAATATACAAAATAAATTTTACAAATGTTAAAATAAAAAAAAATAAAATAAAAAAAGAGAAAAAAGGAATTTGATTTTTTAATATAATAAATAAAAATTTTTGAAGAAACAAATAAATAAAGAATAAAATTAAAAAATTCATATTATCTTAAATTAAGAGAAAATTTATTAAAATGATAGTAAAGTAAAATATTTATCATTACAAAAAAAAATATTATTAAATCTTATACATAAATAAAAAAATATATTTAAATAAATTTAAAAAAAAAAATTTTTAATTATATAATATACAATTAAGAAAAAATCTATTATATTATCTATTATCTATAAGTAAATAATTTTTTTTTTTAAATGGAAAAATTCAAAATAATATTATTTTTAAAAATATAGTGTTCGAAGTAAAAACTTCGATCTCTATATTATTTCTAAAGAGAGAAGGTGTTGTGAATTGAAGCACCCAGTACTTCAATTCACAACCAAAAAACAGCTAATTAAAATAATTTGAAATAATTTGAATTCAATAACTTAAATTTGCAAAATAATTAAAAATTAAATTAACAAAATAAAATAGCTGTTTTTAAGTAGCCAAAATCAAGTTTAATTTGGGTGTCAAGAAGACACCAACTAAAAAGATTAAGTTTACTTGGAGGTGTAGAATAGACACCAATTAAATTAATTAATTTTTCGGAAGTGTCGAGAAGACACGAAGTAATATTTATTAAAAGTAGTAAAAGTTTTGTTAAAATTAATAGTTGGAACTTTTATAAAAAAAAGTAAATTTAATAAAGTTTTTTTATATAAAGTTTAATTTACATAAAGTAAAGTAGTAGTTATTTTAAATTCAAAAATAAGAATTAAAATTGAAGTATAAAAATAAAATCAACATAGAATAAATAAATTAAACATTGTAAATATTAAAGAAAAAATTTAAAATTAATAAATAATAAAATATTAATATTAAACTATAAACTAATAAATAATTAAATATTTAAATAATTACTATATATTAATAAATAAAAAAGTTAAACTTGAGATAAAAAATAGTGTTTTAATTGGAAAATAGTAAGGAAAAATAATTATAAAAGGTAACTTTTATAACATAAAGAATATAATCTTTTTGTGGTAATGTTTCACGTCGTTGCTTTGTGATTGATATTCTCAGCACCATGACGCATTTAATGAAAAAGTATTACCGATGCTTTAAAATTCTTAACCTATCAATATTTAATTTTTACTGGATGTAGAACTTTTTTCTGACTATTGCAGGTTTTAATTTTTATTCAATGGAATTATAAAATGATAAAAGGAAAAAAATGTAAAATTTTACTAATAGATTTATTCAATAATTTATATTAAAATACTGATATTTACCTAAAACTTAATTTTTTAATTTTTGGATATATTTTAAAGCAAGTTTAATAATAAAAATTCGAAACGATGATTACTAATTGCGCTATTATGTTATATTTCATGTTTTCTTTAGTGTCATCAATCTGCAGAAGGTAAATAAACATTTATTATTGAAAAAATATAACACTTTATTTCAAGGTAAAACGTAACGAAAAATACATTCTTAACATTCATCTGCTGAAAAGGGTCAATGGTACCTACATTAGTTATTTGAAATTCCTCTTTCAACCGTTTATTATTATAAATTTTTTTAATATAAACTGATATAATAATTTTACCACAAATATATAAGTATAATATATTAATGTGTTATTTCTTCTTCAACATTTTTCGGTATAAAAATAAATAAAATATACATTTTTTATATGGTACCAAAAAAAAATTGATTTTTTGAGTTTGTATATGTTATTGTTTGTTTAAATCATGTTCTGTAGGAACAAGAAATAACATTTACATATAAAAAAGTTGACCTACTACAGAAAATACTCTACAAATCTAGAGTTTTTAATGATCGTCGTAAAAATTTATATATGAAAGTATTTCTTTGAGGATTTTTTAAGTTTTGCCTGGGTTTCGATTATGAAATAATACTGTTCTGCTGATTTTTATTTTATATAGTCATAATGTAGCTGTATATACAATATAAATATTTTTGATTAATTCAAAAATGAACCTGTTTTGATTTTTCTCATTATAATACTTACTTATATTAATAGATTCAGATAATGATGGTGTAGGTATATGCAATAATTTGAAGAAATTTTTTTTCGCGTAATTTTTTATATAATGTATTTATGGTTGAATGAATATATCGATAAAAATTTAATTACTATAGAATTATAAATCTCTCTTGAATTAAAATACTTTTGTATACAATTTCGCTATACCTAGGTATTTTCATATTATGACTATTAATTATTACATTTTATACGCTTATACCTTTTTGCATAAATTATCCAATAGTTTTTATATTATAATATCAACCAGTAATATTTCGTATTAATGCACAAGTGAGTTTGTACAAAGGTGTCTTTGTAACCACATAAGAAAAAAGATGTTAATAAAAAAACAAATTAGATAATGTAATTTTTAAAGTTCAAGGTTATTGTCACAATACAATTTTCAAAAAAAAAAACCAAAACGAACTTTTATATATAAAATAAATATTCTTATATTTATTTTATATAAAATATAAAATATTCTTTCTTCTTTATTCTGTGTTCTTAATTTGATATCAATTAGCCGGAACAAGTTATTGAATAATTTGAAAAATATTTAGCATAATTTAAAAGGTTGTAGAAATTTGTTGAAAATGAGTAATTACAGCGTTACAGAAACTTATAATAAAATTAAACAAAATATAAATTAAAAATTTGTATCACTTATAGAACTTGAAAAATAATCCACGGGGAATTCAAATTAGTTCAGTAAGGAGTAAGCTATATACTTATACAGTTGCTCACAAAAGTATCCGGCCACTTCTTTTATTCAGTAGAATTAATCTTAGACGTTAAGTTTTAAATATCAGAAAACAAATAATTATTATTTTTTTAACATTATTTAGTCTTGTAATTTATAATCCAATCATAGAAATATCAAAATTAAATATACTTCAGAAAAAATCGACAACCAAACAATTAAGTACATAATTCGGAAATGCAATTTTTCTCGAATGACGCACTATTTGGAAACTATTTGGTAACTAAACTTACTTTGGGGAAGTCCCCCGTATGCATACACACTTAGTGGCCGACTTTAGTGTCAATTATTTTATGAGTTCGGACAGCTATGTAAGTTTTTCTGATAATTAATTCATTTTTCTAATACGTTTTTCTAGTATTATAAAGTGCATTAGTAAAGGCTTTTTATAGCCAATATTAAAAAAAATACTTAATTGAAAATGAAGTGAAAAACATTAAATATATTGAACCAAGTAGTGTGGCCGGATACTTTTGTGAGCAACTGTATATCATTTAATCATATGAACATAATACATATACACTTATAAAAAAAATGATACTATCATTACTTTTTTATAAACTAGAAAATTGTCAGCTGTATGCAAAAATCACACCAGTGAATTTATATTATTAAATATTAGTATAATAATCATATTTGTACTCTTAAAAACTCTGTCACTATCACTATCAGTTACTTTAAACCCGACAAAATAATTTTCAAAATATGTATACACCGTTTTAATATGAAAACCTTTATATGGAATATTATATTAATATTTTTACGAAATATGCGAATAAGCTGAAAGACAAAAAAAATCATTATTACATACATTTGTTACAAAAACAATAAACTGAAAGTAGAAAATTACCCTCAAACATAAATATATATGGACATTTAAGCTTAATATATATATACATAATTCAATATTTGTTTTCATGTTGAAGAAGAAAAACAAGTTTTGTATTGAAAAATATATTCCAATTCTATTCTATCATAATACATTTTATATAAATATTTTAAAATATATTTTCTATAAGGATATCCAAATTATTTTTTAACTATAACCAATAGTTTTATATTAAAGTAAAATAATATCTTTAATTGTTTTTGGTATATATAATTTTTTCCATAATACTATAGATAATTTTTATGCACAATTTTTATAAAGCATAAAAAAAAATACTTTTTTCTCTAAAGTTAAAAGTTTTAATTTTTAAAAAAATTATTTAAATTTAAAAAATTTATGTTTGTTATTGGATTCGAACTCACAACCTTGTCGTTGAAGAGCATCAAAAATTTCACACTTATTAGTCTACGAGTTTATTTTGTCCTTTTTTAAATTTGGAATTTTGGTGCAGGTACCTGTAGTATTTGTGTACCACAATTTTTATTTTGCAATTTTTTAAAAAATAATTTATTTAAAATTATACCATTTACAAAAATGAACAAAAATTTAATTATCATTGTGTCTAAAATAATGTACCTAGGTTGTATATTTAATATTTCCAGTCTTAATTTGCCCATATATTTTTATTAAAATTAAATTTGTTTTGAGTTTTAAAATTCAATTTCTATATTATAATCATTAATCAATAATATTAGCATATATAATTTTTTTAATAAATTCATTTTTTATATAATAATTAAATTTTAAATAAAAATATTTAATTTTATAATAAAAAAAACACACATATCTAACATATTTTTTTTGCTTCAGCATATGAAGCTTTGTGAACTGTATGAAGAATTAAATAGAAACGGATTTTCTTTTTAAAATAAAAAATTATTAAATTTGAATGCATACGAATATTTTTTTATTTAAATAGTAATTATTTAACATGGTACGATACAATCGGCATATTATTTGCAAATTTTTATAGATTTACTGACGAAGTAATTGACATTTAATTGTGACTTCTTATGTCATTTTGGGATATATTCTTGTTAAAACTTGTTTTCTGTTTTTTTCTTCATCCGGTTTCAGATATTTATATAATTATAAAAATTATAATTAAATTTATAATTTGGTATTCACACGGAAAAACTTTTTTGATTTTAAACATAAGTATATAAACTTTTTTCTTTATTTTTTATTTAAGTTTTCATAAAAATGTAAGTTTAAAATACAAAACAAAAAATAGAATTTTTTTTCAATCTCAATACCGATTTAATAATTTTATTTATAATTTATATTTACTCATTTATTTTTATCTGATAAATCGATAAATTTTCTAATACAGTAAACACTCTCTAACTGAAAATTGTTTTGTCTGAAATTGTAGCCATGTGATTTCTAGACGCATATATATACTATATTTTATATTATAAATAGTTTTACTTAAATGGAAGTAACTTTAGAAGGAGTATAAATATATAAAAATCAAAAACATTGATTCCGTATACAGTAAATCTTCGAGAACTGCGTAATACTTTTTATTTTACAAAAACTGTACAAAAAAAGCTTTACAAAAAATGTATATTAGCTTTTATGATTTTAGGGCGTCAAATGTAAAGTTTCTTAAATAAAATTTATAAAATTAAAAAATTGTTAATTATATCAAGGGTTTTTTTTAAATGTTTTATTTTTTAGTTCATAAATTTTACACTTCATTTTTCTCAAATAAATAAAACAAAATTGAATTTATTTTTTTTAAAATAATTTTAACTTATGGACCACTATTGGATCTCTCTAAATTAAGCTACGTTTTTCATTGTTTTTGACAAGATTGACTTTATATTATATATATATGCATATTTTATATATTTCTTATTACATTTTTTATTATTTACAAATTGAAAAAATTTATTGAAAAATAATTCAGCTAGTATATCCTTTTTTTTGCATAATATAAAATAATTATCTTGATTTAAGCTAATGTAAAAGAAAGGAAAAAAACTTATAAACTAATTTATGAAAGCAAAATTAAAAACCAAAATAATGAATATTTTTATATGTACACCTTATTGGGGACCTTATTAAGTAATTTTTCAAAACAAATCTATATTTTATTTATAAGAACTCAACGTGAAAGAAGAAAAGAAACTCAACACATAAAAGTATTATTATACATCGCCTTATATTCTGTTGAAACCACAAATTTACTTGCTGATAAAATATTAATATAATATAATTCATCATAATTTCACAACAAAATAGATTAAAAATCTGTAATTAATTCTTCAAGATCAACTTCTTAAAAATATATTAGATATTATACATAACTTTCAATTCTAACTCATAAAATTTTATTCTTTGATTAAATTATCACATAGCTTTATAGCATAATGACGGTAAGAATACAAACAACAACAAAAAAATGATAAAAGTTGCATCATATTTTTTCTTGATTAAAGTTAATGACTCCTGATTTGATAATGAACAAGTCAAATTATTCAACTTGAATAATAAAATTTATAATACAGGTTTAGAAATCGCATTTTTGTTGCAAAATTTTTCAGCAATAATTATGCGAGAAAAATAATTTTTATATTCACAAAAATATTTTTTATACACAAAGCTATGTTTTAAGACACTCTAAAAATTCCCTTTATATGAATTAGTTTTAAAACCATAACTTAATTTTTAGTCGAATCCTGACTATAGATTCAGGTTATTGATTTTTATACCGTTTAAATTAATTGAAGTTTTTATCACATTAAGCGCTTTATCATAAATAAATATACTTCTTACGCAGTTTGCAATTTAACATGGTAAATATTTATCAAAATTAAAAATTCTTGTGACAATTTTTAAATTTTTTTAATAAAATAAAGTTGTTTTTATATAAAAATATCATTTTGTGGATCCAAAACTTTTGTTTAACCTGTTTTGAATAATTTTTTAGAGCTTATTATTATAAAAGTTATCCATTATTGGTTGTATATATATATCTGTATCATAAATAGGCAGAATTTAAGATAATATTTGTAAAATTTTCTGCCAATGCATGAGAAAAATCTTGATATTCTTAAAAAGTAAAATAAATATTAATTTTAAAATTCATGGTATTATTGATTTGGGGGTTGATGCATTGCAAGTTTCTGATTTCCTTAGTGATTTTTCATAAATAAGCTAAATTAATTATGCTATAAAAGCGTAATCATTGAAAAAAATATTGTTTGTGGTAAAAATTATATTTTAGTAAAAATTTTAATAACCATAAAATAAAAATTTTAATATTTACGAGTATGTTGTTTCAGAAACCTTCAAGATCAATTACTTAGAAAAATATATTTAGCATTATGCTGGGAAAATTCTATATACTCTTTAAGCAGTGATATGAAGTTAATCATTTGGTAAAATATATTGTTCTGTTCTCGCTTTACTATTTTTAGATGTAAGAGGAAATAATTAATTATTTATTTAACAAATAAAAACTAAAATTCAATTAAATTAAATCTGATTTATTTATCCATGAATTATGACTTGGTGAGAATCCAAGCCATTTAACAAAAACCTTATTATCTTTAATTTTTAAAATTCTTTCAACTTAATACACATCTTTGTACTTAGCCCATAATAATTCCTGTTCGTAAAAACCTCCTTCAATAGGATAACCTTGATAATCTTCTAATAAATATGTTGTTGGATTAGTAATTTGGATTTTTCTTATTTTAAATATCTCAGTTGTCCAATTTGGGGTATAACCTTTCTCGGAAACATGTTTAAACTTGCTTATCCGAACTGTCTCGCCAACTTTAAATTTAGATGGTGTATTTTAATGTGGTTATAAGCTGTAGACAATAAATCCTTTTCATCTTTTTTACTAACTTGAGCAGGTCTTTTCTTAATCGTTCTATGAGTGGTATGATTATAATCATTAACAAGTTTTTGAATAATATTTATCCATTTATAGTTTCCATTAAAACTAAATTCTTTCCACATTTTTTCCTTAATTGTACGATTGAAACGTTCAACAATTGATGCTTTCAATGAGCTAAACGTTGAATAATGATTAATGTTATATTTCACCATTAAATTTTCAAAAGTTTTATTATATAATTCTTTGCCATTATCAGTTTGTAGATTTTTGGGGTATCTCTTCGAAATAATGAAAATTGATTTAATAGCTGCAGTAACTTCATCACCAGTTTTATTTTTTAATGGAGTAGCCCATGAATATTTTGAAAATGTATCTATAACGGTGAGCAAATATTTATAACCCTGGTTTTCTTTTGCATATGCACCCACCTCAACAAGATCAGCTTGCCAAAGATCATCAAAACCTTTAATGATAACACGACGTCTGTTAAATTTTTTTCTAGCTGCCTCATGTAACTCTTCAACAACCTGTTTCTTAGACATATTGTAGAAGAATAACAAGACCTATATTCTTCTGCCATTTATATAAAAACCCAACTCAAAATCATCACGGCAAAATGCCGTTAAATCTCAAAAGGAAAAAAACAATGAATAATACAAAAATTATTTATTACACATATGTATTTATTTATTTCGTTTTTATTTATATAATGATTCTTAAAACAAGATATTTTCTATTAACATTAGAGCTGAAAATTCTTAAATTTTTTTTTACTTATTTAAAGTAGTATTACTTATTTTTAATTAAAAACTCTTTTTGATATGTATATCAATTAATTAATATCCATTAACCTATAATGACCCCACGGTAAAGTTTCCTAAGTATTTTTTATTAAATATCTTTTATCATCATGAGGACTGAGTGCAATTTTTGTTTGAGTAATGCTGCTTACTTGATGTTGCTTACTTTGAATCAAATTTTGAAAAATTACTTTTTCTATATTTTCATTTAAACATTCAATATAATCACTAAAAGATAATCTATTTTTCACAATATTATCACTAAAAGATAATCTATTTTTCTCTTTACACCCTTAGCTTTTTTTGTCTGATCTTTATCTTCAACCCGAAAAGCATACATTTTAGATCTTAAACCAACAAACTGTCATAACGCGACCGTTATTTTCATCTTTCATGAGTCCCAGTACCTTTTTATTCACGTGAGGAATGTTCCATATATTACTAACTGGATAGTCACTGGTATCAAAATAGGTGTTACAATCACGTTTAATAGTTTTGTAGATATCGGAAGAGGTTATTTCATATATTAAAGAGTCTGTGTCAATATAACAAACACAGCAATTTGAGCCACATTGGGGAAGCATGTAATTATAGTGAAACTCATAAATTTTTGTTTTAGCTAAATCCAGAATGCACATACCCACATAAATTGGTTTATTAAAGAAAATTTCAGTTTTGTTTAGTTCTATGGCTACTAGGTTTTCATTAAAAATAGTTGAGACTTTAAATTCTGGTTTAGAAATAAGAGCCTCAGCACCATATCTACCAGACCATTTTGTCACCAATTTTACAATGCTATGTTTGCGAACATTTTCCATTGTTTTACCAAATATCGCATTTATCATTAATTTAAACAAATTTTTCTCAAAATCATTTTTTGCCGACGTTCGAAGTTTTATGTTTAAATCAATATAGTCTTTAAGCCACGGCGATTGGTTAAACTGGAGAATTCTATGAATTTTAGTTACCTTTAAGCGATTATTAATAGCTTGTTTTAAATTACGGTAATGAATAATATATTTTGTTTTATTATATAGAGTAGCCATAAGCTTTTATTGTTTAGATCTAGGAGCAAAACGGAGATCTAGGAGCAACTACAATGTTCTGGGCAAAACGGAAAATCTTTATGAAGATCATGAAGTTGTGTTGGATATTCCATATCAACTTCTAAAATATACCCAACAGATGAATCATCTCTTAAGTTTAAAACATTAAAGTTTTGCAAATCCTCTACCCACTTGCAACAGCCGAATGGCATATATTGAGACATTGCCCAACCATATTGATTATTAATATCATTGTACATTAAAAATTTTGTGGGTTGGGAAGGATCATTATCTGACATGTACTCATTATTGGCTTTGGAATAGCGTTTTGAGCATTGACTAATACCTCCCCGAATACCTCGTTCAACGAACATAAGCATATCTAAATCTGTCAATAACTCCAGCTTTATATTTGTATGTTTAAACATTGCATCCCATGTATAACCTGGAAGTGTAAAATAATGTGTGGGGTTTTGTCCATATGTTTGGTGACA
Organism: Empis stercorea; assembly: GCA_949752835.1. Lineage (NCBI taxonomy): Eukaryota > Metazoa > Arthropoda > Insecta > Diptera > Empididae > Empis > Empis stercorea. The sequence continues at coordinate 43,855,795 of OX457088.1, forward strand.
ACTAGCACGAAATTGTTCAAATACGTCCGCAAGAAGTAAAACGTCTATCTTTAAATATAAATCTGAATATTCGCCTAAATTTTGCATACGAAATTCATCCCAAATTTTATGTGCATGTGAATAATCTTCTTCACTTATTTGCATGTCGTTTAATTTATTGTAAAATTTATCAATAGATGGTACAGAATTTTCTGAAAATCTGCTTAAAGCATCGAAGTGGTCATATACACCCCCATGAATATTTTGAAAATGTATCAAGAGAGGATATACACCTTTTCGAGTTACCAAATTAAATTGATCTTCAGATAAATTTTGAAATTCTGATTTTAGAATTGGAAACGAAATTAGAAAAGATGATAAAGTATCAAGACCACTACTCATAAAACGCTATGAGTCAATAAACCTAAATTTAATAAGATTCCCATCTAAATGTTTAGTAAATGAAATATATCTTTCTTTATTGATTGGTAATAATAATATTCTACCTTCTAAATCTGATGCTAAATTCTTAGTAATAAAATGTGAATCATATCCACTTAAATTGTGAAATATAATTGGAACTGTATAACTATCTTGATAATTAATATTACAACCCTCATGTGCTGGACCTCGGTACTTGCCCGTTAAGTGACAGTGATCACGCACCTTTTTATCATTTTAATTAAATGGTTTTTCACATATATGACAAAGTCTTCCGGTATTAAACTGTAGATTTTGGTTTTGTGTTAGCTGTTCCATTGGTAGATCACAAAGAAAAACTGTTTCTACATCTTCAGCAAACTGTAATAATTTACGAGTAAACCATTCTATACAGTCCTCACCACGATAGGATTTATAAAACGATAAAGTGGGGTCATATGAACATTTTACATAATAACCTATATTACATGGAATATGATTTTGATACTTGTTTCCATCACTTATTTGTTGTAAAAAACACTCCAAATCAGCATAAATAATGAATGGTGCTTCAACCTTATTTTTATGATTCTTAAATTCTAGCATCGCCTGTTCAGCTGTTGGCAACTTGATTTTGCATTTATTGAGAGTTTTACAATCTTAAATATGTTTTTCCAAGCCGTTGTGTGTATAAAAGTAATGTAGACAGCGATCGCAGAAAAACTTTGGCCATTCATTTTTGATAGTTGTGATGATAAAAGGCGTGATAAATTTTTAATCCAAACATAGTGATATTTTATAGTAGCAGCGTCAGCTTCAACATCCTCTTCATCATCATTATAGTACTCATTCTGTATTAATAGCAGATTTACATGTTGATTCAGTTTTTCATTTGTTAAATATGTGGGTAAAGTTATAAAATGCCCTTTTCGTATATATTTTAATATGTATACATTGATTGAAATGTCATTCTGCTTCTCAAATCTCGGTATTTGTTTAATTGTCATTGGAAATTGAATGTTAGTTAAATTGAGAACATTTGCATAGTGTGGATATTTTGTAATACGTTGAGGATCTTTGTCAACAGGATGTATAGCTGATAATACAGCCCACGCGAAACAACCATCATCATTATTTTTTACATTAATACATGCCTCTTTTTTTTAATTTCTTCTGGCAGTTCAATGAATGATGATCCCAACTGTGGTGTAAATTTATTTATATTAACACCCAAATTAATAATAGCAGATAAAGCCCAACCACTATCTTTTTCCTGAAATTCTTCCAAATCTCTTAGTATAGGCTTCTTAACGTGATCCAAAAACCACTCATTAATATTTGTGTTTTTATATATAGGAATATTTTTTGTATTCATGTATTTTAATTCAAATACCTCTTCGTTGTTTTTCATAACTTTAAACTCCCCACAAAAAACAGTGTTGACTTTAATGCACTCTTCTTTTTTGAGAATATTATTAATTCGGCGGCAGAAAAGGTCTGTGCAATCATCCAAAAAATCTTTAGGCTCTTTATGAAAAAGATTGACAATCACACCTGTGCGAATACGGTTTTTAAAAGCTGATTCAACATCCTCCCATTTGACACGGTTGGTACTGTAATTGGCTCGGTTAGGATGTAGGTTTTTATAACCTAACCCCATTTGTATTCTTAGATGCTTTAATTGAGTTCGACAGCTCTGCAAGAACGATATACCACTACATATTTGGCTTCTTTCACTTGTCTTACTCGATGCTTTTAGCATCACACGTAAATTTCTCAAACCTCTAGGTCTAGAGCATTCCTTAACATTTTCTTCTACTTTATCTTTATTTTTATCATTATCAACTAATATTTTGACTCTTTCAACAATTTCCTTCGCTTGTTTATTCATTATATTTTTATTATTTTAAATACTCTTAACTTTATTTATTTTTATATAATATAGTATAGTAGCTTTATATATATGTTTTATAATTGTCACTTGATTTTTTTTATTTTATTTTAGTTGGTGGAATGTTAGAATTAGAATTTTTATTACATATATTTTTTAAAATAGCATGTATATTTAAACTTCACTTTTAACAAATATATAATAACAGACATTATTGTACGAACCAATATGTAATAAAAATACACACATATATATATACAGGTAACCCTCGATTAACGCGGTATATCGGTTCTTCAAAACTACCGCGTAAAACGAAACCGCGTTATTCGAGACATGAAATCAATACAAAAGGGGGCAATTGGTTCCAAAGAAATTTTTTTTTTTTTAAATAATAATTTATTTGCTAAATTCAGTGCAATATATAATAAATAAACATAAAAAATTCATAATAATACATATAAAAAATATTGTTATCACAAAATAAAATAAAAGAATTTAATAGAAAATATAATTGAAAAAAAATTAATCTGAACTTTCATCCGAATCTGTACTGTACTGTACTGTACTGTATAACAACAAAAGACTAAAATGACTAATTACATTTTGTTTTTTTTTTGCTGAGAATATTTTTTAAAGGGAAAATTCCCTTTTACATTTTTTACGAAAAAAAAATTATTGCATAAAATTTTTTTTTCTGCTTAAAACTGAGAATATTTTATACTCTCTTTTCAGCGAGAATATTTTTTAACGGGAATTCCCTTGTATACAATTTTTTCCGCGTAAAACCGAATTTTTACACGCGTTATTTGAAACTTGTTGCAAATATATTTCCGCGTAAAACCGAAACCGCGCTATTGAAGTACCGCGTTAATCGAGGGTTACCTGTATATATATGTATTTAAATTTCGCTTTTAAGAACTATGCAACAATTTGTGTGCACAAACCAACAATTAGTTGAGAACTAAATCTGATTGATCTGTATATAACATTATATAGCATCCATGAGAATCTGCAGGAACATCCATAAATAAATATATAATTTTAAAAAATAAAAAAATATAGACCATATCTAAAAGAATGAATAATAAAATACATACTGAAATATGACGAGTTTCATTACGTTTAACTAATTTTCCACATATTCACCTTGAAATTAAGTGGAAGCCATATTTTTTCAATAATAAATATTTATTTACTTTCTGCAGGTCGATGACGTTAAAGAAAACAAGAAATACTAACATTAACATAATTTTGTAAATAGTAATCAACGTTTAACATTTATATATTTATATTTATTATATATTTATTATATCACTACATTTACAAAATGTGGACAAAGAGTAAAAAAACAAATTAGTTTATCAAAAATATTTTGAAACAATTATGATACAATTAGCAAGAACTTGAAAATATTCATATAAAGAGATTCTTCTTTATGATTAGTTAAGCTTATATCAAGCACAATTTTTAAAAAAGGCATGAAATCGATGAAAAATAATATGTTGTAATTTTAAAGTTAACAAAACTATTGATAACTTTTACTATTTTCGTTATTATGATTTAATGACATCCGTTTTAATGTATTATATTAAAATTTTGAAATTTGGTATACTCGTTTTGAAATAGTTATATTTAGAAAATATTGTCAATTCTTGATTTCATATGGCCGAGTTTTATTAATTTAAAATTGCAATGCAGATTTTATTTACAAAATAACCACTAAAAATATTTTAAAATTTAAAAAAACAATGCATAAATTAAAATTAAATGAATTAAAGAAAATTGAAATCAAATGAAATAAATTTAAATTAGCCTTTTACATATAATATTTGGAAAAAGAAGAAATATCAAATGTAAATGGAAAGAATGTTTGTACTACCACAATATATAAATAAACCTAAATATTGGAAACATAATTTAAATATGAAACTTTTATAATGACTACCCAAACTGGAAATCTTTTTAAAGCAATTTTTGTTTTTTTTATATAGAAAAATGCAGAAGAAGAAAAAATTGTTGAAGAAGAAATAACACATTAATATATTATACTTATATATTTGCTGATAAAAGTATTATATCAGTTTATATTAAAAAATTTTATAATAATAAACGGTTGAAAGAGGAATTTTAAATAACTAATGTACCATTGACCCTTTTCGGCAGATGAATGTTAAGAATATTTTTTTCGTTACGTTTTACCTTGAAATAAAGTGTTATATTTTTTGAATAATAAATGTTTATTTACCTTCTGCAGATTGATGACACTAAAGAAAACATGAAATATAACATAATAGCGCAATTAGTAATCATCGTTTCGAATTTTTATTATTAACCTTCATCCCACCCTTGTGTAGAAAACTACACAAATACCATTTTTTTTTAATTTTTTTCAAAAACCGCAGATTGAAAAATAACGGTATTCGTGACTTTATTTCTACCACCATTCTAAGAAGAAAAGAACTATTTCCCGGTTAAAATATCATTCTTAGTTTGTATAATTTTAAAAGTTACGTTGTCTACCCTCGTGTGTAGAATTTTACACATATGGACTTTTAGACACTTCCAGTGACATTGAGGCTTTTGGTTGTTTGATCGTAAGTGAATAATTTGAATTCTTATTGAATTCACAATACGCATCAAGCAACCAAACTCACGAACAAGCAACAAAACCTTCAAAAAAAATAAAAATTCATATATATAGAAATCTACACACGACGTAAAATTTTCTTAGAATAAAAGAAAAAGGCAATGAACATAATAGAAATGATCTTTAAAAATGCATTGAAAAAAAATTAATTTGACTCTTTTTGGGTAATAAAATAAAATTAGAACATCAGCTTTTTTTATTTCAATCCCAAAAAAGAAATTAACCATTGAAAATATACTGATATTTCCATATGTGTAGAAATCTACACAGGAGGGTAGACAACGTAAGTTTTTTTGAGGATGAGATGAAGGTTAAACTTGCTTTAAAATATATGAGATGAAGGTTAAACTAGCTTTAAAATTAAGTTTTAGGTAAATATCAGTATTTTAATATAAATTATTGAATAAATCTATTAGTAAAATTTTACATTTTTTTTCCTTTTATCATTTTATAATTCCATTGAATAAAAATTAAAACCTGCAATAGTCAGAAAAAAGTTCTACATCCAGTAAAAATTAAATATTGATAGGTTAAGAATTTTAAAGCATCGGTAATACTTTTTCATTAAATGCGTCATGGTGCTGAGAATATCAATCACAAAGCAACGACGTGAAACATTACCACAAAAAGATTATATTCTTTACAACAAAAACTTATATATTCCTATTCAAAGTGATAAAGTTGATAACCTCCAAAACTTACGCTACACATTTACTTTACTTAAAATTAATTCAGTAGTAGTTAAAGTAAAAACCTTTAATCATTCTATAAAGTACATAATTTTCTCTTGGAATATGCGTTTTGTTGTTAATATAATTTATTGAATGGGCAATGAGGTCACATTAAATCAGAACCTGTTATTAATAATTTTATATGTATATTTTCCTGCTGATATGCAAAATATTTTCACAACTTATTGTCTTATTTATAAAATTGATGCGACTTTTATTATTGCTACACATATAAATAAAAAAATATGTGTGATATTTTAACATATAAATAAAAATATCTTTCCAACGAGTGGTCAAACTTTATTTTTGGTGCACATTTACTATATAAAATTACATTTTTATTCGGAAAAAGATGTTTTGGCAAAATGCAAATAGCGCCGCCTACCGGCCGAATTTTAAAATTCTATGAATTACATCTGGTTCTCAATAAATCAAGCTTTCCACCGGTGGGTCTATCATAAACTTGTGTGTACAGTAACTATGTGAAATAACTGCTTTTTATTGTTTACATCGGACAGACGGACGGACAGAAAAGCGTTAACATAAGGGATTTTTTTTAAAAAAAGCCCTAAAACGAATTCATGTAAATAAAAAGAAATATATATGTATGTATATGTGATATGTATATAAATATTATGTAAAGTAAGTCTTTTGTCAATGCTTTTGCGTCAGAGAGTTTATGTGTATTAAGATTTTAAAGCTTTAACGTGCATTATAACACGTTTTTCTCTGAGCAAAGGTGAAACATCCAAAACCTGAATACTATGGTGATTTAAATTAAATGTGAAACATGCTTTAAAATTCCATTTGGGGTACAGAAAAAATACCGATGCTTTAAAATTCCATTTGGGGTACAGAAAAAATATAAAAGATAATTGAAGTAGTAGCTAAGTGACACATATTTTTTCCACCAGGATCGAAAGGGAGTATAAGTATAAATAAGTGGAAGATGTAAACATTATTGTAATAAATTTATTGAAGATTTTATGATTGCATTACTTATTTACGTTGACTGCATATGCGAGGAGAGAGCTTTTATGAATATTGTCCTCATGTGTGTGTGTGTGTGTGTGTGTGTGTGGATGTGTGTAAGATGCTATCAGAGAGCTTCGAAAAATTGATGCGGCATGCGTCTGCGGCTTATGTTTGTGTATTAAATACTATCAAAGGGCATTTAGAGCCGGTTGCGGCTTATGTATGTGTGTGTGTATGTGTATAAGATGATATCAAAGATCATTTAGAGCTTTCTGCACTAATTTAGATAAAACGGTTTGTGTGTTTGTGCTTCCGTGCTTCTATGTTAAGATATACATAGATTTATGGACAACGGCAACCTTAAAAAGTAATTTTAGACCCCCCTTTAAAAATATACGTAAAATTGCGCTCGAACTCCTATAGCTTGTCTACCGAAAAGAACAAATTTATGATTGTAATAATTTAAATTACAACACCCCTGAGCCAAAAAAATCTCAAGAGACTACGAAGAAACACAAACCACCACATGTAATATTAAGCAACACAGAAGACTATAGAAAAATAAACCAGGCTCTGCAAACCAGAGATCTTAACTTCAAAGTCAACATGATGAACAACAAACAACTAAAAATAAACGTAGACACAGATATAGAATACAGAAACCTGACAAAATTTATGAACGATACTAAACTTGAATGGCATACGTACGAGAATAAACAAACTAGACCCATAAGAGTTATGGCTAGGAACTTGCACCAAAGAACTATTAAACACAGGTTATATAAAAAAAATTAAGAAGGACGACAAAGAAATTGCAACCAATTTGCCACTTTTCATGCTAACTTTTCAAAATGCTGAAGATATTAAATTTTTTTTGAAATACAAGTAGTTATAGGGCCACGTTGTGCAGGAAACTGAATCGGCCATACATCACCAAAGAGTTTGGGTGTGGTCAATGGGTTTCAGGTTTCATTAGATTAAATGGTGTGCTTAATGGTGTTAAATGGAGCGGTTAATTGGTGTGTTTAAGGGTGTGGTTAATGGTGTTCAATGGTGCAGTTAATAGGTGCCATTAATGAGGCGCCATTGATCAATTAGTGATTAATGGTGTTGTGTATATGCATATAGTATGCAATGGAGCTACAAAAGTGAAAGGCGATATTTTGTAATTTTGTGTATGCGATCGAAAGATCATTGCGTACAATTTGCATAGTATTTTTTATATATGAGATTTCGGTGAATGAATAATATGACCTTGGTTTTTTTTGTGTTTTGTTTTGTAAACGATACTATGCATTAAGGTATTTTTTATTTAATTTTTCTTCTTTGAAAACCTGCTTTTTTTTGTATATGCAAAGAAGTTTTCTTGCATCCACAAAATATAGTATATACATATATATATATATTACACTATATTGTAAACATTTTTGCCACAAAAGTGAAAGGCAATATTTGGTGATTTTGTGTATGCAATCGACAAGATCATTGTGTGAATATTTGCATAGTATTGTTGTATATATGAGATTTTTGTGAATGAATAATATGATTTTTATTATGCATTTGTATACAAGAAAAGTAAAATTAGTATGGACATGGTGGAAAAAATACTTGTTGTGAAATAAATATAAACAACAAAAGCACATAGTAGTTTTTATTTGCTGATTTCTTTATGCATACAAGAAACTTGATATCTGTATATATTGTATATAGCATCATGGTCGAATAGCGTGTATTTGTTTTTGTAAAATTGCAATATTTTTCTTATGAACGCTTTTGTCTACACAAAAAAATTGTGTATCGGAGAGAATTGCTAGTTATATATGTTATTGATAAAACAACAAGAAAACAAAAATCGCATGGCTGCTTGACAGCTTTTTTAAAGCTCCGCCTTTGTAAACAAAAGTTTTGTTTACAAAATAAAAACAAAACCTGTTATCAAAGATAATAAACACGTGTTTATAGAAAACAAGTTGTAAATAAATTGAACTTGATTTTTATAGTTTAAGGTTTCCTTATCAAAGTTGTAAATAAATTGAACTTGAGTTTTATAGTTTAAGGTTTCCTTATCAAAGTTTATTAACATTATTTTTTACATGTTAAAATTATGCAATGATAATATTTATATGTTATTAAATTTAACTTGATTTTTAATTCAAGGGCATATTATTAAAGTTTATTAACATTATTTTGTACATGTAAAAAATTATGCAATAAAATATTTTTATATATGAATTTATTTTATAGGGTAACAAACCATAATTATAAAATATTAAAAAATCTTTAACTTTAGAGAAAAATAAAATACGATAATGAAGTTTATATTTTATGCAATTTTGTAGATATACAAAAAAGTAGTATATTCTTTTACACAAATTTGCAAATATCTTAAGTCTTTGCTAATTAAGTAATTTTATTTTTAATGTCCCATAAACTATTTTTAATATCAAGCAAATAATTTATAATTACGGTTTGTATTTTATATCATTTTTTTTTGCGCGTGTATATATTTTTTGCGCGTGAAAATTTTGTGCGCGTGTTTCCTGAGTATTGCAATATAATATTGAATATTATATGTCTGATGGGAATATTTTTTGTAAGCTAAGGTATGCTAAAAGAATTAAATCTTATAATAATATATTTTATATAAATTTACTTAAAAAATTTATATCAATAACATATATACATATTATTTTGAGAATAATATAATTATATATATATATATATATAATATTGAATTTATATTTTTTTGCACATTCAGTATAAATATAATAAATGAAATTTAATTCAATATTTTTAAAAACGTGTGAAAATATATTGCAAAGGTAAGCATTTATAGGGTATAAATTAGAAGTTGAAATTTATTTCTAATCACTTTAAAAATATTATTTCAGTGATAAAGTAATTTGAAAAGCTAAAATCAAAAAAAAAAATTAATACATTATATTATATAAATATAATAATAATAATGTTAAAAATGATTTCTGGTCAGGAGACCAAAGATGTAAAAATCGAACTGCTAACAAATAATCGAAATAGCAGAATTATTTTTAATAACAATATCTGGGGTGCTGTCCAGGTAAAATATATTGGTCCCGTACCTGTTCCAGATATGTCAACGGAGGAGGATGGGCTGATACCAGTAACTACAAGACGACCAAGAAAGAATAGGAAACCAACAACAACAACTCAGGCACCACCGACGACAACAACAACAACATAGGAACCAGCATCGGAGTCGTTGGAGTCGGAAGAATCGAGGTACAACATTAAAAGATCTTTAATTAGCGAGTAAGTTTATACTAGAATTTTATTTATTTTTTTTACAGAAAATCATGTTGTAATTGCAGAAGAGGCTCAGGGGATGATGGCGAGCAGACCGAAATGGAAAAGCAGCGATACACCAACCATAGGACAGGACGGCGGAACTAAATAATATACTACAATATTTTGTAATACATACATATATACTTTTTTAAAATAAAAGAATTTAATAATTTTACAAAAAAAAATTTGTCTGTTTTATATTTTATTTATTTTAATTGTTTCACTTTTGAGGATTTTTTCACTTTCGTTGTTGTCTCACTTTTGATAATTTTTTTTCACTTTGGTTGCTTCACTTTGGTTGTTTTTCATTTTGGTTATTTCACAAAAAAAATTTGTCTTTATATTTTTTCATTTTGGTTGTTTCACTTTTTCGGTTTTTCATTTTGGTTATTTTTTCACTTTGGTTGTTTCGATTTTGATGATTTTTTACTTTATTTCTTTAACCAAGTTTTTAATATAAATAAATAAGATTACAAAAGTACGATAAATAATTACACAATTAATTTTTGTTGCAATTATTTATATAAAAAATATTGCGCATGTCAGGAATCGATCGCTGAACAAAATGTTTGTTTCGAGTAATAAAATGATTATATAAATTTAAGTTTCGAGTAATAAAATGATTATATAAATTTCATTTTTTAGCACATTTCCAACCAAATTGAAAGAAATGTGTATATTAGTTTCACTGTCTGTCCGTCCGTTTACACAAACTTCTACATCTTTTAAGATAGAGTGTTAAAGTTTTGACCATAGATAGATAGTAATAAAATAATAGGTCCAGTAGAACAAAATTTTCTTCTATCTCTTTTCCCCTCTGAGTTATTCCCCCTCCAAGATCGAAAATTGCCCATATTGAACATCTAATAACTTTTAAACCAATAAAAATTTTTGAGGTCTGTAAAAGCCATAAGATAGGAAAATCTTTTATCTTAATTGTGAAATTAACAAATTTTTTAAAATTTAATTCTTTGATGTATAAAAATACCGTTATCTTCATACAACTTTTTTTAGTTTTTTAACACCCTGTATTTCCCAAACTGCTTATTATGGAAGGCTGAAATTTATGTACCAAAGAGATATCTAAAAACTAACTGGAGTCTCTAAAGAAATTGTATCCGTATCTCCCCTCCCCTTTCCGTTGTGGCCCTTCGAAAATCAAAAAATTACATTTTTAATTTACTTGTAAAATTATAACTGCACAATATTTTTAAAAAGAAATATTGAGAAAAATTTCGAAAATCATATTTCTTTAAAGTGCATTAATTTATAAATTATAACCACACTTATAATTAATCAAAATTCTTAATCATGTAAAATTTTGCAAAAAACGAACATTTTGCATATTTTTAGGAGCTATATAAATGAAATATTGGATATTATTTCATATCACATTATATGTTCAATTAAAAGTAAAATTAGGGAAAACTTAAATGATAAGTTTATATATATGTATTTTGTTGGAATAATAAACTTGGAAGGAAAAAAATTAATAAAATCGAACAGGGACTCATTTTTTTTTTTATATATTTACCATATCATTTTTTATCTTTCCTATGTATAGTACATTGAAAATACTACTAAAACTGCACAATATTATAGTACATTGAAAATACTACTAAAACTGCACAATTTACACGTATAGAAATTCCCATTGTTTTAGAATAGCTCATAGTTCTACATGTGGCGATTTTGAGGAAATGTGCTTTTGACAAACCCGTGGTTTGTTTATCGTATTTTTTTGAATTCATTTTCTTGATTTGAATTTATTTATTTTCAACAGTTACAATGTGTTGCTAAATTTAATTTGTCGACTTCAGTTAAAAATAATAAATACAAAAATTTATAATATTTTATTTATTTAAAAAAAAAAATATATTGCGCATGTCAGGAATCGATCGCTGAACAAAATGTTTGTCAGTTGACCATAGTACCAGTTAAGCCACCGAGTCACTTAAGTTTCGAGTAATAAAATGATTATATAAATTTCATTTTTTTTTTTAATTAATTTTCTTGATTTGAATCTATTTATAAAATTTCAACAGTTACAAAGTGTTGCTAAATTTAATTTGTCGACTTCAGTTAAAAATAATAAATACAAAAATTTATCATATTTCATTTATTTAAAAAAAAAAAAATATTGCGCATGTCAGGAATCGATCGCTGAACAAAATGTTTGTCAGTTGACCATAGTACCAGTTAAGCCACCGAGTCACTTGAATTTCAAGTAATAAAATGATTATATAAATTTTATTTTTTTCTTTAAATTTATATTTTTTATACAATAGTAGCTGTTTAGATATTGATAAATTTAATTTATAGACTTCTATAAAAAAAATAACAAATATAAAAATGTATAATATTTTTTATTTATACCTAGGGATTAAAGTAAAAAAAAATTAAGTTAAAACAACAGAAAAGCAGAAAAAGCTGAAAAATTCAAAAAGACAAGTGAAATATCTTAAAATGAAATCTGATTTAAAAAAAAAAAAAAGAAAAACTCCTTTTTTATAATTTTTGTTTTTTTTTTATTATTGAACAAAATAAAATAAATCTTATAATTTTTCAAAGAACCTAATTTTTTTAAAAAAATCAAGCTAAACCAATAGAAAAGCAGAAAAATATTTAAGAGCAGACAAAAACCCCAACAACACAGAAAAATCTTTAAAGGAAATCTGAAGTTTTTTTTAAAAACAGAAAACACATTTTTTTCCATTTTTTTAAATTTATTGTCAACTAAAATATTCAGTTTAATATAATTTTAATTTTAATTTTTCTTAAAATCAATTATTGCCATCTGCTTCTTAATCGGATCGCGTCCTCGAAAAATTAAAGAGTAGCCTGCTTTGTTTAACTGTTCCAGTTCTTCTGGTGATGTTATTTTTTCCGCAATTCTTGATGGCAGGTAAACCAGAAGTTGGTGGAGTCCATCGGTGTTTATTAAAGAGACGGTTACCGCTTTACCGTATTTCGTCTCTTTAAATGCGAATTGTGCAATTTGGTATACTCTTCCTATTGTCAAGTCGTCCAGTTTGGTATATTTGCTGTCAATTCCTGCAGCAGTTGTCTCAAAAGATTCTAAGAAATTCTAAGCAAAAATGAAAAATAAAAAAGAAAAATAAATATTAGCACCAAAAAATATATTAAATTTAATAAATATGTCTTACCATGTTGAAATATGTTTTATTATAAACTTTGTGATTATAAATGATAATTATTTAAATTTTGCGAAGCTATTTATACATTAAATTTATTATGTAAATAAAACAGGATCCAATTTAATATTCATCATATTAATATATTCACTATTTTCACAATAATATATAAGTTGTGGTATTGTATATTCCTCAAAAAGGGCCCTTTGACTGTCAAATAACAAACCACAGCAGAAATAATGAAGATAGTATTTTTGTTGATCCAATAAGTAACGTTTTTGTAGACTTTTTTGTGAAATACATTCTAGCCAGAAATCATACGTGTAAATATGAGCATTAAAAGCAGATCTTAATGCTAAATTTGCCAAGGTAGCTGTTCTTAAATATTTTTCTGCTTTTCTATTGGTTTAGCTTGATTTCTTTTAAAAAATTAGGTTCTTTGAAAAATTATAAGATTTATTTTATTTTGTTCAATAATAAAAACAAAACAAAAATTATAAAAAAGGAGTTTTTCTTTTTTTTTTTTTAAATCAGATTTCATTTTAAGATTTTTCACTTGTCTTTTTGAATTTTTCAGCTTTTTCTGTTTTTCTGTTGTTTTAACTTAATTTTTTTTACTTTAATCCCTAGGTATAAATAAAAAATATTATAAATTTTTATATTTGTTATTTTTTTATAGAAGTCTATAAATTAAATTTATCAATATCTAAACAGCTACAATAGTAGATATAAAAAGATATAAAAAATATAAATTTAAAGAAAAAAATAAAATTTATATAATCATTTTATCACTCGAAACTTAAGTGACTCGGTGGCTTAACTGGTACTATGGTCAACTGACAAACATTTTGTTCAGCGATCGATTCCTGATATGCGCAATATTTTTTTTTTTTTAAATAAATAAAATATTATAAATTTTTGCATTTATTATTTTTAACTGAAGTCGACAAATTAAATTTAGCAACACATTGTAACTGTTGAAATTTTATAAATAAATTCAAATCAAGTAAATTAATTAAAAAAAATACGATAAACAAACCCCGGGTTTGTCAAAAGCACATTTCCTCAAAATCGCCACATGTAGAACTATGAGCTATTCTAAAAATGGGAATTCCTATACGTGTAAATTGTGCAGTTTTAGTAGTATTTTCAATGTACTATAATATTGTGCAGTTTTAGTAGTAAATATTGTGCAGTTTTAGTAGTATTTTCAATGTACTATACATAGGAAAGATAAAAAATATGGTAAATATAAGGTAAAAAATGAGTCCCTGTTCGATTTTATTAATTTTTTTTCCTTCCAAGTTTATTATTCCAACAAAATACATATATATAAACTTATCATTTAAGTTTTCCCTAATTTTACTTTTAATTGAACATATAATGTGATATGAAATAATATCCAATATTTCATTTATATAGCTCCTAAAAATATGCAAAATGTTCGTTTTTTGCAAAATTATACATGATTAAGAATTTTGATTAATTATAAGTGTGATTATACTTTATAAATTAATGCACTTTAAAGAAATATGATTTTCGAAATTTTTCTCAATATTTGTTTTTAAAAATATTGTGCAGTTATAATTTTACAAGTAAATTAAAAATGTAATTTTTTGATATTCGAAGGGCCACAACGGAAAGGGGAGGGGAGATACGGATACAATTTCTTTAGAGACTCTAGTTAGTTTTTAGATATCTCTTTGGTATATAAATTTCAGCCTTCCATAATAAGCAGTTTGGGAAATACAGGGTGTTAAAAAAACTAAAAAAAGTTGTATGAAGATAACGGTATTTTTATACATCAAAGAATTAAATTTTAAAAAATTTGTTAATTTCACAATTAAGATAAAAGATTTTCCTATCTTATGGCTTTTACAGACCTCAAAAATTTTTATTGGTTTAAAAGTTATTAGATGTTCAACAGGGCAATTTTCGATCTTGGAGGGGGAATAACTCAGAGGGGAAAAGAGATAGAAGAAAATTTTGTTCTACTGGACCTATTATTTTATTACTATCTATCTAACACTCTATCTTAAAAGATGTAGAAGTTTGTGTAAACGGACGGACAGACGGATAGACAGAGTGAAACTAATATACACATTTCTTTCAATTTCGTTGGAAATGTGCTAAAAAAATGAAATTTATATAATCATTTTATTACTCGAAGCTTAAGTGACTCGGTGGCTTAACTGGTACTATGGTCAACTGACAAACATTTTGTTCAGCGATCGATTCCTGACATGCGCAATATTTTTTATATAAATAATTGCAACAAAAATTAATTGTGTAATTATTTATCGTACTTTTGTAATCTTATTTATTTATATTAAAAACTTGGTTAAAGAAATAAAGTAAAAAATCATCAAAATCGAAACTACCAAAGTGAAAAAATAACCAAAATGAAAAAACGAAAAAGTGAAACAACCAAAATGAAAAAATATAAAGACAAATTTTTTTTGTGAAATAACCAAAATGAAAAACAACCAAAGTGAAGCAACCAAAGTGAAGCAACCAAAGTGAAAAAAAATCCTCAAAAGTGAGACAACAACGAAAGTGAAAAAATCCTCAAAAGTGAAACAATTAAAATAAATAAAATATAAAACAGACAAATTTTTTTTTGTAAAATTATTAAATTCTTTTATATTAAAAAAGTATATATGTATGTATTACAAAATATTGTAGTATATTATTTAGTTCCGCCGTCCTGTCCTATGGTTGGTGTATCGCTGCTTTACCATTTCGGTCTGCTCGCCATCATCCCCTGAGCCTCTTCTGCAATTACAACAAGATTTTCTGTACAAAAAATAAATAAAATTCTAATATAAACTTACTCGCTAATTAAAGATGTTTTAATGTTGTACCTCGATTCTTCCGACTCCAACGACTCCGATGCTGGTTCCTGTGTTGTTGTTGTTGTCGTCGGTGGTGCCTGAGTTGTTGTTGTTGGTTTCCTATTCTTTCTTGGTCGTCTTGTAGTTACTGGTATCAGCTCATCCTCCTCCATTGACATATCTGGAACAGGTACGGGACCAATATATTTTACCTGGACAGCACCCCAGATATTGTTATTAAAAATAATTCTGCTATTTCGATTATTTGTTAGCAGTTCGATTTTTACATCTTTGGTCTCCTGACCAGAAATCATTTTTAACATTATTATTATTATATTTATATAATATAATGTATTCATTTTTTTTTTGATTTTAGCTTTTCAAATTACTTTATCACTGAAATAATATTTTTAAAGTGATTAGAAATAAATTTCAACTTCTAATTTATACCCTATAAATGCTTACCTTTGCAATATATTTTCACACGTTTTTAAAAATATTGTATTAAATTTCATTTATTATATTTATACTGAATGTGCAAAAAAATATAAGTTCAATATTATATATATATATATATATATATATATATATATATATATATTATTCTCAAAATAATATGTATATATGTTATTTATATAAATTTTTTAAGTAAATTTATATAAAATATATTATTATAAGATTTAATTCTTTTAGCATACCTTAGCTTACAAAAAATATTCCCATCAGACATATAATATTCAATATTATATTGCAATACTCAGGAAACACGCGTACAAAATTTGCACGCGCAAAAAGTATATACACGCGCAAAAAAAAAATGATATAATATACAAACCGTAATTATAAATTATTTGCTTGATATTAAAAATAGTTTATGGGAAATTAAAAATAAAATTACTTAATTAACAAAGACTTAAGATATTTGCAAATTTGTGTAAAAGAAGATACTACTTTTTTGTATATCTACAAAATTGCATAAAATATAAACTTCATTATCGTATTTTATTTTTCTCTAAAGTTAAAGATTTTTTAATATTTTATAATTATGGTTTGTTACCCTATAAAATAAATTCATATATAAAAATATTTTATTGCATAATTTTTTACACGAACAAAATAATGTTAATAAACTTTAATAATATGCCCTTGAATTAAAAATCAAGTTAAATTTAATAACATATCAATATTATCATTGCATAATTTTAACATGTAAAAAATAATGTTAATAAACTTTGATAAGGAAACCTTAAACTATAAAAATCAAGTTCAATTTATTTACAACTTGTTTTTTATAAACACGTGTTTATTATCTTTGATAACAGGTTTTGTTTTTATTTTGTAAACAAAACTTTTGTTTACAAAGGCGGAGCTTTAAAAAAGCTGTCAAGCAGCCATGCGATTTTTGTTTTCTTATTGTTTTATCAATAACATATATAACTAGCAATTCTTTTCGATACACAATTTTTTTGTGTAGACAAAAGCGTTCATAAGAAAAATATACCGTATTTGTTGTTGCAATTTTACAAAAACAAATACACGCTATTCGACCATGATGCTATATACAATATATACAGATATCAAGTTTCTTGTATGTATAAAGAAATCGGCAAATAAAAACTACTATGTGCTTTTGTTGTTTATATTTATTTCACAACAATTTTTTTTTCCACCATATCCATACTAATTTTACTTTTCTTGTATACAAATGCATAATACAAAAAATCATATTATTCATTCACAGAAATCTCATATATACAACAATACTATGCAAATATTCACACAATGATCTTTTCGATTGCATACACAAAATCACCAAATATTGCCTTTCACTTTTGTGGCAAAAATGTTTACAATATAATGTAATATATATATATATATGTATATACTATATTTTGTGGATGCAAGAAAACTTCTTTGCATATACAAAAAAAAAGCAGGTTTTCAAACAAGAAAAATTAAATAAAAAATACCTTAATGCATAGTATCGTTTACAAAACAAAACACAAAAAAACCGAGGTCATATTATTCATTCACCGAAATCTCATATACAAAAAATACTATGCAAATTGTACGCAATGATCTTTTCGATCGCATACACAAAATTACAAAATATCGCCTTTCACTTTTGTAGCTCCATTGCATACTATATGCATATACACAACACCATTAATCACTAATTGATCAATGGCGCCTCATTAATGGCACCTATTAAATGCACCATTGAACACCATTAACCACACCCTTAAATACACCAATTAACCGCTCCATTTAACACCATTAAGCCCACCATTTAACCTAATGAAACCTGAAACCCATTGACCACACCCAAACTCTTTGGTGATATATGGCCGATTCAGTTTCCTGCACAACGTGGCCCTATAACTACTTGTATTTCAAAAAAATTTTAATATCTTCAGCATTTTGAAAAGTTAGCATGAAAAGTGGCAAATTGGTTGCAATTTCTTTGTCGTCCTTCTTAATTTTTTTTATATAACCTGTGTTTAATAGTTCATTGGTGCAAGTTCCTAGCCATAACTCTTATGGGTCTAGTTTGTTTATTCTCGTACGTATGCCATTCAAGTTTAGTATCGTTCATAAATTTTGTCAGGTTTCTGTATTCTATATCTGTGTCTACGTTTATTTTTAGTTGTTTGTTGTTCATCATGTTGACTTTGAAGTTAAGATCTCTGGTTTGCAGAGCCTGGTTTATTTTTCTATAGTCTTCTGTGTTGCTTAATATTACATGTGGTGGTTTGTGTTTCTTCGTAGTCTCTTGAGATTTTTTTGGCTCAGGGGTGTTGTAATTTAAATTATTACAATCATAAATTTGTTCTTTTGAGTAGATAAGCTATAGGAGTTCGAGCGCAATTTTACGTGTATTTTTAAAGGGGGGTCTTTTTAAGGTTGCCGTTGTCCATAAATCTATGTATATCTTAACATAGAAGCACGGAAGCACAAACACACAAACCGTTTTATCTATATTAGTGCATAAAAGCTCTAAATGATCTTTGATATCATCTTATACACATACACACACACATACATAAGCCGCAACCGGCTCTAAATGCCCTTTGATAGTATTTAATACACAAACATAAGCCGCAGACGCATGCCGCATGAATTTTTCGAAGCTCTCTGATAGCATCTTACACACATCCACACACACACACACATACACACATGAGGACAATATTCATAAAAGCTCTCTCCTCGCATATGCAGTCAACGTAAATAAGTAATGCAATCATAAAATCTTCAATAAATTTATTACAAAAATGTTTACATCTTCCACTTATTTATACTTATACTCCCTTTCGATCCTGGTGGAAAAAATATGTGTCACTTAGCTATTACTTCAATTATCTTTTATATTTTTTCTGTACCCCAAATGGCTAAATTAAATCACCATAGTATTCAGGTTTTGGATGTTTCACCTTTGCTCAGAGAAAAACATGTTATAATGCACGTTAAAGCTTTAAAATCTTAATACACATAAACTCTCTGACGCAAAAGCATTGACAAAAGACTTACTTTACATAATATTTATATACATATCACATATACATACATATATATTTCTTTTTATTTACATGAATTCTTTTTATTTATATGTTAAGATATCACACATATTTTTTTATTTATATGTGTAGCAATAATAAAAGTCGCACCAATTTTATAAATAAGACAATAAGTTGTGAAAATATTTTGCATAATCAACAGGAAAATATACATATAAAATTATTAATAACAGGTTCTGATTTAATGTGACCTCATTGCCCAATCAATAAATTATATTAACAACAAAACGCATATTCCAAGAGAAAATTATGTACTTTATAGAATGATTAAAGGTTTTTACTTTAACTACTACTGAATTAATTTTAAGTAAAGTAAATGTGTAGCGTAAGTTTTGGAGGTTATCAACTTTATCACTTTGAATAGGAATATATAAGTTTTTGTTGTAAAGAATATAATCTTTTTGTGGTAATGTTTCACGACGTTGCTTTGTGATTGATATTCTCAGCACCATGACGCATTTAATGAAAAAGTATTACCGATGCTTTAAAATTCTTAACCTATCAATATTTAATTTTTACTGGATGTAGAACTTTTTTCTGACTATTGCAGGTTTTAATTTTTATTCAATGGAATTATAAAATGATAAAAGGAAAAAAAAAAATGTTAAATTTTACTAATAGATTTATTCAATAATTTATATTAAAATACTGATATTTACCTAAAACTTAATTTTAAAGCAAGTTTAACCTTCATCTCATATATTTTAAAGCAAGTTTAACCTTCATCTCATCCTCAAAAAAACTTACGTTGTCTACCCTCCTGTGTAGATTTCTACACATATGGAAATATCAGTATATTTTCAATGGTTAATTTCTTTTTTGGGATTGAAATAAAAAAAGCTGATGTTCTAATTTTATTTTATTAACCAAAAAGAGTCAAATTAATTTTTTTTCAATGCATTTTTAAAGATCATTTCTATTATGTTCACCTTTTTCTTTTATTCTAAGAAAATTTTACGTCGTGTGTAGATTTCTATGTATATGAATTTTTATTTTTTTTTTAAGGTTTTGGTTGCTTGTTCGTGAGTTTGGTTGCTTGATGCGTATTGTGAATTCAATAAGAATTCAAATTATTCACTTACGATCAAACAACCAAAAGCCTCAATGTCACTGAAAGTGTCTAAAAGTCCATATGTGTAAAATTCTACACACGAGGGTAGACAACGTAACTTTTAAAATTATATAAACTAGAATGATATTTTAACCGGGAAATAGTTCTTTTCTTCTTAGAATGGTGGTAGAAATAAAGTCACGAATACCGTTATTTTTCAATCTGCGGTTTTTGAAAAAAAAAAAATAAAAAAAAAGGTATTTGTGTAGTTTTCTACACAAGGGTGGGATGAAGGTTAATAAGAAAAATTCGAAACGATGATTACTAATTGCGCTATTATGTTATATTTCATGTTTTCTTTAGTGTCATCAATCTGCAGAAGGTAAATAAACATTTATTATTGAAAAAATATAACACTTTATTTCAAGGTAAAACGTAACGAAAAAAATATTCTTAACATTCATCTGCCGAAAAGGGTCAATGGTACATTAGTTATTTAAAATTCCTCTTTCAACCGTTTATTATTATAAAAATTTTTAATATAAACTGATATAATAATTTTATCAGCAAATATATAAGTATAATATATTAATGTGTTATTTCTTCTTCAACATTTTTTTCTTCTTCTCCATTTTTTTCTTCTTCTCCATTTTTCTATATAAAAAAATCAAAAACATCAAAAACAAAAATTGCTTTAAAAAGATTTCCACTTTGGGTAGTCATTATAAAAGTTTCATATTTAAATTATGTTTCCAATATTTAGGTTTATTTATATATTGTGGTAATACAAACATTCTTTCCATTTACATTTGATATTTCTTCTTTTTCCAAATATTATATGTAAAAGGATTATTTAAATTTATTTCATTTGATTTCAATTTTCTTTAATTAATTTAATTTTAATTTATGCATTGTTTTTTGAAATTTTAAAATATTTTTAGTGGATATTTTGTAAATAAAATCTGCATTGCAATTTTAAATTAATAAAACTCGGCCATATGAAATCAAGAATTGATAATATTTTCTAAATATCACTATTTCAAAACGAGTATATCAAATTTCAAAATTTTAATATAATACATTAAAACGGATGTCATTAAATCATAATAACGAAAATAGTAAAAATTATCAATAGTTTTGTTATCTTTAAAATTACAAAATATTATTTTTCATCGATTTCATGCCTTTTTTAAAAATTGTGCTTGATATAAGCTTAACTAATCATAAAGAAGAATCTCTTTATATGAATATTTTCAAGTTCTTGCTAATTGTATCATAATTGTTTCAAAATATTTTTGATAAACTAATTTGTTTTTTTACTCTTTGTCCACATTTTGTAAATGTAGTGATATAATAAATATATAATAAATATAAATATATAAATGTTAAACGTTGATTACTATTTACAAAATTATGTTAATGTTAGTATTTCTTGTTTTCTTTAACGTCATCGACCTGCAGAAAGTAAATAAATATTTATTATTGAAAAAATATAGCTTCCACTTAATTTCAAGGTGAATATGTGGAAAATTAGTTAAACGTAATGAAACTCGTCATATTTCAGTATGTATTTTATTATTCATTCTTTTAGATATCGTCTATATTTTTTTATTTTTTTAAATTATATATTTATTTATGGATGTTCCTGCAGATTCTCATGGATGCTATATAATGTTATATACAGATCAATCAGATTTAGTTCTCAACTAATTGTTGGTTTGTGCACACAAATTGTTGCATAGTTCTTAAAAGCGAAATTTAAATATATATGTATATATATGTGTATTTTTATTACATATTATATATTTGTTAAAAGTGAAGTTTAAATATACATGCTATTTTAAAAAATATATGTAATAAAAATTCTAATTCTAACATTCCACCAACTAAAATAAAATAAAAAAAATCAAGTGACAATTGTAAAACATATATATAAAGCTACTATACTATATTATATAAAAATAAATAAAGTTAAGAGTATTTAAAATAATAAAAATATAATGAATAAACAAGCGAAGGAAATTGTTGAAAGAGTCAAAATATTAGTTGATAATGATAAAAATAAAGATAAAG
Organism: Empis stercorea; assembly: GCA_949752835.1. Classification (NCBI taxonomy): domain Eukaryota; kingdom Metazoa; phylum Arthropoda; class Insecta; order Diptera; family Empididae; genus Empis; species Empis stercorea. The sequence goes on from OX457088.1 coordinate 43,878,453, forward strand.
TAGAAGAAAATGTTAAGGAATGCTCTAGACCTAGAGGTTTGAGAAATTTACGTGTGATGCTAAAAGCATCGAGTAAGACAAGTGAAAGAAGCCAAATATGTAGTGGTATATCGTTCTTGCAGAGCTGTCGAACTCAATTAAAGCATCTAAGAATACAAATGGGGTTAGGTTATAAAAACCTACATCCTAACCGAGCAAATTACAGTAGCAACCGTGTCAAATGGGAGGATGTTGAATCAGCTTTTAAAAACCGTATTCGCACAGGTCTGATTGTCAATCTTTTTCATAAAGAGCTTAAAGATTTTTTGGATGATTGCACAGACCTTTTCTGCCGCCGAATTAATAATATTCTCAAAAAAGAAGAGTGCATTAAAGTCAACACTGTTTTTTGTGGGGAGTTTAAAGTTATGAAAAACAACGAAGAGGTATTTGAATTAAAATACATGAATACAAAAAATATTCCTATATATAAAAACACAAATATTAATGAGTGGTTTTTGGATCACGTTAAGAAGCCTATACTAAGAGATTTGGAAGAATTTCAGGAAAAAGATAGTGGTTGCGCTTTATCTGCTATTATTAATTTGGGTGTTAATATAAATAAATTTACACCACAGTTGGGATCATCATTCATTGAACTGCCTGAAGAAATTAAAAAAAAAGAGGCATGTATTAATGTAAAAAATAATGATGATGGTTGTTTCGCGTGGGCTGTATTATCAGCTATACATCCTGTTGACAAAGATCCTCAACGTATTACAAAATATCCACACTATGCAAATGTTCTCAATTTAACTAACATTCAATTTCCAATGACAATTAAACAAATACCGAGATTTGAGAAGCAGAATGACATTTCAATCAATGTATACATATTAAAATATATACGAAAAGAGCATTTTATAACTTTACCCACATATTTAACAAATGAAAAACTGAATCAACATGTAAATCTGCTATTAATACAGAATGAGTACTATAATGATGATGAAGAGGATGTTGAAGCTGACGCTGCTACTATAAAATATCACTATGTTTGGATTAAAAATTTATTACGCCTTTTATCATCACAACTATCAAAAATGAATGGCCAAAGTTTTTCTGCGATCGCTGTCTACATTACTTTTATACACACAACGGCTTGGAAAAACATATTGAAGATTGTAAAACTCTCAATAAATGCAAAATCAGGTTGCCAACAGCTGAACAGGCGATGCTAGAATTTAAGAATTATAAAAATAAGGTTGAAGCACCATTCATTATTTATGCTGATTTGGAGTGTTTTTTACAACAAATAAGTGATGGAAACAAGTATCAAAATCATATTCCATGTAATATAGGTTATTATGTAAAATGTTCATATGACCCCACTTTATCGTTTTATAAATCCTATCGTGGTGATGACTGTATACAATGGTTTACTCGTAAATTATTACAGTTTGCTGAAGATGTAGAAACAGTTTTTCTTTGTGATCTACCAATGGAACAGCTAACACAAAACCAAAATCTACAGTTTAATACCGGAAGACTTTGTCATATATGTGAAAAACCATTTAATTAAAATGATAAAAAGGTGCGTGATCACTGTTACTTAACGGGCAAGTACCGAGGTCCAGCACATGAGGGTTGTAATATTAATTATCAAGATAGTTATACAGTTCCAATTATATTTCACAATTTAAGTGGATATGATTCACATTTTATTACTAAGAATTTAGCATCAGATTTAGAAGGTAGAATATTATTATTACCAATCAATAAAGAAAGATATATTTCATTTACTAAACATTTAGATGGGAATCTTATTAAATTTAGGTTTATTGACTCATAGCGTTTTATGAGTAGTGGTCTTGATACTTTATCATCTTTTCTAATTTCGTTTCCAATTCTAAAATCAGAATTTCAAAATTTATCTGAAAATCAATTTAATTTGGTAACTCGAAAAGGTGTATATCCTTATGACCACTTCGATGCTTTAAGCAGATTTTCAGAAAATTCTTTACCATCTATTGATAAATTTTACAATAAATTAAACGACATGCAAATAAGTGAGGTTATTTCATATATTAAAAAGTCTGTGTCAGTATAACAAACACAGCAATTTGAGCCATATTGGGGAAGCATGTAATTATAGTGAAACTCATAAATTTTTGTTTTAGCTAAATCCAGAATGCACATACCCACATAAATTGGTTTATTAAAGAAAATTTCAGTTTTGTTTAGTTCTATGGCTACTAGGTTTTCATTAAAAATAGTTGAGATTTAAATTCTGGTTTAGAAATAAGAGCCTCAGCACCATATCTACCAGACCACTTTGTCACCAATTTTACAATTTTACAAGTTTGCGAACATTTTCCATTGTTTTACCAAATATCGCATTTATCATTAATTTAAACAAATTTTTCTCAAAATCATTTTTTGCCGACGTTCGAAGTTTTATGTTTAAATCAATATAGTCTTATACACCCCCCATGAATACGATAAAGTGGGGTCATATGAACATTTTACATAATAACCTATATTACATGGAATATGATTTTGATACTTGTTTCCATCACTTATTTGTTGTAAAAAACACTCCAAATCAGCATAAATAATGAATGGTGCTTCAACCTTATTTTTATGATTCTTAAATTCTAGCATCGCCTGTTCAGCTGTTGGCAACCTGATTTTGCATTTATTGAGAGTTTTACAATCTTCAATATGTTTTTCCAAGGCGTTGTGTGTATAAAAGTAATGTAGACAGCGATCGCAGAAAAACTTTGGCCATTCATTTTTGATAGTTGTGATGATAAAAGGCGTGATAAATTTTTAATCTAAACATAGTGATATTTTATAGTAGCAGCATCAGCTTCAACATCCTCTTCATCATCATTATAATACTCATTCTGTATTAATAGCAGATTTACATGTTGATTCAGTTTTTCATTTGTTAAATATGTGGGTAAAGTTATAAAATGCTCTTTTCGTATATATTTTAATATGTATACATTGATTGAAATGTCATTCTGCTTCTCAAATCTCGGTATTTGTTTAATTGTCATTGGAAATTGAATGTTAGTTAAATTGAGAACATTTGCATAGTGTGGATATTTTGTAATACGTTGAGGATCTTTGTCAACAGGATGTATAGCTGATAATACAGCCCACGCGAAACAACCATCATCATTATTTTTTACATTAATACATGCATCTTTTTTTTTAATTTCTTCTGGCAGTTCAATGAATGATGATCCCAACTGTGGTGTAAATTTATTTATATTAACACCCAAATTAATAGCAGATAAAGACCAACCACTATCTTTTTCCTGAAATTCTTCCAAATCTCTTAGTATAGGCTTCTTCACATGATCCAAAAACCACTCATTAATATTTGTGTTTTTATATATAGGAATATTTTTTGTATTCATGTATTTTAATTCAAATACCTCTTCGTTGTTTTTCATAACTTTAAACTCCCCACAAAAAACAGTGTTGACTTTAATGCACTCTTCTTTTTTGAGAATATTATTAATGCGGCGGCATAAAAGGTCTGTGCAATCATCCAAAAAATCTTTAGGCTCTTTATGAAAAAGATTGACAATCACACCTGTGCGAATACGGTTTTTAAAAGCTGATTCAACATCCTCCCATTTGACACGGTTGCTACTGTAATTGGCTCGGTTAGGATGTAGGTTTTTATAACCTAACCCCATTTGTATTCTTAGATGCTTTGAGTTCGACAGCTCTGCAAGAATGATATACCACTACATATTTGGCTTCTTTCACTTGTCTTACTCGATGCTTTTAGCATCACACGTAAATTTCTCAAACCTCTAGAGCATTCCTTAACATTTTCTTCTACTTTATCTTTATTTTTATCATTATCAACTAATATTTTGACTCTTTCAACAATTTCCTTCGTTTGTTTATTCATTATATTTTTATTATTTTAAATACTCTTAACTTTATTTATTTTTATATAATATAGTATAGTAGCTTTATATATGAGGGACCTAGTTTCAAAGCTAAATAAGTCCACCTTAAGTGATTTTCGGCAAAATGGAAAATACTTCTGTACGGCTTCAGCACTGTGCTATATTGATGTTTTTGTTGTATTTATTTTTTTATTATTATTAATTTAATAATGTTTTCATAAAATATAAATACAATCGCAATTACTTAAGATATTTAATTTTGAAATTTGGATATCGAGACTTTTGCAACTTATCTTTGAAGCTTATTAGTTTTGAAAAATGCAAGTGAGGAGTTTGGTAGTTTTGAAAATTAAAAAAATGGATACAGTTAGTTTTAAAAAAAGCCTTTAATTTAATTAAGAAAAAATAATAAAAATTCATTTTTTTTAATAACTAAAAATTAATAATAAGTTTATAAATACGGCCTTCAGTAGTTACAACTGCATTATATTCGCAAATTACATCATCCCTATCTTCCTCAAAATGTTCATAATTGGAATTATATATTATTTTAGAATATAATGTTAAACTTTGCATTTTCTTCCATTCATTTCCATAATGTACAAATATGATAAAATCAGAATAAAAAATTGTGATGTATATCATATAGATTATTTATATATATATAAATAATTTATATAGTTTATTTTGAATTAATTACCATTTAATTTCGCTTTTATTTAATACTATTAAGATAACATGTAATATACCTTGCATTACACGTTAATAAAAAATATTTTGTTGAATTATTGAACTTAATATCTCATATATTTTATCATATTTGACATACGTTGTTTTGATTTATATTGTATTTTTGAAGAACACAACAACTACGGTAGGGACCTGTATTTTAATTTTATCTATTTAACTCTGGAAATGGTGAGTTTTGAAAAAAATATGGACTTTGCGAGTTTTGAAAGTTATCTTACTATGGACATTGTGAGTTTTGAAAAAACATCCCAAATTGAAGGGTAAATTACTAAGTGATTTAGTTGCTTTCCTATTTGATAATTGCATATCACATTAAGCACATCCTAAGCTATAAAAAACCATTGCAATCTCAAAAAATTCAAAAAGTGGACTTACTTAGTTTTGAAACTAGACCCCTCATATATGTTTTATAATTGTCACTTGATTTTTTTTATTTTATTTTAGTTGGTGGAATGCTAGAATTAGAATTTTTATTACATATATTTTTTAAAATAGCATGTATATTTAAACTTCACTTTTAACAAATATATAATATGTAATAAAAATACACATATATATACATATATATTTAAATTTCGCTTTTAAGAACTATGCAACAATTTGTGTGCACAAACCAACAATTAGTTGAGAACTAAATCTGATTGATCTGTATATAACATTATATAGCATCCATGAGAATCTGCAGGAACATCCATAAATAAATATATAATTTAAAAAAATAAAAAAATATAGACGATATCTAAAAGAATGAATAATAAAATACATACTGAAATATGACGAGTTTCATTACGTTTAACTAATTTTCCACATATTCACCTTGAAATTAAGTGGAAGCTATATTTTTTCAATAATAAATATTTATTTACTTTCTGCAGGTCGATGACGTTAAAGAAAACAAGAAATACTAACATTAACATAATTTTGTAAATAGTAATCAACGTTTAACATTTATATATTTATATTTATTATATATTTATTATATCACTACATTTACAAAATGTGGACAAAGAGTAAAAAAACAAATTAGTTTATCAAAAATATTTTGAAACAATTATGATACAATTAGCAAGAACTTGAAAATATTCATATAAAGAGATTCTTCTTTATGATTAGTTAAGCTTATATCAAGCACAATTTTTAAAAAAGGCATGAAATCGATGAAAAATAATATGTTGTAATTTTAAAGTTAACAAAACTATTGATAATTTTTACTATTTTCGTTATTATGATTTAATGACATCCGTTTTAATGTATTATATTAAAATTTTGAAATTTGATATACTCGTTTGGAAATAGTTATATTTAGAAAATATTATCAATTCTTGATTTCATATGGCCGAGTTTTATTAATTTAAAATTGCAATGCAGATTTTATTTACAAAATAACCACTAAAAATATTTTAAAATTTCAAAAAACAATGCATAAATTAAAATTAAATTAATTAAAGAAAATTGAAATCAAATGAAATAAATTTAAATTAGCCTTTTACATATAATATTTGGAAAAAGAAGAAATATCAAATGTAAATGGAAAGAATGTTTGTATTACCACAATATATAAATAAACCTAAATATTGGAAACATAATTTAAATATGAAACTTTTATAATGACTACCCAAAGTGGAAATCTTTTTAAAGCAATTTTTGTTTTTGATGTTTTTGATTTTTTTATATAGGAAAATGCAGAAAAAGAAAAAAATGTTGAAGAAGAAATAACACATTAATATATTATACTTATATATTTGCTGATAAAATTATTATATCAGTTTATATTAAAATTTTTTATAATAATAAACGGTTGAAAGAGGAATTTTAAATAACTAATGTACCATTGACCCTTTTCGGCAGATGAATGTTAAGAATATTTTTTTCGTTACGTTTTACCTTGAAATAAAGTGTTATATTTTTTCAATAATAAATGTTTATTTACCTTCTGCAGATTGATGACACTAAAGAAAACATGAAATATAACATAATAGCGCAATTAGTAATCATCGTTTCGAATTTTTATTATTAACCTTCATCCCACCCTTGTGTAGAAAACTACACAAATACCATTTTTTTTGGAATTTTTTTCAAAAACCGCAGATTGAAAAATAACGGTATTCGTGACTTTATTTCTACCACCATTCTAAGAAGAAAAGAACTATTTCCCGGTTAAAGTATCATTCTAGTTTATATAATTTTAAAAGTTACGTTGTCTACCCTCGTGTGTAGAATTTTACACATATGGACTTTTAGACACTTTCAGTGACATTGAGGCTTTTGGTTGTTTGATCGTAAGTGAATAATTTGAATTCTTATTGAATTCACAATACGCATCAAGCAACCAAACTCACGAACAAGCAACCAGAACCTTAAAAAAAAAATAAAAATTCATATACATAGAAATCTACACACGACGTAAAATTTTCTTAGAATAAAAGAAAAATGCAATGAACATAATAGAAATGATCTTTAAAAATGCATTGAAAAAAAATTAATTTGACTCTTTTTGGTTAATAAAATAAAATTAGAACATCAGCTTTTTTTATTTCAATCCCAAAAAAGAAATTAACCATTGAAAATATACTGATATTTCCATATGTGTAGAAATCTACACAGGAGGGTAGACAACGTAAGTTTTTTTGAGGATGAGATGAAGGTTAAACTTGCTTTAAAATTAAGTTTTAGGTAAATATCAGTATTTTAATATAAATTATTGAATAAATCTATTAGTAAAATTTTACATTTTTTTTTTCCTTTTATCATTTTATAATTCCATTGAATAAAAATTAAAACCTGCAATAGTCAGAAAAAAGTTCTACATCCAGTAAAAATTAAATATTGATAGGTTAAGAATTTTAAAGCATCGGTAATACTTTTTCATTAAATGCGTCATGGTGCTGAGAATATCAATCACAAAGCAACGACGTGAAACATTACCACAAAAAGATTATATTCTTTACAACAAAAACTTATATATTCCTATTCAAAGTGATAAAGTTGATAACCTCCAAAACTTACGCTACACATTTACTTTACTTAAAATTAATTCAGTAGTAGTTAAAGTAAAAACCTTTAATCATTCTATAAAGTACATAATTTTCTCTTGGAATATGCGTTTTGTTGTTAATATAATTTATTGAATGGGCAATGAGGTCACATTAAATCAGAACCTGTTATTAATAATTTTATATGTATATTTTCCTGCTGATATGCAAAATATTTTCACAACTTATTGTCTTATTTATAAAATTGATGCGACTTTTATTATTGCTACACATATAAATAAAAAAATATGTGTGATATTTTAACATATAAATAAAAATATCTTTCCAACGAGTGGTCAAACTTTATTTTTGGTGCACATTTACTATATAAAATTACATTTTTATTCGGAAAAAGATGTTTTGGCAAAATGCAAATAGCGCCGCCTACCGGCCGAATTTTAAAATTCTATGAATTACATCTGGTTCTCAATAAATCAAGCTTTCCACCGGTGGGTCTATCATAAACTTGTGTGTACAGTAACTATGTGAAATAACTGCTTTTTATTGTTTACATCGGACAGACGGACGGACAGAAAAGCGTTAACATAAGGGATTTTTTTTAAAAAAAGCCCTAAAAAGAATTCATGTAAATAAAAAGAAATATATATGTATGTATATGTGATATGTATATAAATATTATGTAAAGTAAGTCTTTTGTCAATGCTTTTGCGTCAGAGAGTTTATGTGTATTAAGATTTTAAAGCTTTAACGTGCATTATAATATGTTTTTCTCTGAGCAAAGGTGAAACATCCAAAACCTGAATACTATGGTGATTTAATTTAGCCATTTGGGGTACAGAAAAAATATAAAAGATAATTGAAGTAATAGCTAAGTGACACATATTTTTTCCACCAGGATCGAAAGGGAGTATAAGTATAAATAAGTGGAAGATGTAAACATTATTGTAATAAATTTATTGAAGATTTTATGATTGCATTACTTATTTACGTTGACTGCATATGCGAGGAGAGAGCTTTTATGAATATTGTCCTCATGTGTGTGTGTGTGTGTGTGTGTGTGTGGATGTGTGTAAGATGCTATCAGAGAGCTTCGAAAAATTGATGCGGCATGCGTCTGCGGCTTATGTTTGTGTATTAAATACTATTAAAAGGCATTTAGAGCCGGTTGCGGCTTATGTATGTGTGTGTGTATGTGTATAAGATGATATCAAAGATCATTTAGAGCTTTCATGCACTAATATAGATAAAACGGTTTGTGTGTTTGTACTTCCGTGCTTCTATGTTAAGATATACATAGATTTATGGACAACGGCAACCTTAAAAAGTAATTTTAGACCCCCCTTTAAAAATACACGTAAAATTGCGCTCGAACTCCTATAGCCTATCTACTCAAAAGAACAAATTTATGATTGTAATAATTTAAATTACAACACCCCTGAGCCAAAAAAATCTCAAGAGACTATGAAGGAACACAAACCACCACATGTAATATTAAGCAACACAGAAGACTATAGAAAAATAAACCAGGCTCTGCAAACCAGAGATCTTAACTTCAAAGTCAACATGATGAACAACAAACAACTAAAAATAAACGTAGACACAGATATAGAATACAGAAACCTGACAAAATTTATGAACGATACTAAACTTGAATGGCATACGTACGAGAATAAACAAACTAGACCCATAAGAGTTATGGCTAGGAACTTGCACCAATGAACTATTAAACACAGGTTATATAAAAAAAATTAAGAAGGACGACAAAGAAATTGCAACCAATTTGCCACTTTTCATGCTAACTTTTCAAAATGCTGAAGATATTAAAATTTTTTTGAAATACAAGTAGTTATAGGACCACGTTGTGCAGGAAACTGAATCGTCCATATATCACCAAAGAGTTTGGGTGTGGTCAATGGGTTTCAGGTTTCATTAGGTTAAATGGTGTGCTTAATGGTGTTAAATGGAGCGGTTAATTGGTATGTTTAAGGGTGTGGTTAATGGTGTTAAATGGTGCATTTAATAGGTGCCATTAATGAGGCGCCATTGATCAATTAGTGATTAATGGTGTTGTGTATATGCATATAGTATGCAATGGAGCTACAAAATTGAAAGGCGATATTTTGTAATTTTGTGTATGCGATCGAAAAGATCATTGCGTACAATTTGCATAGTATTTTTTGTATATGAGATTTCGGTGAATGAATAATATGACCTCGGTTTTTTTTGTGTTTTGTTTTGTAAACGATACTATGCATTAAGGTATTTTTTATTTAATTTTTCTTCTTTGAAAACCTGCTTTTTTTTTGTATATGCAAAGAAGTTTTCTTGCATCCACAAAATATAGTATATACATATATATATATATATATATTACATTATATTGTAAACATTTTTGCCACAAAAGTGAAAGGCAATATTTGGTGATTTTGTGTATGCAATCGAAAAGATCATTGTGTGAATATTTGCATAGTATTGTTGTATATATGAGATTTCTGTGAATGAATAATATGATTTTTTGTATTATGCATTTGTATATAAGAAAAGTAAAATTAGTATGGACATGGTGGAAAAAAAAATTGTTGTGAAATAAATATAAACAACAAAAGCACATAGTAGTTTTTATTTGCTGATTTCTTTATACATACAAGAAACTTGATATCTGTATATATTGTATATAGCATCATGGTCGAATAGCGTGTATTTGTTTTTGTAAAATTGCAACAACAAATACGGTATATTTTTCTTATGAACGCTTTTGTCTACACAAAAAAATTGTGTATCGGAAAGAATTGCTAGTTATATATGTTATTGATAAAACAACAAGAAAACAAAAATCGCATGGCTGCTTGACAGCTTTTTTAAAGCTCCGCCTTTGTAAACAAAAGTTTTGTTTACAAAATAAAAACAAAACCTGTTATCAAAGATAATAAACACGTGTTTATAGAAAACAAGTTGTAAATAAATTGAACTTGATTTTTATAGTTTAAGGTTTCCTTATCAAAGTTTATTAACATTATTTTTTACATATTAAAATTATGCAATGATAATATTGATATGTTATTAAATTTAACTTGATTTTTAATTCAAGGGAATATTATTAAAGTTTATTAACATTATTTTGTACATGTAAAAAATTATGCAATAAAATATTTTTATATATGAATTTATTTTATAGGGTAACAAACCATAATTATAAAATATTAAAAAATCTTTAACTTTAGAGAAAAATAAAATACGATAATGAAGTTTATATTTTATGCAATTTTGTAGATATACAAAAAAGTAGTATATTCTTTTACACAAATTTGCAAATATCTTAAGTCTTTGCTAATTAAGTAATTTTATTTTTAATTTCCCATAAACTATTTTTAATATCAAGCAAATAATTTATAATTACGGTTTGTATTTTATATCATTTTTTTTTGCGCGTGTATATATTTTTTGCGCGTGAAAATTTTGTACGCGTGTTTCCTGAGTATTGCAATATAATATTGAATATTATATGTCTGATGGGAATATTTTTTGTAAGCTAAGGTATGCTAAAAGAATTAAATCTTATAATAATATATTTTTTATAAATTTACTTAAAAAATTTATATCAATAACATATATACATATTATTTTGAGAATAATATAATTATATATATATATATATATATATATAATATTGAATTTATATTTTTTTGCACATTCAGTATAAATATAATAAATGAAATTTAATACAATATTTTTAAAAACGTGTGAAAATATATTGCAAAGGTAAGCATTTATAGGGTATAAATTAGAAGTTGAAATTTATTTCTAATCACTTTAAAAATATTAAGTCAGTGATAAAGTAATTTGAAAAGCTAAAATCAAAAAAAAAAAAATGAATACATTATATTATATAAATATAATAATAATAATGTTACAAATGATTTCTGGTCAGTAGACCAAAGATGTAAAAATCGTACTGCTAACAAATAATCGAAATAGCAGAATTATTTTTAATAACAATATCTGGGGTGCTGTCCAGGTAAAATATATTGGTCCCGTACCTGTTCCAGATATGTCAATGGAGAGGAGGATGAGCTGATACCAGTAACTACAAGACGACCAAGAAAGAATAGGAAACCAACAACAACAACTCAGGCACCACCGACGACAACAACAACAACACAGGAACCAGCATCGGAGTCGTTGGAGTCGGAAGAATCGAGGTACAACATTAAAACATCTTTAAAAAACATCTTAAAACATCTTTCAATATTTTGTAATACATACATATATACTTTTTTAAAATAAAAGAATTTAATAATTTTATAAAAAAAAATTTGTCTGTTTTATATTTTATTTATTTTAATTGTTTCACTTTTGAGGATTTTTTCACTTTCATTGTTGTCTCACTTTTGACAATTTTTTTTCACTTTGGTTGCTTCACTTTGGTTGCTTCACTTTGGTTGTTTTTCATTTTGGTTATTTCACAAAAAAAATTTGTCTTTATATTTTTTCATTTTGGTTGTTTCACTTTTTCGTTTTTTCATTTTGGTTATTTTTTCACTTTGGTTGTTTCGATTTTGATGATTTTTTACTTTATTTCTTTAACCAAGTTTTTAATATAAATAAATAAGATTACAAAAGTACGATAAATAATTACACAATTAATTTTTGTTGCAATTATTTATATAAAAAATATTGCGCATGTCAGGAATCGATCGCTGAACAAAATGTTTGTCAGTTGACCATAGTACCAGTTAAGCCACCGAGTCACTTAAGCTTCGAGTAATAAAATGATTATATAAATTTCATTTTTTTAGCACATTTCCAACCAAATTGAAAGAAATGTGTATATTAGTTTCACTGTCTGTCCGTCCGTTTACACAAACTTCTACATCTTTTAAGATAGAGTGTTAAAGTTTTGACCATAGATAGATAGTAATAAAATAATAGGTCCAGTAGAACAAAATTTTCTTCTATCTCTTTTCCCCTCTGAGTTATTCCCCCTCCAAGATCGAAAATTGCCCATATTGAACATCTAATAACTTTTAAACCAATAAAAATTTTTGAGGTCTGTAAAAGCCATAAGATAGGAAAATCTTTTATCTTAATTGTGAAATTAAAAAATTTTTTAAAATTTAATTCTTTGATGTATAAAAATACCGTTATCTTCATACAACTTTTTTTAGTTTTTTTAACACCCTGTATTTCCCAAACTGCTTATTATGGAAGGCTAAAATTTATGTACCAAAGAGATATCTAAGAACTAACTAGAGTCTCTAAAGAAATTGTATCCGTATCTCCCCTCCCCTTTCCGTTGTGGCCCTTCGAAAATCAAAAAATTACATTTTTAATTTACTTGTAAAATTATAACTGCACAATATTTTTAAAAACAAATATTGAGAAAAATTTCGAAAATCATATTTCTTTAAAGTGCATTAATTTATAAATTATAATCACACTTATAATTAATCAAAATTCTTAATCATGTAAAATTTTGCAAAAAACGAACATTTTGCATATTTTTAGGAGTTATATAAATGAAATATTGGATATTATTTCATATCACATTATATGTTCAATTAAAAGTAAAATTAGGGAAAACTTAAATGATAAGTTTATATATATGTATTTTGTTGGAATAATAAACTTGGAAGGAAAAAAAATTAATAAAATCGAACAGGGACTCATTTTTTACCTTATATTTACCATATCATTTTTTATCTTTCCTATGTATAGTACATTGAAAATACTACTAAAACTGCACAATATTTACTACTAAAACTGCACAATATTTACTACTAAAACTGCACAATATTATAGTACATTGAAAATACTACTAAAACTGCACAATTTACACGTATAGGAATTCCCATTTTTAGAATAGCTCATAGTTCTACATATGGCGATTTTGAGGAAATGTGCTTTTGACAAACCCGGGGTTTGTTTATCGTATTTTTTTTTAATTAATTTTCTTGATTTGAATTTATTTATAAAATTTGAACAGTTACAATGTGTTGCTAAATTTAATTTGTCGACTTCAGTTAAAAATAATAAATGCAAAAATTTATAATATTTTATTTATTTAAAAAAAAAAAATATTGCGCATGTCAGGAATCGATCGCTGAACAAAATGTTTGTCAGTTGACCATAGTACCAGTTAAGCCACCGAGTCACTTAAGTGTCGAGTGATAAAATGATTATAAAATTTCATTTTTTTTTGTAATTAATTTTCTTGATTTGAATTTATTTATAAAATTTCAACAGTTACAAAGTGTTGCTAAATTTAATTTGTCGACTTCAGTTAAAAATAATAAATACAAAAATTTATAATATTTTGTTTATTTAAAAAAAAAAATATTGCGCATGTCAGGAATCGATCGCTGAACAAAATGTTTGTCAGTTGACCATAGTACCAGTTAAGCCACTGAGTCACTTGAATTTCAAGTAATAAAATGATTATATAAATTTTATTTTTTTCTTTAAATTTATATTTTTTATACAATAGTAGCTGTTTAGATATTGATAAATTTAATTTATAGACTTCTATAAAAAAATAACAAATATAAAAATTTATAATATTTTTTATTTATACCTAGGGATTAAAGTAAAAAAAATTAAGTTAAAACAACAGAAAAGCAGAAAAAGCTGAAAAATTCAAAAAGAGAAGTGAAAAATCTTAAAATGAAATCTGATTTAAAAAAAAAAAAAAGAAAAACTCCTTTTTTATAATTTTTGTTTTGTTTTTATTATTGAACAAAATAAAATAAATCTTATAATTTTTCAAAGAACCTAATTTTTTTAAAAAAATCAAGCTAAACCAATAGAAAAGCAGAAAAATATTTAAGAACAGACAAAAACCCCAACAACACAGAAAAATCTTTAAAGGAAATCTGAAGTTTTTTTTAAAAACAGAAAACACATTTTTTTCCATTTTTTTTAATTTATTGTCAACTAAAATATTCAGTTTAATATAATTTTAATTTTAATTTTTCTTAAAATCAATTATTGCCATCTGCTTCTTAATCGGATCGCGTCCTCGAAAAATTAAAGAGTAGCCTGCTTTGTTTAACTGTTCCAGTTCTTCTGGTGATGTTATTTTTTCCGCAATTCTTGATGGCAGGTAAACCAGAAGTTGGTGGAGTCCATCGGTGGTTATTAAAGAGACGGTTACCGCTTTACCGTATTTCGTCTCTTTAAATGCGAATTGTGCAATTTGGTATACTCTTCCTATTGTCAAGTCGTCCAGTTTGGTATATTTGCTGTCAATTCCTGCAGCAGTTGTCTTAAAAGATTCTAAGAAATTCTAAGCAAAAATGAAAAATAAAAAAGAAAAATAAATATTAGCAACAAAAAATATATTAAATTTAATAAATATGTCTTACCATGTTGAAATATGTTTTATTATAAACTTTGTGATTATAATTGATAATTATTTAAATTTTGCGAAGCTATTTATACTTTAAATTTATTATGTAAATAAAACAGGATCCAATTTAATATTCATCATATTAAAATATTCACTATTTTCACAATAATATATAAGTTGTGGTATTGTATATTCCTCAAAAAGGGCCCTTTGACTGTCAAATAACAAACCACAGCAGAAATAATGAAGATAGTATTTTTGTTGATCCAATAAGTAACGTTTCTGTAGACTTTTTTGTGAAATACATTCTAGCCAGAAATCATACGTGTAAATATGAGCATTAAAAGCAGATCTTAATGCTAAATTTGCCAGCTAGGTGGTTGAAATTGTAGGTTACTAGCCTGATGTAGATCCATACTGCTTGTATAAAATATTTGATATTATCAGTCTCCTTTTATATACAAAATATTTATTTCAAGTGCCCTTCATTTTTTGTCTTTTTGTGACAATAATAATAAAATCATAATGAATATGAAATCAACAGGCATAATTGTTAAATACATTATATGGAAAAAAATTTTGGTCCACCACAGAAAAACTCATTTATATGGCTACTTTTGATTTCAATTAACTTATTTTTATGTCGAATATTATTATTACTTTATTGCAAAAAAATAACCACAAATACCTTTTACTTTTTTTAGTTGTTTTATATTACTTTTTTTCTTTACATTATCTAGTTTATATTATTTTCTACTACAGCTATAGCTACAACCAAGGCTCGAAGTAAACAAATATAATCTTTATTTTTAATAGTAATTATTCCTTTCCGCATAGCGCTTTCTTCATCAAAAGAATTATAGTTTTTACCTCGTCCTTTACCTTGGGGTAATCGTACTGATGTTACCTGCAGACAGAACGTATCAGTACTTAGTCCAATAGAATTACTTTGAAAAATTTTAGATATAAGATTCCATATTTCATCTAAATTTATTTCTGATGCTTCCTTAAAATTTATCCAGCCAGGACCACGCTCATAAAAATTATTATCACAGAATGTTATACCTACTAAATCGGTTGGTAAAAGTCTATCTGATACATGTTGAATTACTTCTTGAACACCTTGTTTAATCCAAGTAATCGGCTCCTCATTTTCAGGCAATTTTTTTATAGCAAATTCTACGCGATGTCCGCGTAAATTAAAACATTTAACAAACGATGATGTCTCACTTACAATATTAAACCGATTCATCTTTAAAAGTTAATTGAAAGCTAAAAAATAGTTAACAGATTTGCTACTTATATTGTAAAATTTACAATAAAATAATGCAATTAAAACAGGTTTATAAAATATCTTTTTTATTAATCCAAGAATTGTGTGTATCATTAAAACCAAGCCATTTAACAGAAACTTTGTCACCTTTTCGTTGTATTATTTTTTCTACTAGATAAGAGTTTGAGTTTTTTGTTTTTTGTAATTCATATTCATAAAATCCGCCCATTATTGGTTGTTCTTTATAATCAATTAGAGAATATGTTATGGGGTTTGTCAAATTAACTTTTGAAATTTTAAAAATTTCAGTAGACCAATTTGGTTCATATCCCTTTTGAAAAGTTCCTTTGGATTTACTAATGCGTACAAAATCATTTACCTTAAATTTAGCTTTATTATATAACTTAGGCTTATTGTAGATTGTTGTTAGTAAAGTTTTTCAGTTTTATTTGTTACTTGATATGGTTTCATTTTTATTGTACGATGTATTGTATGATTGTATTTATAAATTAAATCATCTAAAATTGAAACCCATTTATAACTTCCTTGTAAACTAAATTCCTTCCACATATTATTTTTTAATGTTCGATTGAAACGTTCACAAATAGAAGCCTTAAGTTTTGTGTATGTGTTAAAATGGTTTATATTATGTTTTTTCATTAAAATTTGGAAATTACTATTAAAAAATTCTTTTCCTTGATCAGAATGAATATTTTTTGGAATTTGTTTGCTTTTAGTTAAAATGATGTTCATGGCGTTCGTTACATCAATTCCACTTTTTGATTTAACTGGTTCTGCATAAGCATATTTTGAAAACATATCAATAACCGTAAGAAGATATTTATAGCCTTTGTTGAATTTTGCAAATGGAATCATTTCTACTAAATCGATCTGCCAGGTATCATTTAATCCTTTCTGTTTAACTTCACGTCTTTTAAAATTTTTTCTTGCCGGCTTATGCAGCTCATCTACAATTGACTTTTTACTCATACCAATACCTCATAACTAACTTAAAACTCTTAGTAAGTTTAGTTTTATAGATTTTGTCAAAGAATAAAGTTGTGTTTTTAAAATGCAGAAGAAAATAATTTTTGTTGATTTTCAATTTGTAATTGGTAATGGTAAACAATATTTTATAAAAGAAATGGCTACACTTAAACAAGGGTCACTATTAGCAGAATTTTTTTTATTTAAATCACCATACCCTAAAGAAGAATTGACTTATGACATTTTACAAGAAAATTACTACAACCTTTGTATATAAATTTATATAGTAGTCCCACTTGACTGATTTTTTTTGAATCGTGGCGACGAGAGAAGTGCTAACTAAAATATAGTAGGGACATAAATCATATTTTTGATTTAACAGGGCCATCTACATTTGAATAACTGAAACAATTCAAAATGGCAAATTTGTGTATATTTGTTATTGTAATATTTTTTATTTCTTATTCTGGATTCAGAAGTGTAAGAGGGGAACATATGAGATTTTTTTCCTGGATTACACGATTTGCAAAAGAGGAGCACTGGCATAGTTAACTGTAGATCACTATAATGAATGTGTTTACCAAATTTTAGCACAATCCATCCAGTGGTACCAGAGAAAATCCCAGATGAAAATATGGCCATTCATCATTTCACCCAGACCACTAATTTGAATGTGGTTGCCAAGTTTTAGCACAATCCATCCAGTGGTACCAGAGAAAATCCCAGATGAAAATATGGCCATTCATCATTTCATCCAGACCAATAAAAATTAAAAAATTAGGAAATTTTATAAAATCGGCACCATCGCCAATGAATAATAACACAAAAAACATTTTAATTCATAAATTCCTGAAAATTATTCGATTTCTAGAACATTCTAGAATATTCTAGAAAGAAATCTCATATATTTTCTTCCCCAAGAATTTAAGAATTGAAAAAAAAAAAAATATTTTCAATCTTAAATTAACTCAGAAAATTATATTCAAATACGCACATCCATAAAAAAAATCTCATATGTTTTCTTCCCCCTTACGTCATCATCCCTAGCAATTTACAAAAAATTATTTTTCTATTCTAAAATTCATTCAAAATTATTCAAATACGCATATAAAAATTTTTTTTATATATATTTTCTTCCCCCCTTACACTTCTGTATCCAGAACAAGAAATAAAAAAAATTACAATAACAAATATACACAAATTTGCCATTTTGAATTGTTTCAGTTATTCAAATGTAGATGGCGCTGTTAAATCAAAAATATGATTTATGTCCCTACTATATTTTAGTTAGCACTTCTCTCGTCGCCACGATTAAAAAAAAATCAGTCAAGTGGGACTACTATATAAATTTATATACAAAGCTACAACAGAAATAATATAAACGGCCTGGAATGGGAAAGTGGTGTTATTGAATACAACCGTTTACCATGTATTTTGAAAAATTTGGAACAATATACTATTTTCGTAAAAGGCAAAAAAAAAAAAGATACACTTGTCAAATATTTTCCAAGAACAACAAAGATTGTAGATTTAAATCTGGACATTCCTGGATTACACGATTTGCAGTTTTTTATTTAGTTATAATTGTGGGGGTCGGGATGGGGATTCTACAGGGTAGGCATTTGTATCCTAGGGTATAAATGTTGCAACTGTATAAGTTCCTAGCCAAGTGCCTGCATTACCTCCTCGTGGTGGCCCCTGGAACTGTGTACATATTAAACATGGACACAGACCGAATATGCAGTGTGCGACCTAATGTCAGTGGTGGTGTAAGCGCCGTGCCGAGGACTGAAAGGCTGGGGGTCAAACCAGTCGCTAACGAGCTCCCTCCGATGCCCAGGCAAGGTCGGTTGTATTAAGTGCCTTATCCTGGTAAGTCGGCTCTGCCAGGATGGACCGTTCTTTCCGGACATACTCGTGGGAACACTAATGGATCTATTATCAAAAAAAAAAACAAAAAACAACAACACAAAAAACAACAAACATCGGCTCATCCTCGGAGGATGAGCTTTTAGCCTCCAGTCAGGAGACTATTAAAACCTGCACCAGCGGTACCAGCCATAGTACCCCAAAAAATACAATGCCTGGATGCAGTGGGAGTGCCAGCCACAGCACACCCACCCATCCTGAAACAGGTACCAAGCCAGGTACTAAAAAGAAACGGAGCTCAGGAGTCTCTCTCAAACGCGAGTACTCGAAAGCTAAGTTCATCCTGAGCAAGATCGCTCGGAACGAAGCCGAAGGGAAAGCGGATGAGAGGGACTTGAGTGACAAGGCCAAGTACGAAGAGACAGTTCGGCGGTATGAAGCTCATACCTCAACTGTAGAAAAACCTGCAAAAAGAAACAGGTCCCAAGATGGGTCCAGTGCAGGTGGGCAAACAGCCAAGGTCGCCAGAATGGAGACCTCAGAGAAGAAGCTGACAGTAAAGTTTAGTGATATCGCCAAAAATCACCTAAACGTTGCTGTTGTGCATAATAACGATAAAAACCAAAAGGTTTCGTCCAAGCTATGGATGAAACTGGAAGGCAGGCTGTCAGAGATGGTCCTGGATCATATATTGATGGGCGACGGGGGGCCACTTCCTTGTTTTGATTCATCCACTGTAGTCAGGGGCTACAGGGTAATCAAGTGTGAAGATCAGTTCTCCTTAGATTTGCTTAGCGGCAGTGTTGCTAAGATTAGCAACACCTGGGAGGAAGCCAAGATCGGCCTAATCCCAGCTAAGCAAATCCCGAGGATACCTAGGGCGCGCATTTGGTTGCCAAGGATGGAGATTAACGGGGAGAGGCTCCTCAAAGCTCTAGCGTTACACAAACCGGAGGTTCCGATAGGCAACTGGGAAGTTATAAAAAGGAGGAGGATACGACTGACTCTCAGAAGAGTAGTTTATCCTTCCTCCTTCTGATAAACGACGAGAGTCTGGCACCCCTAGAGCAGCTGGGGAACAGATTGAGATTCGGCATCCGCCGAGCCAAACTCAAGATTTTCCAGTCGGAAAGCCTTGAGATTGACGAGGCGGATGAAGCGATCGACCTGCTCGAAGAGATGTGTCTGGCCAAGGAGACTGCAGGAAAAGACCTACATGCCATTGATGATGAAGGTTGTCCAGGCGAATCTTAAGCACTCTAGACTCGCCTCGGACAACCTAATAATCTTCCTGTGCAAGGAAGACATTGACATAGCCTTACTACAAGAACCCTGGGTAAACACCTCCAGAGTGAGAGGTCTGAACCACAAAAACTACAACCTATTCTACAAGCCTGTAGATAGCCATAGAGGTAAGCCAAAAGCGTGTATTCTAGTTAGAAAACACATAAATGCACATCTTTGTTCTAATTTTAGCTATGAAGACATGACTGTCATCAAAGTTGAACAGAATGACGGCAAGGAAATGTATATCAGCTCGGTGTACATGCCGCATGATGAACAAGCCCCGCCAATCAAGCTTCAGGAACTGGTCCACGCCAAAAAAAGCAAGCTGCTTATTGGATGCGACGGTAATGCCAGACACTCCCTGTGGGAAAGTTCTGAGATAAATGAAAGAGGTGAGTCACTTTATGATTTTATACTAAATAACAACCTATCTATTTGTAATAGAGGCAAAACCCCCACATTTACCTTCCCTTGCTCAGATAGGAACCCGGGATGGGAAGATATAATCGACATTACATGTACTAGTAATGACGTAGAACCTATGGTTTTGGAGAGTATCAAAAGAGAGATCTTTTTCTGATCACAGCTGGATACTCTTCAATATCAGCTTAACAACCAACAGTCCCAAACCCTATAGAAACCCCAAAAACACAGACTAGTCTAAGTTCAGATCAGTGCTAAAACAAAAATTACTACCCGTAAGCAACGACAATAGGGATATAGTAACGACCGAAGCTCTAGAAGAGCTAACGGTCAAGTTCACTAAAGCCATGGAGGTATCCTACAAGGTGTCTTGTCCAATTAAACGAAGTAAAAAATCATTCCCCCCGTGGTGGGATGACAATCTCAACAAACTAAGGAAGGTGACTAGGGATGCCTACAATATCTGCTATAAGCAAGGTACATGGCAACTGTACAAGGACCGTCTCCGCGAATATAAGAAGGCTGTCAGGACGTCCAAAACAAAAAACTGGCAGGAGTACTTTGAGTCCATAGAAAGCATTAGGGACTCAGCTAGGTTAAGCAAGATCCTAAGTAAGGATCACACCAACCCCTCCTTCCTTTAGAATACGGATGGTACCTGGACGGAATCATCCGCGGAAACGTTAGAACTACTAGTAGACACACACTTCCCAGGAAGCACTGGAACTATAGCGGAGGACAGCCAGCCGGGTGACCAAGCTATATCTATGCCTCCCGCGGTATGGCTTAATACACTTATAACACCTGAGAAAGTCGCCTGGGCGAGTGATATCTTCTCACCATACAAATCGCCTGGACCTGACGGTATCTATCCCAAGATGCTTCAGGAAACCAAAGAGATAACCATTCCCATAATAACGAAATTATTCAAAGGCAGCCTTACACTTGGCTATATTCCGCATTGGTGGAGGCAGGTGAAGGTAGTCTTCATCCCGAAGGCGGGAAAAAGCGGACACGAATCGGCTAAAGACTTCAGGCCAGTTAGTCTATCTTCCTTCCTCTTAAAATCCCTAGAACGAATACTCGAGCTAGAGTTAAGAAAATACCTTGAAAAAGAGCCATTAAGCACAGCCCAACATGCCTACAGCAAAGGTAGGTCCACTGAAACCGCGTTAAGCATGGTGGTCAAAGATGTTGAGCGTTCCATTCAATACAAGCAATATACATTAGCGGCCTTCTTAGATATTGAGGGTGCTTTCAATAACGTTCATAACGCAGCCATTATAGAATCGGTGGCTAAGTTAGGAGTAGAAGCGAAACTAGCTCAATGGATCGCAAATATGCTAAAAACTAGAGAGATCCAGACGGAACTCGATAATAGCCACATTACTAGGAAAGTTAGTAGAGGCACCCCACAGGAACAACGCCAAGGGACGCGTTAGATGTAATCCTCCACCTCCTTCCAGCGGACCTCCATATAAAATACTCATCCACATGCAGCGCAATAAGGCTCAAAGAAATCGGGCATTGGGCAGAAAAACCATATGGACACTGCAGCATTCTTGACACGATAGACAGGAATCTGAGCAGGGTCCCTACGGACTACACTATCCCCAAGCTAGAGTTGAACAAGAAGTTCAAAGCAAAAATTCCAACCAGAAGAGAGTGGAAAGACTTAAGCCTATTAGGAGAAATGGACACGGTCCTCTACACAGACGGTTCAAAGATGGACTGCGGTGTAGGTGCCGGGATTTTCTCAGAAACAAACGCAATATCCCTAAAATTCAGACTCCCCAACAGATCCACCGTCTTCCAGGCGGAAACCTTTGCGATCTGGAAAGCGTGCCAAGCGTTGAGAGAAGACTCCTCTCATAAACACAACATAGCGATTGTGACGGATAGTCAAGCGACAATTTTGGCTCTCAAATCTGCCACAACCAGTTGGTAGGGCATCTCGCCACTTCAACCAATCAACCAACCAAGTTATAATTGTATTGGCAGAATGGAAGCACATATATATAAAGATACTGATAATTTGCTTCTCGCATATCATTATTTTCTAAATCCAGATCACACAGCAAAAATCTCATCTGGTTTTCATCCATGTACGTTAAAACCAATAGTAATTATATCAAAAATTGGCCAATCACCAATGAAATTCAGCTACAGCCTTTGGATATTGTTTGTTCATAACATATGTAATGATCAAGAAATTGACCAATTAACGTTTTTACTCAATACTGAAGAATGGAAAAAAGTAAACGATATCAGGGATTTTATAAGTAGTCACGTATATTTCAACTACATAAATGAAATATACGTAAGGGATTATAGGGATTATTTAAAAAGTGTAAAACTTATAGCGTCACTAAACTATCAACAGAGCTACTATTTTTACCAAAATTTAACACATCATTTAATTTTTCAAAACTTTTTGTAGAAATACCATTGTTATGTACTGAAAATATAATAATAATAAATGAATAAAAACAATATTTAAATGTTTTTTATTAGTTTTGTATTTTTCAAATTCTTTTCCAATATACATATCTGTTATACTTATTAAATAAACTGAAAATTTAAAAATTTTATAAAACATTTTTGAAATTAATTTATCATTGTAGATGAAATCATTAGAACTAAAGATGTTTAAAAATTTCTGCATTGAAACTTCCCTACAGCGAAAATATAAAAAAACACAGCAATAGTATCCACATACAGTTGAATAGTCTGATTGTAAACGTTTCCAGTTTCGTATAAAACATTTTTGCTTAGAATTCTGATTGATTTTTTTTATAATATTTGTTTTTATTGTTTGATTTCCATAAGAATCAAAATATTCGGCATATCCTCCTTTTGGAAAATTTAATACAAACCAGTGTAAGCCAGGCTTTGTGTCTGGATCTGAATAAACAACAATACAAAATGGTTTCTTCTTTATTTCTTTTGGAATACGATTAAAGGCAAACACGCCTCTAAAACAAGTTTTTGTGTATTTATTCTTCCGAAGAATTTTTGCAATTTGTTGTTTATTCATGCTGTTCTGTTAGGTTAGAAATATCGTAACTTTTTGAGTTACACTTAACATATTGTGTTAAAAATTCTTTTTTGTCTTTTCCATTAACCAATAGTACATCGAATTTGCTTAATTTTTTGTTTAAATTAAGTGTGATATTCTCATTGTATATATTTCCATTAGTAGCACAATTTTGAATTTCTGTTGTTAATTTTGCTGTGGGATATAAATATTTGAATTCGTAATGTACTATTTTATTTGAATCTTCGATTCCTGCAATGGTAATTTTATGTCCGAAACGTATAAATTTATCACGGACGAATGAAACGTCCACCAAGGCATATGACGGTACTCTGTTGTTATTAAATGACATTTTTATGTAGTATCACGTAACACATGCGAATGTGTAATAAGAATTATTATTATTTGTAGCAATATTTATAAGTTTGTGTAAACATTTCTATTCCTGTCAATTTCTAATGACGCATCAAACTCTCCATAAACAATACATGTTAATGCTGACGTTAGTGCGGAACTTAATTTTGCCTCAATTCTTATAATACCTTGATTTAACAGGTTTTGACATGTTTCGTTACCCGATCCATCAGCTGATAAATCGAAAACTAATACTGTGTAGCCTTTTCCAAAATATTCTCTTGTACTTTGATGACCTTTATCGGAATGATTTATTCCTGTACCTTTGAATAATGATAAATATGCTCTGGTATTACAATATATCTCAGAAAAATTTGTTTCAATTGGAGAATTAGGGACTTGTACACCGTTTACATATAGTTGAAATTGTGTTAAATTATTGTGATCAAAATGATATGGATTTTTTGATCGTTTTCCATTAAAGTTTTCATTATTTACCATACAAAAAAATAATGTATTTGGTAACTGACCAATAAATACATTATCCAATGAAATGTTTGAAGTATCTGCTGGTATTGTAAATTCGCCTCTTTTGTAGTGGTATTTTGCATTGGCTTTTGCAAGAATGGTGTTATGAGCTAATAAAATATTAGGATTTACTGTTACAACATGTATAGTGTTGCTTCATGAATTTTTAAATAGCTGTCGTCCGTATCAGAGCAAAATAAATAAAATTCCGGTTTTTCCAATGTTAATGCAAATCTCACATCAACATTATTTAAAAGCAAAGTAGGTGTGTTAAAAAAATCTACATGTAGTTTGCCCATTAGCTCAACAGTAGAAGAGTTATTGTATTGTTTTTGTCTTAGTTTGGAACCGCCATTATTATTATCATGAACATTTGGTTTATCTAACTCCCATCCAGAGCCCTCCAGATGTGTTGTGCTAGCATCTTTTCCATAGCTTACCAAATTAAATAGCTTTTATAATTATAAAAACAATCGGATGGTGTTACATTTTTTCCATTTAATGTTACATTTACTTGTTTTATTATCGAATGTAACAAATTGTTTACTACACTAGGTTGCGCTATATACTTTTTATCAGCACCGGGCCCTGTTGAATCATTATTCCATTGGGATCCATCTTGTTTTAATATCTGAACTTTAAATTTGATACATGTTGAAGCTAAATCTCTATACGTATCTCCATGACCAAGTGAAACGAATTCTATCGTAGAAGGCGAGGCTTCTAATGAAGCTAATGGATTATACACTACTTCTTCGGTACGTAAAATACTAGTTTGTATTGGTGGTGTCGTGAAAAGATCCAGCTCTGACTTCATGCATTCTACTATAGTCATTTTTAATTAAAAATATCCAGAATGCGTGACGTTTTTTTTTTCTTTCCTACTCTTCGTCTACTTTTTCTACCAATTGAATAAAGTTTCGGTTTTCACGTCTTTTTATAGTTTTTCGTTTACTTCTTTTTATATGAATTATTTTTTTACTACTTCTCTTTCTCTTTCTGCCACTACCATACATCGAATGCAATTGGTTTACTGCTGAAGTTCTTAAATTTTTAATGCCTGCTTTAGCTTGTTCTTCAAATACTTCTTTAGGATTTGCCCCTGACGCAATATCAGACAAAATATTGGCACCTGTTTTCAAAACCTCGTCTTTTATCAAATTAAAGCCAGTAAATAATGATGGTTTTAGAAAACGAAAAAAACTTCCAAATAAATTTCCTAGACCACGCCCTCTTTGAATTGTTGGATAGGCCTGTAACAATTGTCCAATTGCATTTATATTACCACCAGCTTGTGATGAATAATATTTAATGTATTCGCGATGCATGTTAAAGTAAAACGACAAAGCTTCAAGAAATGGTTTTATTTATATACTTTTTTTAAAAAATTAAAATCTCTTAAAATATAATACAATTTTTGTCGGAAAGTAGTTTGGTACAAAATCAATTTTTTTACCATACTGATCGGAAATATTAATAGCAATAGTTTCAAAAATCTTTTTTTCTAATGGAACGTATTGTATATTTGTAAATTCTATATTATTTTGTCTTCTACAGTTGGCAATATTTATTGTATCATTATTTCCAAAAATTTCTGGCTGTATAATATCACCATATACTAGTAGCATACCACTTTTTTCATCTATAATTCGATTAAACGTAGTTTGAAATAATTCCAATATTTTTTTTTTGTCTTTAATAATATCCTTTTTTTGCTGAAAGATCTCTTTTATAAATTCTGCTACAGTATATAAAGTACCTGGTTTTAAATAGAAACTGTCTTGATTAAAAGATTTTTATATACGTATAAATTTTAGGCTATCTGAATCTGAAACAGTTTTGTACTCAACCTTATAGGTCTCATCATTGGTTAGAGTGCTTAACAGCTCATTATAAAACTCATGTAATACTGCGGTACGTGCGTGCACTCCTCAGATGGTGTTATATTGTTAATGAGTGTAGGTAAAAGATTTCGTTTCCAATCATCGTGCATAAATTTCGCATTATCTTCATGGTAAAATGTATATCCTAGACGTTTTTTAACATTTAATTTATTTCTACCTACTAAAACTTCATGTACCCCCAATGAAATAGTAACAGATTTTTGTTTTTCATATTTATCAGTTTGTAGGTAGTCGTTAACAAAAATTTCCGAAAGACCAACCTTCCAATCAGCTTTAGTTAAATCTAAATGTGTTGGTATTCTATTTTCGAAAGTATTATTGGGGAAAAAATTTGTTGAATCATTACATGGTTTATATTGTTTTGGTGGTGATTTGTGAATTGTTGTTTGTTTCCTTTTATATTTGTTCTCCTTAGGATATCTTGACAAAATACTCTGCCTTAATAATGAACCACTTGCTTGTACATGTTGTCTTGTATTTATAGGTGACAAAATATTTTGGTTAAAAAATGAACTATCTGAATTTGTACGTTGTCTTGTTGGCGACTTTTCAGGTAATGCTACTGTGATAATACCACCTGTATCTGTATTATACATTTTTATATTGGAATTAGAAGACAATCTTCTAGTTAAACGCTCATCCGGTAATGTCTTCTCCAAGGCAATCTCAGCAGCGTCATCATCATCAAAATCCATATTTAAATCGTCCTCATCACTATCATTATTATGCTCTCTATATTGCGACCGTTGTTTTTGTTCTTGTTGTTCTTTTTCAGGGTCAAAACCAAAAACATTATCATCTTCATAAAATTGTTGTTGTTTAATATTTGTAAAATCAGGTGCGTATTGCGTTTCCTGATTTTTGGTAAAATAATATTTTGTTTGTGTTGAGGCATTTTCTGTATCCTGTTTAACATTATTTCTTTTTTCATACTTTGTAGGTAACTCTGCAGCTGTTCGCTTTTGGTTAGAATATTTTATTACATTCTGTCTTAACATATACCATTTCTGCGTGGGATTTATTTTTTTATTATTTAAAAGAATTTCAATGTTATGATTTAAAATATTTAAACTCTTTTCATTTTCTATTAACTTTTTGAATTTTGTAAAAACTTCAGGCAGTATAACAATCATACGCTGCATATTACTCATTGTTTGCCTGATAATCTCCTATTAATTTGCCAATAATGCCTGATAAAACTGTTCCAATTAAAACGGGTAAGAAGCCACCTTTTTGTATAAGCATGCGACGTTTTGCTTTCAAACTACTTTTAGTACTGACTAAACACCTTAATACTTTTTTATGTGTTTTTAAAAATTTTAACTTTTTTTTATATTTTATTATTGCCATTTAAAGTATTAATTGCGATTTCAATCAGAGTCTTTATAACGTCATCATCACATGACTTCAATATACTATTACGTAGATTTTTATTCGGATTTTTTAACAATCGTAATATATGATGGTTTTTCTGCAATCGTTTCATATTTGTCACAGTAAATTCTGTTATTTAAATCATTTGAGGTACAATAACAAACGCAATAATTTTTTTCAAATATATTACAACGTATACGGTACAATTCATTGATGTTTTGTGTTAAGTCTAACACAATATAACCGTGAGGACGCGATGTGACCTCATTATATACTTTTGTAAATTCTCTTGTTTTTTCTGGAAAAATTTGACGTGCTAAAGGTGTAATCTGTGATTTGTCGCGGGGGTTCTTAAATAAAACAAGATATTTAGCATTCAATGAAATATCTCGACCATATTTACCCTGATGAAAAATATTTTGTATTAACAAAATAATTGACAGATTTTTGTGATGTGACCCTTTTGTAAAAAATTCACATACTTGTTTATTATAAGTCTCAAGCATTAAATCATCCAATACTATTAATATGTTGTCATTACATTCATTATTTATTTCCTCAGGTATATTAGCTAGAAACTCAATTTTTAAAAGGTAAATTTTTAGGTACAGCCTAATAAATTTTTAGGTATTATTTTGGTTATGTTTGGTTTGATTAAATCTGCATGTTGGTAAATTATATTACAAACAAAAGTTGTTTTTCCACACCCAGAAGGGCCTGCTATTATCATAGTAAATGGGTGTATGAATGGTAACATATTTACAATTTTAATTCATCAATTTTTCTTACTAAATTTTCGTAATTATTTTTAAAACCTTTTATCACCTTTAAAGCGTCTCTATATTTATATGTTATTGATATACAAACACATGTATCAGGCCCCGATGTTGCATTATTATTGGCCCAAATACAATTACTATAATGTTCACCGAATTGCGACTTTTTCACACCATTTTCAACTAGTAACTTTAATATCTCAACAAGATTTTCTAATTTTGTTATATGATACTCGGAAAAAAAAAGTTTATATTCGCTTAAAAAATTAGAAATTACTACTATATCAGACTTAGTCAGTGACATTTTATAGACTGATCAGAATATTATAATTTAACAATATAACTATATATATATATATATATATATATATATATATATATATATAAATATATTATTAAGTTTAACAAGAATTTAACAATAAATATTTTCAAAAACAAAATTATCAAGATCATCCATTCAACTTTTGTCGCCAAGCAACCAAATACAACATATATGCATATATACATACAAAGCTATTAACCACTAATGTAAATTCGTTAATGGCACCTATTAACCGCACCTCGTTAATGGCACCTATTAACCGCACCATTTAACACCATTAACCACTCATATATACAACAATACTATGCAAATATACACACAATGATCTTTGCGATTGCATACACAAAATTACCAAATATTGCCTTTCACTTTTGTGGCAAAAATTGTTACAATATAATGTAATATATATATATATGTATATACTATATTTTGTGGATGCAAGAAAACTTCTTTGCATATACAAAAAAAAAGCAGGTTTTCAACGAAGAAAAATTAAATAAAAAATACCTTAAAGCATAGTATCGTTTACAAAACAAAACACAAAAACAACCAAGGTCATATTATTTATGATCTTTTCGATCGCATACACAAAATTACAAAATATCGCCTTTCACTTTTGTAGCTCCATTGCATACTATATGCTTATACACAACACCATTAATCACTAATTGATCAATGGCGCCTCAGTAATGGCACCTATTAACTGCACCATTGAACACCATTTACCACACCCTTAAACACACCAATTAACCGCTCCATTTAACACCATAAACCACACCATTTAACCTAATGAAACCTGACACACATTGACCACACCCAAACTCTTTGGTGATATATGGCCGATTCAGTTTCCTGCACAACGTGGCCCTATAACTACTAATACAGTACATCCAACATATTAGAATTAGAATAGAAGCAATCAGAAGCAATAAACTGATCCCTCAGTGTAAAAAATTTCAACGCCATGGACATAGTCAAAAATACTGTCAGCGAGAACCAAACTGTATTAAGTGCGCTGGTAAACATCTAACAGCAGAATGTGCCAAACCAAGGAATATAGCAGCGAAGTTTCAAACTGCAATGAGGCACATCTTGCTAACTACAGAGGTTGCTTAGTCGCCAAAGTGCTACAGACCAGAAGGAACAACTTAACAAAACCAAAAGACACTGAGAATACACAACCAAGGATTATACCAACCAGCAAAGTTAACAATAAACAATCAGAGCTCAGAGCTCAGAGCTCAACAATCAACAGAACATTACGCAGATGATGCAGAGCATGTTAAATAAAATAAACGATATATCAATAAGACTAACCAAATTGGAAGTAAAACCCACGAGAGCAGCTGCTCAAAGAAACAATAATGGATCAAAGTAAATTGAGTATAGTCACGTGGAATGCGAACGGAATAAAAAATAAAAAACAAGAGCTAGAAATATTCTTAAATACTAAAAACATAGATGTGTGTCTTCTCACAGAAACGCATCTGAACAATCATACGAGTATAAAAATAAGAGGCTACAAAACGTACCAGACGAATCATCCTAATAACCAAGCAAAAGGAGAAAGTGCTATTATTGTAAAAGGAAGCCTGAATCACTACGAAGAACGACAATTAAAGCTCGAAGAAATGCAACTTACAATGAATTGTATTAAGTGTGTCAAACAAAAATTTAAAATCGGATCATTATACTGTCCACCTAAGTATAATCTAAAGAATCCAGAATATAAAAAGATCTTACAACACTTGGGAGACAAAACGTACCAGACGGATCATCCTAATAACCAAGCAAAAGGAGAAAGTGCTATTATTGTAAAAGGAAGCTTGAATCACTACGAAGAACGCCAATTAAAGCTCGAAGAAATGCAACTTACAATGAATTGTATTAAGTGTGTCAAACAAAAATTTAAAATCGGATCATTATACTGTCCACCTAAGTATAATCTAAAGAATCCAGACAGTACATGGATTCATAGTTGGAGGAGATTTCAATGCTAAACACATAGATTGGTGCTCCAGAATTACTACAAGAAAAGGAAAAGAACTGAGAATGACAGCTAAAAAAATGGGATGTAATTTCCACTCAACAGGTAAGCCAACATATTGGCCTACAGATGTCAACAAAATTCCTGACTTTCTCGACTTCTTCATAACAAGAAAAGTGCCAGTAAATTTCGTAAAAGTTGAAGAGAATCTTCACCTAGAATCAGACCATTCTGCTGTACTATTAACACTAAGTGAAAAAATAGTAAAAAAAAGCCGCGCAGCCGAACTACTGATCAGTAGTTTTATAATTACGGGCTTTTTTTAAATTCAACTACTCTAAATGCATATTTGGAGTATATGTTGTTATTCGTGATTTTATACTACTACTTACTAAATTTCAGATGCGACATTAAACCTATTTTTTGGAGCTTATTCACAATTGGAAAACACATTTTGAAAACTCTTTTTCCACATTTTAGTATTTGGTGCCTCTAGCGGTAGAAATTTGAAATACAGTTAACGGCATCGTATTCTACTCTTAACTACCTTTCCAACGAGTAGTCGCACTTAATTTTTGGTGCACATTTACTATATTAAATTACAACTTTTTACTTGTATTTTACTGCCCTCTAGAGGCAAAAAATCAGATTATGAGGATGTCTGATTTATTTTAGTTTATATTAGGTTTCCAGCGCTTGCTTTCCCTTCATTTTTGGTAAAGATTCACCAAGTTGAATAAAATTTTTTAAAAAACAATATAATTTATATGTTTCACCCTCTAGTGGTAGAATTTAAAATTATAACAACTGTTGTTTTATATTACTACTTACTACCTTTCAGTTGCAACATTAAACCTAATTTTTGGGGCTTATTGACTATTGCAAATCACATTTTAAAAATTAACATTTTATATATTTTAGTTTTCAACGCCTCTAGCGGTAGAAATTTGAAATACTGTTACTGGCATAATATTCTACTCTTAAATATCTTTCCAACGAGTGGTCAAACTTCATTTTTGGTGCACATTTACTATATAAAATTACATTTTTATTCAGAAAAAGGTGTTTTGTCAAAATGAGAATTGCGCCACCTACCGGCCGAATTTTGAAATTCTATCAATTGCATCTAGTTCTCAATAAATCAAGCTTTCCATCGGTTTATCTATCATATAGCTGAGTGTACATTAACCATGTGAAATAACTGGTTTTTATTGTTTACACCGGACGGACAAACGGACAGACAAACAGACAGACGGACAGACAGACAGACAAAAGCGTTAGCATAAGGGATTTTTTTTAAAAAAAAGCCCTAAAAAGGAGTGTAGGCCAGCTTTAAGTAACAAAACAACAGACTGGATTAACTTCCAAATAGCACTAGAAAAGGAAATAAAATTAAATGTCCAACTGCGCACAAAACAACAACTGGACATAGAGGCTGAAAGATTCATCAAAGATATACAGCAAGCAGCTTGGAATAAGAGAAGAGAACATACCCACATATCAGTGGGAAACAGTTATCCAAGGGAAATAATGGAATTAGTTCACCAAAAACAACGAGCAAGAAGAAAATGGCAACAATCTAGGGATCCATGTGACAAAAGGTTATTAAATAGCAAAACAACAAAGCTGAGAGTAAAAATACGAAGATTTAAACAAGAGCAAGTAAATAGCTACCTGGAAAAATTTACAGCAGAGGAAGATACGGATTACTCATTATGGAAAGCTACAAGAAAGTTCAAAAGACCAATAGAGCAAGTACCACCCATACGAAAAGAAGACGGTACATGGGCAAGAAACAATAAACAAAAAGCTGAAATTTTTGCGGACCACCTAGCCAAAATTTTCAGACCGAATGAAATCCACTCTGACACATTGATGGAAGAAGTCGAAATTGAAACCGTCACGGTAAATGAAGTTGCAAACGTAATAAACAAAGGATTAAAGATTAACAAAAGTCCAGGTTATGATTTAATAACATCAGAAGTACTGAAACAATTCCCAAAGAAAGCGTTGACAATGTTAACTTATCTAATAAACGCTGCTTTTAGATCTAATAAACGCTGCTTTTGCTGGAAAACCAGCAAACGAATTCAAATCGTACAGGCCTATATCACTACTGCCGATAATTTCAAAACTATTCGAAAAACTACTTCTAACAGGACTAAAGCCGATCATAGAAAGAAAAAAAATAATTCAAGCTCATCAATTTGGATTTAGAGAAAAGCACTCCACGTTAGATCAAGTACATCGTATGACAGATGTAATAGAAAAGACATTGGAGGAAACACAAATTTGTTCAACAATATTCTTGGATGTAGCTCAGGCCTTGTAGCTCAGGAAAAGGTTTGGCACGAAGGTCTGATCTACAAACTGAACAAAATATTTGAACTATTAACATCATACTTATCCGACAGATTATTTAAAATAAAACAGGAAGACGAATATTCTGATTTAAGAGAAGTACAAGCACACTGTTTTAAAAAAATGTAATTTTCAATTACGTATTTACAGTTTTTTTATCGTAGAATTACTTTTTTCCCTGAAAAGTGCATAATTTTTTTAATTTTACTATATATATCCCACAAAGTTACATTTTATTACGAGTTTTCAATTAATATTTCAAATTGCAATTTTTATAAAGTAAAATTACTTTGTTTTTTATTTAATTTTAACTAGTGATTGAAAGTTACATAAAAAATACTTAGAACTACTAAAAATTACTAGTAATATTACTGCGTCCATTAAGTTTCAATTTGAATTTAATTTTACATATATTTTGTAGTAAAATTAAATTAAAGTTCAAGTAAAATTACATACTTTTAACTATAATTTTAACTTCTTATTAAAAATTACATAAAAAAAACTTAAAAGTATGTACTGATAAATTATAAGTAATTTTACTGTGTAATAATTTAATTTTTAATAGCATTTTACAAATATTTTATATTAAAATTTCATTATAATTAAAGTAAATTTCAACTTCCATTTGATTTTACTAGATAATGCAAATAATTTTAAGATGCAAAATGATTTGTTAACTAAAGTAAGTAAACTTAAATGTATTTGCACTTAATAATTCTCAAAAAAGCGTTTTTCTTTGCAAAAACAAGTAAAAAAGAGTAAGTAATGCTTAATGCATAAACAGAAGAAATTTTCACAACTCAGTTAGTGCGCGCGAGAGTAGGTTGTTAGTTGTTTTTTAAATTATATAAAAAAATAAATTTATTTAAAGTTAAATAAATTATAACTTGGAAAAATAAAATATGTGAGTATAAATTTATTAATAAATAAATTATAAGAAAATCTGGTGATGATTAAAACATAGAGATATATTACAATAATATTATTTAAACTATAATTATATAAATTTTTATTCATCATAGGAAGGAACAAGCCTTTAATTCATCATAGGAAGGAACAAAAAACAACATTGAAGCACCCAGTCCGGCTCCATTTTGTGCTGTTGTTCAAAGTAAATATTAGTTATTTAAATTGATTATTAATAATTACTTTAATAATAATTTTTTTTATAGTTTCGGTTGAAGAAAAAATATTTTACCTGTCAATAGAAAATTGTTAATAGAAAATTTAATAAATTGTTAATAGAAAATAGAAAATTTACCTGTATATTATTTAAAAAGTGGAAATAATAAAATAAAATTATTTTTGAAAACAAAATGAAATTTTTTATTTTAGGGAAATAAACGAAATTACTACATTTGATCAGTAATTTAAAAATTTTTTGAAAGAATATTAATATTAAGAATATTATAATATTAAGCATATAAATTTACATAAAAAAATTGTAAATATACTAGCTTTTCTTCGAAAAATTACTATGATTAAGAAGTAATTTTACATATAATTTGTCCGGATTTTTTTAAGA
This sequence comes from Empis stercorea, assembly GCA_949752835.1. Lineage (NCBI taxonomy): Eukaryota > Metazoa > Arthropoda > Insecta > Diptera > Empididae > Empis > Empis stercorea. Next base: position 43,913,465 of record OX457088.1, read on the forward strand.
ATATTCTGCAAATTTGTAATAATTTTTTGGTAAAATTACGAGTTACAGCAGGAAATTTTAAATAACAAGAATTTATATTTACATATAATAAGAAGTAAATATACAAAATAAAGCTAGCAGATATTTACTGAATTGAGCTGGTAAAATTAAATTATTACAAATGTAATTTTACTTTCCAAATGTAATTTTACTGGTGCAAGTAAATTTGCAAGTAAAAGCTAGGCAAATTTGCCCACTAGCAAAAACAAGTAAAATTCAATTGAAATTTTTTAGTGTGCAGGAGTACCACAGGGAAGTATATTGGGTCCTATGCTGTACGTACTTTTCACTAGCGACATTCCGGAACCAGAAAATGTATCTATTGCTACGTTTGCAGACGACACAGCGCTATTACTCAAGGGCCAAAATAATAACGAAACTACAGACAATCTTCAAAGAGCGACAGACAACGTCTACAACTGGACAAAGAAGTGGAAAATTAAATTAAACGAAACAAAATCTATACACGTAAAATTCACAAACAAAATCTTAAGGAATACTCGAAACATAAACATAAACGGAACAGTGGTAACACATTAAAATACATACTAACCATTAATGTGTTACCACGGAACAGTGGTAACACATTAAAGATGGAAAGAACATGTCAAAAAAAGAAAACGGAATTAGAAATCAAATATAGGCAAATGTACTGGCTTTTGGAACGTAAGTCGAAACTGTCAACTCATAACAAAATATTGATATACAACCAGACACTAAAACCAGTCTGGACATACGGCAGTCAACTCTTTACACAAAATTCTCTCTTAAACTGGTTTTACTTTGTCAAAATATATTAAATTGTGTCCAAATTTTCAAAGAATATATTATTAGTACCGTTAACTCAAATTACGTTTTGCCTATTAAACGTATGAAATAAAAAAGGTTTTTTAAAAACACTTTCCCTTAAAGAAATATTCAACTAAAAAGTAATAAACAAGCAAATAATACCACATCAATTTACTTTCCCGTTGATTTTCAGCAACTGTCAACAATAGTAATGGTAAGTAGACCTGCTTATAAATGGCATTAATTCTGATAAGGTCTACTTTCCCTTACTATTACTGACAGTTGCTGAAACTCAACGGGAAAATGCATTGATGTGGTATTATTTGCTTGTTTATTACTTTTTAGTTGAATATTTCTTTAAGGGAAAGTATTTTTAAAAAACCTTTTTTTATTTATATTTTTTATTTTACACTTTTTAGTCGGTTAAATATTTATTCATTTGACCGACTAAAAATATTTAAATACTTTGACAGCTTGGGAATGATTTGTTTGAGCCCCTCATGGCCCACGATTAGGAATTCCACATGTGGCCGATGTTTTTTTGTATAATTGGCTCCACATGACCCAGGGTACTGCTCGGACTTCTCTTCACGAACTTTCATTTGATGCCGCAACTGATTTTTTTATGATGGGCCCCACACATGATATAGGTTTTGGGCCCTAACATGAATTACGAAGCCCCACGGACTGCGCAACGAGATGTGTTCTTCAATAACTTTTATTTGATACCTCACATGTCTTCTTGCATTATGGGCCCACAAGACCCAGAGTACCTCTCGGAGTACTCAACCAGATGTCCTCTTCAAGACCTTTCATTTTATACCTCACATGATTTTTTTACGATTTTGGGCCCCAAACGGTGACCCATGGACTACCCCAAGATATTTACTCTTCAAGAACTTTCATTTGATACCCCACCTGATATTTTGTATGATGGGGCCCAGGTGGAACAGATTTTAGACCCACTTGACCCACGCACTACGCAACGAGATGTACTCTTCAATACCTTTCATTTGATACCCTACACGATATTTTTATGATTTCAGGCCATGTTGACCAACATGACCCCCTTTTGGAACCTCGTGTAACCCAGTGTGCCTTTACGGACTACGCTCATTTAAATGTACTCTTCAAGACTTTTCATTTGATACCCTTTTGTATAATTGGCCGAACATGACCCAATTGGGGGTCCCGTATAACCGAATGTGCCCCACGGACTACCCTCATTGAGATGTACTTTTCAAGACCTTTCATTTGATACCCCACATAATTTTTTGTATTATAGAGCCCAACATTGTCCCCGTTTTGTGCCCGACATGACCTACGGCGCCACCCGAACTATTCCTATTGAGATGTACACGTCAAGACCTTTCATTTGATACCCCACATGCTTTTTTTGGTACATTTAAAAATTTAAGCGGCCCTCCGTGCCTCCTTCCCCATCATCAAAAAGGCCCCAAATTTATAGGTCATCAAATTTCCAAATTTTAGCTCAATCGGTCAAGCCATTTAAGAGTTATGGCTAGGTGAGGATATAGCGACATACCGACATACTGGAAGTGTGAATTCATAAAAGGGCAAGTAATAAATATACTGGAAGTGTGAATTCATAGAAGGGAAAGTAATAAATTTTACATTTTTTGTAAAAACTTTCATTTTCTGTTAAATTTTGCATTTTGCAATATATTTTACATTTCTTTCAAAATTTTACATTTTCAGTTAAATTTGCATTTTCTGTTAAATTTACTTCTTGTGCTAACTTTTACAATTTCTGTTAAATTTTACAGTTTCGGTTTAAATTTAAATCTTCTATCAAATTTTACATTTTCAAATATTACAATTTACATCCTCTGTTAAATTTTACATTTTTTGTTATATGTATATTACATTTTCTGTCAAATTTACAATTTCTGTTAAATTTACATCTGCTATTAAATTTTACAATTTCTGTTAAATTTTACATTTTTCTGTTAAATTTTACACTTTCTGTTAAATTTACATTTTTCTGTTAAATTTTACATTTTCTGTTAAATTTCACATTTTCTGTTAAATTTTACATTTTCTGTTAAACTTACATTTTCTGTTAATTTTAAGATTTAACATTTTCATTTTCTGTTAACTAGTGTGGGCCCGTTTGACCTATGGACTAAGCAACAAGATGTACTCCTCACGACCTTTCATTTAATACCCAACATGATTTTGTTTGATTTTGGGCCCCACTTTACCCACGGTGCCCCATGGACTACCCAACGATATGTACTCTTCAAGACCTTTCATTTGATGCCCCACGTGATTTATTTCTATGATGAGACCACTTGACCCACATTTGGGCCCCACATGATCCACGGGACCCACAGAATACTCTCCATTGAAATGTACTCTTCAAGACATTTCATTTGATACCCCACATAATTTTTTGTTTTACAGGCCCAACGTTGCCCCGTTTTGGGTTCGACATGACCCACGGGCGCCCCCCGGGCTACCGCTCAATGAGATGTACTCGTCAAGACCTTTCATTTGATACCCATGGTTTTTTTGGTACATTCAAAAATTAAACGGCCCTTCGCGCCCCCTTCCCCCTCATCAAAAAGGCTTTATAGGGTACCAAGCATTTGATGACACGAACTTCCAAATTTGAGCTCAATCGGTCAAACCGTTTAAGAGTTATGGCCAGGTGAGGAGATACCGACATACCGACATATATATATATACATATACTGAAGTGTGAATTCATAAAAGGGAAAGTAAAAAAGGATTAAAATTTAAGTGATAAGTAACTGATTGAATTATGTATATTATTCGAAGAAAGATACCATAAGCATAAAATTCCATCCTTTATTTACGTTTCTGTAAATTTTTGATTTAATTGAATGTGTTTTAACACTATTACTAAGCGATTAAAAGTCTATTTTTGCTTTGCGTACGGCGGACACGAGATTTTTTTTGCTGATTCTGATTCTCTGACATCTAAAACGTAATCCAAAATTCCAAATCGCGTAAAAAAATTTTTCGAAATCTGCTCTGCACCACAAAGCTCATATCATATTTAATATGAAGCAAAACAAGAAAAACATAAGTATATTATTATTTTAAATATATAAATATATTTTCGTTAATAAAATGAGTATTTGAAACAATTATTTAAAATTTCCTATTTTCCCGTAAATGAGCTCTTTTCCTCAGGGATCTTTTTTCGCATTTTCCATCTTCTCCTCGCTTTTTACATATTTTCTCCCATTTTATCACAAAACATTTTGTTTGCACAACATTAAAAAATAATTTACCAACCAACTTGGCATCCTCTGTATCAGCCATTTTTAAGCACGTACGAAACCTGAAAAGAAAAATTACATTTATTGTTAATATTGTATATATCTCTAATATTATATATATAGATATATATACGTATATATATAGATATATATACATATATATATATAGATATGTATATATACAGGGTGGACTCGAAATGGCTGATCGACGATATACCATGCTATTGGTGGTAGTATTGAAAAAAAAAAATTATATGAGCACTTTCCTGGATTCGGCCCCCACTTCCAGCTAAAGGCGATTTGCTATGTTTGGGTCCATAACTTTTCAAGGGGTCTACGAAAAAAACTAGTTTTGGTTTTGTTGGATAGGTAATAGACAGGGCCTTAACACAAGCTATAGAAGAGTTTTCGTAGCTTCAGGGGTTTGGAACCTATATGCCCCGAAATGCGATTTTTTTTTTAAATTTTGCTCTAAAAACCGATTTTCTGAAAAATATTTACACTAACAAATAATTTTTTTTCCTTATAAAAATGCGTGCTAATATCTTCTTTGAAATATCAAAACAATTACTAAAATATCTTCACCCTATCTCTCAAAATTTAATTTTTACTGAAATAACTGTAAATAGGAAAAGATTTGCTTAAGTAAAAAAAAAATAATCACACTTAATAAAATTCTTTATTACATACAATAATAACTTAAAACTGCAATAACACTTAGAGAAGATTTTCGAAATGCAACCCATTCACTTGAGTACACAAGTTAATCCGCCGACGAAGCGAATTTTGAACTCTACCAATAATTTCATGAGATAATTTAATCCATTCACTTGAGACACAAGTTAATCCGCCGACGAAGCGAATTTTGAACTCTACCAAAAATTTCATGAGATAATTTTATTTTATCACACGCATCCATAATTCGTGTACGCAATTCTTGAACTGAGGCCACTGCTGGCGAAGAATAGACTTCATTTTTCAAATGTCCCCAACCGTAAAATTCCAACATATTTAGATCTGGTGACCGTGGAGGCGATGCTACTGGTCCACCGCGTCCTCTTATCCATTTTTGGTGATACAAATTATTTAAATAATTTCTAACCACTGTCAGCAATAGTAAGGGAAAGTAGACCTTATCAGAATTAATGCCATTTATAAGGAGGTCTGCTTACCCTTACTATTGCTGACAGTGGCTAAAACTCAACGGGAAAGTACATTGATGTGGTATTATTTGCTTGCTTATTACTTTTAGTTGAATATTTTTTTAATATTTTTTTAATCTGGCGAAGTTCATATTTTTGGTGTGACTCTTCAGCAGTGTAGTCTTTGTGTATGTATATATCTTTCCCTTTTTAGCACATTTCCAACCAATTTGGTAGAAATGTGTATATTAGTTTCACTCTGTCTGTCCGTCTGTCCGTTTACACAAACTTGGAGATCTATTAAGATAGATAAATAGTAATAAAATAATAAGTCCAGTAGAACAAAATTTTCTTCTATTTCTTTTTCCCTCTGAGTTATTCCCTCTTCAAGTACGAAAATTGCACATATTGAGCATCTAATAACTTTTAATCAATATAAAAATTTTAAGTCTATTAAAGCTATAAACTAGGAAAATCTTTTAACTTTACTGTGAAATTAAAAATTTTTTTAAGATTTAATTCTTTGTTGTATAAAAATACCTTTATCTTCATACATCTTTTTTTAGTTTTTTAACACCCTGTATTTCCCAAACTCCTTATTATGGAAGGCTGAAATTTATGTACTAATAAAGAGATATCTAAAAAATAACTAGAGTCTCTGCAGAAATTGTATCCGTATCTCCCCTCCCCTTTCCGTTGTGGCCCTTCGAAACTCAAAAAATTACATTTTTAATTTACTTGTAAAATTATAACTGCACAATATTTTTAAAAACAAACATTGATAAAAAATTTGAAAATCATATTTCTTTTAAGTGCATTAATTAATAAATTTTAATCATTTGTCTCACTCTTATAATTAATCAAAATGCTTAATCATGTAAAATTTAGCAAAAAAACGAACTTTTTGCATATTTTTAGGAGCTATATAAATGGAATATTTGATATTATTGCATATCACATTATGTTCAATTAAAAGCAAAATTACAGTAAACATAAATGATAAGTTTATATATATTTTCCTGGAAATGACCCACGGCGACCCGGACTACCCCATTGCGACGGACTCAGAACTACCCACATTACCCCGGACTACCCCATTGAGATGTACCCCGGACCTCCATTACCCCGGATTACCCGCCATACCCCGGACTACCCACATACCACGGACTACCCTCATTGAAATGTACTCTTGCAGGCCTTTCATATGAAGCCCCACATGGTTTTGTTATGATAGGTGCACATGACACACTTTTGGGGCCCACATGCCCCGCTGTGTCTCGGACTACCCACATTGAAATGTACCCTTAAAGATTTTTCATTTTATACCCCACATATAAAGGTGGGCACGAACTGGCTGATCGACGATATACCACGCTATTGGTGGTAGTATTGGAAGAAAAAAATTATATGAGCACTTTCCTGGATTCGGCCCCCACTTCCAGCTAAAGACGATTTCCTGGTGGGACCTCTAAAACAAGAATGTTTGGGTCCCTAACTTTTCAAGGGATCCAAAACTAGTATTGGTGTTGTTGGATAAGTAATAGATAGGCCCTTAACACAAGCTATAAAGAGTTTTCATAGCTTCAGGGGTTTGGAAGCCCCGAAATGTGTTTTTTTTTACTTTCCCTTTTATGAATTCACACTTCCAGTATATATATATATAAGTTGAGCTCGATTCATACCTCCAGTATATTTATTACCGATTTCAGCCAGACATGACCCACAGCGCCCCCCTGACTACCGTCCAATGAGATGTACTCGTCAAGACCCTTCATTTGATACCCCACATGGTTTTTTTGGTACATTCAAAATTAAAAGGCTCTCCGCGCCGCCTTCCCACTCATCAAAAAGGCCCCAAATTTATATGGTACCAAGCCTTTGATGACACGAGCACAACTTCCATTTGAGCTCAATCGGTCAAGTTGAAGAGTTATGGCCAGATGAGGAGATATATATATATATATATATATATATATATATATATATATATATATATATATATATGTATGTATTATGGAGCCCCTGTGGGGGCGCTGTGGGTCATGTCGGGCCCAATATATACTGGAAGTGTGAGTTCATAAAAGGGAAAGTAAAAAAAAACACATTTCGGGGCTTCCAAACCCCTGAAGCTATGAAAACTCTTTATAGCTTGTTTTAAGGGCCTGTCTATTACTTATCCAACAAAACCAATACTAGTTTGAAAAGTTAGGGACCCAAACATTTTTTTTTTTAGATGCCCCACTAGGAAATCGTCTTTAGCTGGAAGTGGGGGCCGAATCCAGGAAAGTGCTCATATAATTTTTTTCTTCCAATACTACCACCAATAGCGTGGTATATCGTCGATCAGCCAGTTCGTGCCCACCTTTATATGTGGGGTATCAAATGAAAAGTCTTCAAGGGTAAATTTCAATGTGGGTAGTCCGAGACACAGCGGGGCATGTGGGCCCCAAAAGTGTGTCATGTGCACCTATCATATCAAAATCATGTGGGGCTTCATATGAAAGGCCTGCAAGAGTACATTTCAATGAGGGTAGTCTGTGGTATGTGGGTAGTCCGGGGTAATGGAGGTCCGGGGTAATGTGGGTAGTCCTGAGTCCGTCGCAATGGGGTAGTCCGGGGTCACCGTGGGTCATTTCCAGGAAAATATATATAAACTTATCATTTATGTTTACTGTAATTTTGCTTTTAATTGAACATAATGTGATATGAAATAATATCAAATATTCCATTTATATAGCTCCTAAAAATATGCAAAATGTTCGTTTTTTTGCTAAATTTTACATGATTAAGCATTTTGATTAATTATAAGAGTGAGACAAATGATTAAAATTTATTAATTAATGCACTTAAAAGAAATATGATTTTCAAATTTTTTATCAATGTTTGTTTTTAAAAATATTGTGCAGTTATAATTTTACAAGTAAATTAAAAATGTAATTTTTTGATTTTCGAAGGGCCACAACGGAAAGGGGAGGGGAGATACGGATACAATTTCTGCAGAGACTAGTTATTTTTTAGATATCTCTTTATTAGTACATAAATTTCAGCCTTCCATAATCAGGAGTTTGGGAAATACAGGGTGTTAAAAAACTAAAAAAAGATGTATGAAGATAAAGGTATTTTTATACAACAAAGAATTAAATTTTAAAAAATTTGTTAATTTCACAGAAAAGTTAAGTTTATAGCTTTAACAGACTTAAAATTTTTATATTGATTAAAAGTTATTAGATGCTCAATATGTGCAATTTTCGTACTTGAAGAGGGAATAACTCAGAGGGAAAAAGAAAGAGAAGAAAATTTTGTTCTACTGGACTTATTATTTTATTACTATTTATCTATCTTAATAGATCTCCAAGTTTGTGTAAACGGACGGACGGACAGACAAAGTGAAACTAATATACACATTTCTACCAAATTGGTTGGAAATGTGCTAAAAAGGGAAAGATATATACATACACAAAGACTACACTGCTGAAGAGTCATACCAAAAATATGAACTTCGCCAGATTAAAAAAATATTCAACTAAAAAGTAATAAACAAGCAAATAATACCACATCAATGTACTTTCCCGTTGCGTTTTAGCCACTGTCAGCAATAGTTAGGGTAAGCAGACCTCCTTATAAATGGCATTAATTCTGCTAAGGTCTACTTTCCCTTACTATTGCTGACAGTTGCTCAAAGCCAACGGGAAAGTACATTGATGTGGTATTATTTACTTGTTTATTACGTTTTAGTTGAATATTTCTTTAAGGGAAAGTATTGTGAAAAAACTTTTTTTTATTTATATTTTTTATTTTATACTTTATAGACGGTCAAACATTTATTTATTTGACCGACTAAAAATGCTTAAATACTTTTACATCTTGGGATGGATTTGTTTTAGCTCTCATGGCCCTCGATTTGGAAATCCATATGTGGCAGACTTTTTGGGCATTCCTTGGCCCCCGGTGACCCACGGAGTAGCCAATGTTTAATGTAGATGTTATTTTAAAGACCTTTCAGTTGATATCACACATGATTCTTTGTATGATGGGACCTCACATTACCCAAGTTTTGGACTAACACATGACGGACTACTCTCTATTGAGAAGTACTCTTCAAGACCTTTCATTTGATGTCCCACATGATAATTTTGTATGTTGGGCCCAAATGACCGACTTTTGGGCCCCACATGACCAACTTTTGGGCCCTATATGACCGACTTTTGGGCCCCACATGACCCAGGGTGCCACTGGGACTACCCAATGGGATATGACGTTTTTATATGATACGCCCTACATTTAAAAATTAAAACAGCAAAGTAAAATTTAGATTTTACATTTTTCTGTTAAATTATCCATTTTGTGTTAAATTCACATCTTCTGCTAAATTTTACAATTTCTGTTAAATTTTACATTTTTCTGTTAAATTTTAAATTTGTCTTTTAAATTTTACATTTTGTATTAAATTTTACATTTTCGGTTTAAATTTAAATCTTTTGTTACATTTTACGTTTTTCTGTTAAATTTCACATTTTCTGTTAAATTTACATCTTCTGTTATATTTTACATTTTCTGTGAAAATTCTTCATTTTCTGTTAAATTTTAAATTTTCTGTTAAATTTTATACTTTCTGTTAAATTTTACATTTTCCTGTTAAATTTACATTTTCTGTTAATTTTACATTTTTCTGTTAAATTTTACACTTTCTGTTAAATTTACATTTTCTGTTTAAATTTACATCTTCTGTTAAATTTTACGTTTTCTGTTAATTTTACACTTTCTGTTAAATTTACATTTTCTGTTTAAATTAACATCTTCTGTTTAAATTTACATCTTCTGTTAAATTTTACATTTTCTGTTCATTTTAACATTGTAACATTTTCATTTTATGTTAACTGGTTTTGGGCCCACCTGACCCACGAACTAAGCAACAAGATGTACTCTTCAAGACCTTTCATTTGATAATCCACGTGATTTTTTTGGTACATTTAAAAATTAAGCGGTCCCCGTGCCCACTCATACCAAAGTCGCGATATTTATATGGCCCATATATGTATGTGATAACGCGAGCTGAACTTCCAAATTTGGGCTAAATCGGTCAAGCCGTTTAAGAGTTATGGGCAGGATATATATATATATATATATATATATATACAGTTGCTCACCAAAGTATCCGGCCACTTCTTTTATTCAGTAGAATTAATCTTAGACGTTAAGTTTTAAATATCAGAAAACAAATAATTATTATTTTTTAACATTATTTAGTCTTGTAATTTATAATCCAATCATAGAAATATCAAAATTAAATATACTTCAGAAAAAATCGACAACCAAACAATTAAGTACATAATTCGGAAATGCAATTTTTCTCGAAAGGCGCACTATTTGGAAACTATTTGGTAACTAAACTTACTTTGGGGAAGTCCCCCGTATGCATACACACTTAGTGGCCGACTTTAATGTCAATTGTTTTATGAGTTGGGACAGCTATGTAAGTTTTTCTGATAATTAATTCATTTTTCTAATATGTTTTTCTAGTATTATAAAGTGCATTAGTAAAGGCTTTTTATAGCCAATATTAAAAATAATACTTAATTGAAAATTAAGTGAAAAACATTAAATATTTGGAACCAAGTAGGGTGGCCGGATACTTTTGTGAGCAACTGTATATATATATAAAGAGTTGTCAACTCATTATAGGGAAAGGAAAAACATTATAATTATATGTTACACCCTCTTGGCGTAGGGGAAGAAATAGCCGAAGTAATTGTAAATGTATGGGCTTATTCTGTGAGTCGTGTCGTATTTAGTTCAAGAAATATTTCGTTTTGTACCGACTCTAAAATGGTATTCCCACAGACGTACGAAAAGACAAATTTATTGCCAACGTGAAAACAGAAAAATAAAATTCCCACTAGATGGCTTTGCGGAAAATTCGTTTTAATGTGTTACCACCAGTTATTTTGACAATCAAAGTGCAATGTTGATCGGCCATTCCGCTCTACTTGGAAGATGCTTATATGATGAAAACATGATTTTTGTGACATTGTGGGAAATAATGGAGGAGCACTGGCATAGTTAACTATATTAACTAAATATCAGCCCAATCCATCCAGAGGTACCAGAGTAAATCCCAGATGAAAATATGAATATTCGTCATTTCATCCAGACCACTAATTTGAATTTGTTTGACAAATATAAGCCCAAGTTAACAGGTTAATTGAAAATAAAACACCCAATTTGTTATCTGTCGGGAATAAAAATGTAATAGCCAGCAAATGTCAATTTTATCGACAATTGTCTATTAAAATCGCCATTCGTAGTTAAATTCTTTTATTAAGCTATTAATACCAGAATCACGAACGTAATTGACCCTGGAAAAATTTTTATTTAAAAATCTTATATGACGTGTAGTTATAATAGGAACATTAATATTAATTAACGCCAGCAAACCAGATGAATTAATATTATTTACTAATAATCTAAAAACAAAAACCGCCTTAGTAACTGAACGCCATACAGTAAGGGTATTTAAATTAATTAACTTGAGCCATGACTCATAGGTAGGCAAGTTATCATCATTTCTCCAATTAAGTCCTCTTAACGCAAATCTTAAAAATCTTTTTTGAACAGCTTCCAATCGACGAATATGTACATTATAGTAGGGGCACCATACAATAGACGCATACTCGAGAACGGAACGAACAAAGGAGACATATCAAGTTTTGAAAACATAGGGGTCAGAAAAATCAACAGCAGAACGTCGTATCATTCCCCACCCTCTACTGGCTTTATTGATTAAATAATCAATGTGTAAATTAAATGTTAATTTTACATCAAGAATAACACCAAGATCCTTTAAACTATAAACACGATTTATTTCTTGATTATCAATAAAATACACACCAGTAAAAGTTCCAATACGACGACGAGAAAAAGAAATTACGGAGCATTTACCAATGTTTACTGTCAGTTGGTTCTTAGAACACCGCATAGAAAACTTAGATAATATAAATATTTTAAGATCGGTAAACATTAACAAATTACAGTCAGGTAGGAATAAAACAACATCGTTAACATACAAAATAAACAACAACAGACCGAGATGACTACCTTGTGGAACACCCGAAGTGACAGGTACTTCTTCTGAAAAACAGTTACGAAACTGTACAAATTGCCGTCTATCACTTAGAAAGGATGAAATCCACTTAATGAAAAATTCCGGAAAACCGATTTTGTGCAATTTAAATATTAATAAATTATTATTTTTACGGTCGAATGTCTTACTGAAATCGGTATAAATAGCGTCAACTTGATTACCTTTAGTGAATTCAGCTGTGATAAAGTTAGTAAATAGCAATAGATTTGTCACACGAAATCGTGTTGCTTCATGAAATCGTGTTGCTTATTACTCATTAAATTTTTGCAGTACTAAAATAAAGTTCAGTGATTAGATTATCAAACATTTTCGGTATAACAGATTGTTTACTGATACCTCTATAGTACTCTATTTTGTTTGTCCTACCCGGACCTACCGGATTTGAAAATAAGTACTATAAATGACCTTTTTCATCTAGTTGGAAAGCAACCCATTTTAAGACATTAAAAATATGGCAAAGCACACTAAGCAGTGGAACAGCACAATTACTTATGAATCCTGATGGTATACTGATGTAGTAAAATAAAGTTCAGTGACTAGATTATCAAATATTTTCGGTATAACAGATTGTTTACTGATACCTATATGCTATATTGTTCTCTATTTTGTTTTTCCTACCGGATTTGAAAATAGGTACTATAAATAAATGACCATTTCCATATAGTTGAAAAGCAACCCTTTTTAAGAGAGACATTAAACATATAGCAAAGCACACTATGTAGTGCAACAGCACAATTACGTATGAATCCTGATGGTATACCATCAGGACCTGGATTAAAATTATGTTCAAGATTGTTAATATTGATTAAGATATCATTTGGAGAAATGTGTCTTTAAAAATTTATAGTACCTATTTTCAAATCTTTAAAAATTAAATCGGATGAGTCGCCCATACAACTAAAAAAAGTCTTCATCAACAACAAAATTATCATCATTATAAACCGATTTGAAGAAAGTGGCAAACAAATTGCAAGTATCTTGAGGTGTTTCAGCACAGTCATTACCGAAAAAGGCGCATGAAGGACAACCGTCATTTTTATTTTTGGAATTAATATATTGCCAAAACTTCTGAGGGTGAGTTTTAATACTTTTCTGACTATTATTAATATATATACAGTACGCGTTTACACTTAGATTTCAGTCTACGATAAAATATAAAATCATCATCCCACATGCTGAGATGCCATTTTCTAAAAGCTCGATTCTTTATATTTTTTAGATTCTTAGTGAGCTCGTTATTCCATCGACAATTTTCAAAATCATTTTCATTAACTACTACTATAGGAACATATTTATAAATTAAATCATTAATAACTTTATACATTCCCGGCACAAAGTATTAATATTATTAGATAATAAAAAATTAGTCCAATCATAATTAATTAATGTATAACAAATCTCGGAATAGTTAGCATTTTTAAAATCAAATTTAAAAGAGTGACTAAATTTTACATCAAACGAAATATTTAAATTGCAACATAAATTGATGTCGTCGTCTTTTACTAAGGAACTCGAACTTCTGATGCCGAAATTTTCATCAGTCATATTAGAAAATATTAAGTCCAATGTACGGTGTTGGAAGTTCTTAATATGGTTAAGCTGTGAGAGACCAAGTGAATGTAAAGTATCAACAATTCTTATCTCTATAGTACTCGTGATATTTTAACTATTTATATTTTAACTTTACTGCAGCATATAATCTTGGGTATTCACTATTATCAGCAGAACGGTCACATCTATTTATATTAAAATTAGATGAAAAAAAAGAGTTTTGAAAAGTATCATCTAAGCCAGTTTCAGTTAAAATAATAAAATCACCAGAACAGCAATACATATTAATCAAAAATTCATAACTCTTCGTTCTTAATCCTCTGACATTTTGGTAGAAGAATGAAGTTTCATTAAGTTTTTTGGCTTATTCATTTTAACATTTCCTCTAGGTGAAAATTCACGCACCAAAATATCATCAGGCCAAATCTTCGGATCTAAAAGTTTCTTACTAATTTGTTTTGGAACAAAAACTTTATGTTCCAAGTTGAACCTTTACATATAAATAATGATATATACATTCAAATAAAAATTCCTTTAGTAACAGAAACATTCAATTTATATAAATTAACTAGTTTACCTTTAAACCTTCATAATGATACTTTTTACTACAAAGCAACAAATTACAAATATGTAGCAATTAATGATGAATTATAACGCTATATTTTTATGAATAAAAATTATCTGAAAAAATGTACCAATATCATTAATTTTAAATAATTAGATAAATCATCATTTGAAAAAAAATATTGTTATATTAAATTTTATATAATGAATGCTTATTATTTGTTTTACAGCATTTTTGATCTTACTTTGTTAAAAAAAACCTTTAAAAAAAATAATTGAAAAAAAAATAATTTAAAAAAAATAATTTAAAAAAAATATAGTCTCTGATAGGGATTGAACCGGGATGTTATTTTTCATATGAATATATGGAAAAAATCAGTCTTGGTTTATGAATGATAATCATATAATCATATAACGTATGTGTGTATATAAAGCTCAAAATTAAATTAATTTAATTAAACAAAATTTTAAAAAAATAGTTAAAAAAAAAATATTTAAAAAAAACAATATTGTCTCTAACGGGGATTGAACCGGGATGTTATTTTTCATAATTTTTTCATATGAATATATGAAAAAAATTAGTCTCGGCTTACGAATGACGATAATGATACCAACCATATACAGTTGCTCACAAAAGTATCCGGCCACCCTACTTGGTTCCAAATATTTAATGTTTTTCACTTAATTTTCAATTAAGTATTATTTTTAATATTGGCTATAAAAAGCCTTTACTAATGCACTTTATAATACTAGAAAAACATATTAGAAAAATGAATTAATTATCAGAAAAACTTACATAGCTGTCCCAACTCATAAAACAATTGACATTAAAGTCGGCCACTAAGTGTGTATGCATACGGGGGACTTCCCCAAAGTAAGTTTAGTTACCAAATAGTTTCCAAATAGTGCGCCTTTCGAGAAAAATTGCATTTCCGAATTATGTACTTAATTGTTTGGTTGTCGATTTTTTCTGAAGTATATTTAATTTTGATATTTCTATGATTGGATTATAAATTACAAGACTAAATAATGTTAAAAAATAATAATTATTTGTTTTCTGATATTTAAAACTTAACGTCTAAGATTAATTCTACTGAATAAAAGAAGTGGCCGGATACTTTTGTGAGCAACTGTATATAAATTGAATATGTATTTATGTGTATGTATATTGTATGTACATTTGTAAGGTTAATGAACTTTAGGATTCCTATGGATATAAATATATGGTTTTTTTTATTTTGTTTTATTATTGGTGCATTAAAACATTGTTGTTGGCAGATTTTTTTCCTATTCGAAATAATTTCGAACCGAGGACTTTTTTTCTTGCGTTAAAATAAATATACATTGAATGTGTAATTGTTATTTCATTTAATTAAAAAAATAATAATTCTCCATAAATAAATTTCATTGCATAATTTAAATTAAATTTACTTTTCTTTTAATTTTTAAAGCATATTGTACATCTAATTGATTTTAAAATAAGATAATATTGTGTAAAAAAATTACTAGGAAATATTAGATAGAAAATTTTGTTATTTGATTTATATATTGAGAAGTATAATTATTGTTTAATATTTTATAATTACTAGGATTTTATTTGAAGTTATTGTTAGGATTAATATTTTTATGGCTATGGTCATAAAAATATTAATCCTAACAATATCGTTGAATAATAAAAATATTTATCAATGGTTTTTATTAGTAATAAATAGTTTGCATACCATAAAATAAGTTTGTTATTTACAACATTGAAACAGGTAAAGTACTATTTTAAAATATTGTTATATAAGTAGTTAATCTAAATTACTTTACAAATTTATTAATAGTCCTAACCGAACGGTAAATAAATAATAAAAGACCCAACGACATTAATTAAAAAATGTATTTGAATTTTTTGCAAAATGTTTAGTTTAGGTAAAAAGTTATTAAACATCGTCTTTTAAGTAAACTCTTTTAAAATACCGTTCATAAATATTTCAGTAATTAATTTATGTGCCTTTTTTTACTAACTTGCAAAAATTTCAAAAAAAAAGTTGTACCTGAAAAAAATTTCTTAGTAATTAATTGTTACAATTTTTGAAACAAAGGCATATACATAAATTAATGAATGAAATATTTATGAATTGTATAGTAAAAACCTTTAGTTAAAAATTAATGTTTAATAACTGAAATAGTTTAATAACTCGTATACAAAAAAACTTATATTTATATATTTATACATACATATATTTCTAATGTTTACTACTAATATGGATATTCATTCATATAATATTTTCAATTGTCACTACAGTTTAATTTAAATAACTAAAATAAATTAGATAATTAACTAAAATCTGGTTCTCAATAAATTGGAACTATTTTTATTCGTTACCTGATGAAGACGGAATATCTAATGCTGATGCCGATGAAGGTACTGAAGCAGAAATTTCAAGATTGGATGATTCCGAAAGTGCCAAGTCCAATGAAATAGCTTTGCCTCTAGAGGAAATTATTTATGATGAAATTGAACCCATGGTAATTTTTGACAATTCGCTAGTTGATGTATGTCCAAATGATGAAGTCGGTGAAACTGATGACTTGGAATGGGGCTCAAACACATCTTATTTCGACGAAATAAGTACAGCGTTTTCTGATGCAATAAAGATAAATATCGACCAAAATGCAAAAGAGGTAGATTTTTTTTTGAAAATATTTGATTGCAATGTAATTTTAAAAATTGTTCCAAATGCTTGGGATTGTTAAAATTGCATATCACCATCAAAAAAATTTACAAAATATCTACAAATTTTCATACAAAAATTTACAAATTTTCTATTCTTATATAGGCAGCGGGAAATATACTTCCCACCTGATAAACATTGTATGAGCCGAGGGAAATACTTCCCACCCAGTAAATATTAAATATTTTTTAGAACAAAACAACTACTCACTTTATAATATAATATTATGTTAATAGAAATATTAATTATTACAAATATAACTTTTATTTTCTTATTATTCACTTTTTTATTATCATTTACATAAAAACACTAAAAAACAGTCAAAAATCACAAAAAAAAATTATTGTTTTGATGGAATATGCCATTGTTTTCAATTTAACGATAAAACTATTGTGAATTTTTTGTTGAAGGATATACAAATAATATTTATGCTAGTTTCTACTAGATGTCTGCACAAATTTTATACGAAAATGATATATGGTATTACCAGTATCGTGAATTCTGTAAAGTGGGAAATATATTTCCCACAGCCTGGGAAAGGGTTAAGAGTAGAATACGATGTCAGTAACCATATTTCAAATTTATACCGCTAGAGGCGCTGAATGATAAAATATATAAAATGTTAATTTTTAAAATGTGATTTCCAATAGTCAATAATTCCCAAAAATTAGGTATAATGTCACATATGAAAGGTAGTAAGTAGTAGTTAAAACCACAGTTGTTATAATTTTAGTTTCTGCGGATAGAGGGTGCAACATAATACTCAAAATATGCAGTTACAGTAGATAATTTAAAAAAGCCCATGATTATAAAACTACTTATCAGTAGTTCGGCTGCGCGGCATTTTTTTAAATTCAACTACGTACTCTAATAAATGCATATTTGGAGTATATGTTGCACCCTCTATCCGCAGAAATGAAAATTATAACTGTGATTTTATACTACTACTTACTACCTTTCAGTTGCAACATTAAACCTAATTTTTGGGGCTTATTCACAATTGGAAAACACGGTTTTAATATTCGGCGTCTCTAGCGGTAGAAATTTGACATACAGTTAATGGCATAATATTCTACTCTTAAATAACTTTCCAACGAGTGGTCACAATTCATTTTTGGTGCACATTTAATATATTAAATTACAACTTTTTACTTGTATTTTACTGCTCTCTAGTGGCAAAAAATCAGATTATGATAATGTCTGGTTTATTTAAGTTTATACTAGCTTTCCAGCGCTAGCTTTCCCTTCATTTTTGGTAAAGATTCACCAAGGTCAATAACATTTTTAAAAAACAATATAATTATATGTTTCACCCTCTAGTGGTAGAATTTAAAATTATAACAACTGTGGTTTTATATTACTACTTACTACCTTTCATTTGCAACATTAAACCTAATTTTTGGGGCTTATTGACTATTGGAAATCACATTTTAAAAATTAACATTTTATATATTTTATCATTCAGCGCCTCTAGCGGTAGAAATTTGAAATACGGTTACTGGCATAATATTCTACTCTTAAATACCTTTCCAACGAGTGGTCAAACTTCAATTTTGGTGCACATTTACTATATAAAATTACATTTTTATTCGAAAAAAGATGTATTGGCAAACTGCGAATAGCGCCACCTACCGGCCGAATTTTGAAATTCTATAAATTGCATCTGGTTCACAATAAATGAAGCTTTCCATCGGTTGGTCTATCATTTATCTGAGTGTACATTAACCATGTGAAATCACTGGTTTTTATTGTTTACATCGGACGGACAGACGGACAAAAGCGTTAGCATAAGGTATTTTTTTTTACAAAAAAGCCCTAAAAATATAATTATTTTCTTTAACACTATTGACTATTAACATTTTTTTTAAATTTTAATAATTATTAATTAGTTTTATAACTATAAAATATATGCACTTTATTCATTTTATTTTCAACATAGCATTATGAAAAAATTTCCAATAATATTTTCCAATATTAAAAATATATTTCTTTTAACAATTTTTATTAATCTATATATTTTCATTAGGCATATAGAATATATTTTTAGAAAATCAGATCGTTTTTTGTTTGTTTGTGTTTTTAATTTGAAGATATATTTTTACTGTTTTGTAATTGTTGGAAAATAAAAAAATGCCGCGGCAGCCTAACTACTGATCAGTAGTTTTATAATTACGGGCTTTTTTTAAATTCAACTCCGTACTCTAATAAATGCATATTTGGAGTATATGTTGCACCCTCTATCCGCAGAAATGAAAATTATAACTGTGATTTTATACTACTACTTACTACCTTTCAGTTGCAACATTAAACCTAATTTTTGGAGCTTATTCACAATTGGAAAACACGATTTTAGTATTCGGCGCCTCTAGCGGTAGAAATTGGACATACAGTTAATGGCATCGTATTCTACTCTTAACTACCTTTCCAACGAGTATTCACAATTCATTTTTGGTGCACATTTACTATATTAAATTACAACTTTTTACTTGTATTTTACTGCTCTCTAGTGGCAAAAAATCAGATTATGATAATGTCTGGTTTATTTAAGTTTATATTAGCTTTCCAGCGCTAGCTTTCCCTTCATTTTTGGTAAAGATTCACCAAGGTCAATAACATTTTTAAAGAACAATATAATTATATGTTTCACCCTCTAGTGGTAGAATTTAAAATTATAACAACTGTGGTTTTACATTACTACTTACTACCTTTCATTTGCAACATTAAACCTAATTTTTGGGGCTTATTCACAATTGGAAAACACGATTTTAGTATTCGGCGCCTCTAGAGGTAGAAATTGGAAATACAGTTACTGGCGTCGTATTCTACTCTTAACTACCTTTCCAACGAGTAGTCACAATTCATTTTTGGTGCACATTTACTATATTAAATTACAACTTTTTACTTGTATTTTACTGCTCTCTAGTGGCAAAAAATCAGATTATGATAATGTCTGGTTTATTTAAGTTTATACTAGCTTTCCAGCGCTAGCTTTCCCTTCATTTTTGGTAAAGATTCACCAAGGTCAATAACATTTTTAAAAAACAATATAATTATATGTTTCACCCTCTAGTGGTAGAATTTAAAATTATAACAACTGTGGTTTTATATTACTACTTACTACCTTTCAACATTTTATATATTTTAGTTTTCAGCGCCTCTAGCGGTAGAAATTTGAAATACGGTTACTGGCATAATATTCTACTCTTAAATACCTTTCCAACGAGTGGTCAAACTTCAATTTTGGTGCACATTTACTATATAAAATTACATTTTTATTCGAAAAAAGATGTTTTGGCAAAATGCGAATAGCGCCACCTACCGGCCGAATTGAAATTCTATAAATTGCATCTGGTTCACAATAAATGAAGCTTTCCATCGGTTGGTCTATCATTTATCTGAGTGTACATTAACCATGTGAAATCACTGGTTTTTATTGTTTACATCGGACGGACAGACGGACAAAAGCGTTAGCATAAGGTATTTTTTTTTACAAAAAAGCCCTAAAAATATAATTATTTTCTTTAACACTATTGACTATTAACATTTTTTTTAAATTTTAATAATTATTAATTAGTTTTATAACTATAAAATATATGCACTTTATTCATTTTATTTTCAACATAGCATTATGAAAAAATTTCCAATAATATTTTCCAATATTAAAAATATATTTCTTTTAACAATTTTTATTAATCTATATATTTTCATTAGGCATATAGAATATATTTTTAGAAAATCAGATCGTTTTTTGTTTGTTTGTGTTTTTAATTTGAAGATATATTTTTACTGTTTTGTAATTGTTGGAAAATAAAAAAATGCCGCGACAGCCTAACTACTGATCAGTAGTTTTATAATTACGGGCTTTTTTTAAATTCAACTACGTACTCTAATAAATGCATATTTGGAGTATATGTTGCACCCTCTATCCGCAGAAATGAAAATTATAACTGTGATTTTATACTACTACTTACTACCTTTCAGTTGCAACATTAAACCTAATTTTTGGATTGGAAAACACGATTTTAGTATTCGGCGCCTCTAGCGGTAGAAATTGGACATACAGTTAATGGCATCGTATTCTACTCTTAACTACCTTTCCAACGAGTAGTCACAATTCATTTTTGGTGCACATTTACTATATTAAATTACAACTTTTTACTTGTATTTTACTGCTCTCTAGTGGCAAAAAATCAGATTATGATAATGTCTGGTTTATTTAAGTTTATACTAGCTTTCCAGCGCTAGCTTTCCCTTCATTTTTGGTAAAGATTCACCAAGGTCAATAACATTTTTAAAAAACAATATAATTATATGTTTCACCCTCTAGTGGTAGAATTTAAAATTATAACAACTGTGGTTTTATATTACTACTTACTACCTTTCATTTGCAACATTAAACCTAATTTTTGGGGCTTATTGACTATTGGAAATCACATTTTAAAAATTAACATTTTATATATTTTAGTTTTCAGCGCCTCTAGCGGTAGAAATTTGAAATACGGTTACTGGCATAATATTCTACTCTTAAATACCTTTCCAACGAGTGGTCAAACTTCAATTTTGGTGCACATTTACTATATAAAATTACATTTTTATTCGAAAAAAGATGTTTTGGCAAAATGCGAATAGCGCCACCTACCGGCCGAATTGAAATTCTATAAATTGCATCTGGTTCACAATAAATGAAGCTTTCCATCGGTTGGTCTATCATTTATCTGAGTGTACATTAACCATGTGAAATCACTGGTTTTTATTGTTTACATCGGACGGACAGACGGACAAAAGCGTTAGCATAAGGTATTTTTTTTTACAAAAAAGCCCTAAAAATATAATTATTTTCTTTAACACTATTGACTATTAACATTTTTTTTAAATTTTAATAATTATTAATTAGTTTTATAACTATAAAATATATGCACTTTATTCATTTTATTTTCAACATAGCATTATGAAAAAATTTCCAATAATATTTTCCAATATTAAAAATATATTTCTTTTAACAATTTTTATTAATCTATATATTTTCATTAGGCATATAGAATATATTTTTAGAAAATCAGATCGTTTTTTGTTTGTTTGTGTTTTTAATTTGAAGATATATTTTTACTGTTTTGTAATTGTTGGAAAATAAAAAAATGCCGCGGCAGCCTAACTACTGATCAGTAGTTTTATAATTACGGGCTTTTTTTAAATTCAACTACGTACTCTAATAAATGCATATTTGGAGTATATGTTGCACCCTCTATCCGCAGAAATGAAAATTATAACTGTGATTTTATACTACTACTTACTACCTTTCAGTTGCAACATTAAACCTAATTTTTGGATTGGAAAACACGATTTTAGTATTCGGCGCCTCTAGCGGTAGAAATTGGACATACAGTTAATGGCATCGTATTCTACTCTTAACTACCTTTCCAACGAGTAGTCACAATTCATTTTTGGTGCACATTTACTATATTAAATTACAACTTTTTACTTGTATTTTACTGGTCTCTAGTGGCAAAAAATCAGATTATGATAATGTCTGGTTTATTTAAGTTTATATTAGCTTTCCAGCATTAGCTTTCCCTTCATTTTTGGTAAAGATTCACCAAGGTCAATAACATTTTTAAAAAACAATATAATTATATGTTTCACCCTCTAGTGGTAGAATTTAAAATTATAACAACTGTGGTTTTATATTACTAGTTACTACCTTTCATTTGCAACATTAAACCTAATTTTTGGGGCTTATTGACTATTGGAAATCACATTTTAAAAATTAACATTTTATATATTTTAGTTTTCAGCGCCTCTAGCGGTAGAAATTTGAAATACGGTTACTGGCATAATATTCTACTCTTAAATACCTTTCCAACGAGTGGTCAAACTTCAATTTTGGTGCACATTTACTATATAAAATTACATTTTTATTCGAAAAAAGATGTTTTGGCAAAATGCGAATAGCGCCACCTACCGGCCGAATTGAAATTCTATAAATTGCATCTGGTTCACAATAAATGAAGCTTTCCATCGGTTGGTCTATCATTTATCTGAGTGTACATTAACCATGTGAAATCACTGGTTTTTATTGTTTACATCGGACGGACAGACGGACAAAAGCGTTAGCATAAGGTATTTTTTTTTTACAAAAAAGCCCTAAAAATATAATTATTTTCTTTAACACTATTGACTATTAACATTTTCTTTAAATTTTAATAATTATTAATTAGTTTTATAACTATAAAATATATGCACTTTATTCATTTTATTTTCAACATAGCATTATGAAAAAATTTCCAATAATATTTTCCAATATTAAAAATATATTTCTTTTAACAATTTTTATTAATCTATATATTTTCATTAGGCATATAGAATATATTTTTATAATATCAGATCGTTTTTTGTTTGTTTGTGTTTTTAATTTGAAGATATATTTTTACTGTTTTGTAATTGTTGGAAAATAAAAAAATGCCGCGGCAGCCTAACTACTGATCAGTAGTTTTATAATTACGGGCTTTTTAGGGCTTTTTTTTAAAAAAAATCCCTTATGTTAACGCTTTTCTGTCCGTCCGTCTGTCCGATGTAAACAATAAAAAGCGGTTATTTCACATATTACTGTACACACATGTTCATGATAGACCCACCAATAAAAAGCTTGATTTATTGAGAACCAGATGTAATTGATATAATTTTAAAATTCGGCCATTTTATATATTTTATCATTCAGCGCCTCTAGCGGTATAAATTTGAAATATGGTTACTGACATCGTATTCTACTCTTAAATACCTTTCCAACGAGTGGTCAAACTTCAATTTAGGTGCACATTTACTATATAAAATTACTTTTTTATTCGAGAAAATATGTTTTGGCAAAATTCATGAAAAATGCCATATATAATAAATATTTTTGATTACTTATTTTTTTAAAATAAATAAATTATTTAGTAAAATAATTACTTGCCATTTAATTTGAAAAGTTAAATAAATATATTAATGTTAGTATATGATATGCTAAGTATTTTGGTTTTTTTACTTCATCCGAAATAGAAGATTTAGTAGTATAATTTTTTGGTTAAAGTTGGTTTGGTAAACATTTTTTTTAGTATTTATTCAAGTAAAAATGAAATACTTTTTAATTATATTTATTTTAACGCAAGAAAAAAAGTCCTCGGTTCGAAATTATTGCGAATAGGAAAAAAATTTGCCAACAACAATGTTTTAATGCACCGATAATAAAACAAAATTAAAAAAACCATATATTTATATCCATAGGAACCCTAAGGTTCATTAACCTTACAAATATACATACACATACATACATATTCAATTTATATATATGGTTGGTATCATTATCGTCATTCGTAAGCCGGTTAATGAACCTTAAGGTTCCTATGGATATAAATATATCTGGAAAATAAAAAAATGCCGCGGCAGCCTAACTACTGATCAGTAGTTTTATAACTACGGGCTTTTTTTTAAAAAAAAATCCCTTATGTTAACGCTTTTCTGTTCGTCCGTCTGTCCGATGTAAACAACAAAAAGCGGTTATTTCACATATTACTGTACACACATGTTCATGATAGACCCACCAATAGAAAGCTTGATTTATTGAGAACCAGATGTAATTGATATAATTTTAAAATTCGGCCGGTAGACGGCGCTATTCACATTTTTCCCAAACATCTTTTTCCGAATAAAAATGTAATTTTATATAGTAAATGTTATATAGTAAATGTAATTAATAATTATTAATTAGTTTTATAACTATAAAATATATGCACTTTATTCATTTTATTTTCAACATAGCATTATGAAAAAATTTCCAATAATATTTTCCAATATTAAAAATATATTTCTTTTAACAATTTTTATTAATCTATATATTTTCATTAGGCATATAGAATATATTTTTATAATATCAGATCGTTTTTTGTTTGTTTGTGTTTTTAATTTGAAGATATATTTTTACTGTTTTGTAATTGTTGGAAAATAAAAAAATGCCGCGGCAGCCTAACTACTGATCAGTAGTTTTATAATTACGGGCTTTTTAGGGCTTTTTTTTAAAAAAAATCCCTTATGTTAACGCTTTTCTGTCCGTCCGTCTGTCCGATGTAAACAATAAAAAGCGGTTATTTCACATATTACTGTACACACATGTTCATGATAGACCCACCAATAAAAAGCTTGATTTATTGAGAACCAGATGTAATTGATATAATTTTAAAATTCGGCCATTTTATATATTTTATCATTCAGCGCCTCTAGCGGTATAAATTTGAAATATGGTTACTGACATCGTATTCTACTCTTAAATACCTTTCCAACGAGTGGTCAAACTTCAATTTAGGTGCACATTTACTATATAAAATTACTTTTTTATTCGAGAAAATATGTTTTGGCAAAATTCATGAAAAATGCCATATATAATAAATATTTTTGATTACTTATTTTTTTAAAATAAATAAATTATTTAGTAAAATAATTACTTGCCATTTAATTTGAAAAGTTAAATAAATATATTAATGTTAGTATATGATATGCTAAGTATTTTGGTTTTTTTACTTCATCCGAAATAGAAGATTTAGTAGTATAATTTTTTGGTTAAAGTTGGTTTGGTAAACATTTTTTTTAGTATTTATTCAAGTAAAAATGAAATACTTTTTAATTATATTTATTTTAACGCAAGAAAAAAAGTCCTCGGTTCGAAATTATTGCGAATAGGAAAAAAATTTGCCAACAACAATGTTTTAATGCACCGATAATAAAACAAAATTAAAAAAACCATATATTTATATCCATAGGAACCCTAAGGTTCATTAACCTTACAAATATACATACACATACATACATATTCAATTTATATATATGGTTGGTATCATTATCGTCATTCGTAAGCCGGTTAATGAACCTTAAGGTTCCTATGGATATAAATATATCTGGAAAATAAAAAAATGCCGCGGCAGCCTAACTACTGATCAGTAGTTTTATAACTACGGGCTTTTTTTTAAAAAAAAATCCCTTATGTTAACGCTTTTCTGTTCGTCCGTCTGTCCGATGTAAACAACAAAAAGCGGTTATTTCACATATTACTGTACACACATGTTCATGATAGACCCACCAATAGAAAGCTTGATTTATTGAGAACCAGATGTAATTGATATAATTTTAAAATTCGGCCGGCAGACGGCGCTATTCACATTTTTCCCAAACATCTTTTTCCGAATAAAAATGTAATTTTATATAGTAAATGTTATATAGTAAATGTAATTAATAATTATTAATTAGTTTTATAACTATAAAATATATGCACTTTATTCATTTTATTTTCAACATAGCATTATGAAAAAATTTCCAATAATATTTTCCAATATTAAAAATATATTTCTTTTAACAATTTTTATTAATCTATATATTTTCATTAGGCATATAGAATATATTTTTATAATATCAGATCGTTTTTTGTTTGTTTGTGTTTTTAATTTGAAGATATATTTTTACTGTTTTGTAATTGTTGGAAAATAAAAAAATGCCGCGGCAGCCTAACTACTGATCAGTAGTTTTATAATTACGGGCTTTTTAGGGCTTTTTTTTAAAAAAAATCCCTTATGTTAACGCTTTTCTGTCCGTCCGTCTGTCCGATGTAAACAATAAAAAGCGGTTATTTCACATATTACTGTACACACATGTTCATGATAGACCCACCAATAAAAAGCTTGATTTATTGAGAACCAGATGTAATTGATATAATTTTAAAATTCGGCCGGTAGACGGCGCTATTCACATTTTTCCCAAACATCTTTTTCCGAATAAAAATGTAATGTTATATAGTAAATGTGCAGCAAAAATGAAGTTTGACCACTCGTTGGAAAGGTATTTAAGAGTAGAATACGATGTCAGTAACCATATTTCAAATTTATACCGCTAGAGGCGCTGAATGATAAAATATATAAAATGTTAATTTTTAAAATGTGATTTCCAATAGTCAATAATTCCCAAAAATTAGGTTTAATGTCACATATGAAAGGTAGTAAGTAGTAGTTTAAACCACAGTTGTTATAATTTTAGTTTCTGCCACTAGAGGGTGCAACATAATACTCAAAATATGCAGTTACAGTAGATAATTTAAAAAAGCCCATGATTATAAAACTATTTATCAGTAGTTCGGCTGCGCGGCATTTTTTTAAATTCAACTACGTACTCCAATAAATGCATATTTGGAGTATACGTTGCACCCTCTATGCGCAGAAATGAAAATTATAACTGTGATTTTATACTACTACTTACTACCTTTCAGTTGCAACTTTAAACCTAATTTTTGGAGCTTATTCACAATTGGAAAACACGGTTTTAGTATTCGGCGTCTCTAGCGGTAGAAATTGGACATACAGATAATGGCATAATATTGTACTCTTCAATACCTTTCCAACGAGTGGTCAAACTTCAATTTAGGTGCACATTTACTATATAAAATTACTTTTTTATTCGAGAAAATATGTTTTGGCAAAATTCATGAAAAATGCCATATATAATAAATATTTTTGATTACTTATTTTTTTAAAATAAATAAATTATTTAGTAAAATAATTACTTGCCATTTAATTTGAAAAGTTAAATAAATATATTAATGTTAGTATATGATATGCTAAGTATTTTGGTTTTTTTACTTCATCCGAAATAGAAGATTTAGTAGTATAATTTTTTGGTTAAAGTTGGTTTGGTAAACATTTTTTTTAGTATTTATTCAAGTAAAAATGAAATACTTTTTAATTATATTTATTTTAACGCAAGAAAAAAAGTCCTCGGTTCGAAATTATTGCGAATAGGAAAAAAATTTGCCAACAACAATGTTTTAATGCACCGATAATAAAACAAAATTAAAAAAACCATATATTTATATCCATAGGAACCCTAAGGTTCATTAACCTTACAAATATACATACACATACATACATATTCAATTTATATATATGGTTGGTATCATTATCGGCATTCGTAAGCCGGTTAATGAACCTTAAGGTTCCTATGGATATAAATATATCTGGAAAATAAAAAAATGCCGCGGCAGCCTAACTACTGATCAGTAGTTTTATAACTACGGGCTTTTTTTTAAAAAAAAATCCCTTATGTTAACGCTTTTCTGTTCGTCCGTCTGTCCGATGTAAACAACAAAAAGCGGTTATTTCACATATTACTGTACACACATGTTCATGATAGACCCACCAATAGAAAGCTTGATTTATTGAGAACCAGATGTAATTGATATAATTTTAAAATTCGGCCGGTAGACGGCGCTATTCACATTTTTCCCAAACATCTTTTTCCGAATAAAAATGTAATTTTATATAGTAAATGTTATATAGTAAATGTAATTAATAATTATTAATTAGTTTTATAACTATAAAATATATGCACTTTATTCATTTTATTTTCAACATAGCATTATGAAAAAATTTCCAATAATATTTTCCAATATTAAAAATATATTTCTTTTAACAATTTTTATTAATCTATATATTTTCATTAGGCATATAGAATATATTTTTATAATATCAGATCGTTTTTTGTTTGTTTGTGTTTTTAATTTGAAGATATATTTTTACTGTTTTGTAATTGTTGGAAAATAAAAAAATGCCGCGGCAGCCTAACTACTGATCAGTAGTTTTATAATTACGGGCTTTTTAGGGCTTTTTTTTAAAAAAAATCCCTTATGTTAACGCTTTTCTGTCCGTCCGTCTGTCCGATGTAAACAATAAAAAGCGGTTATTTCACATATTACTGTACACACATGTTCATGATAGACCCACCAATAAAAAGCTTGATTTATTGAGAACCAGATGTAATTGATATAATTTTAAAATTCGGCCGGTAGACGGCGCTATTCACATTTTTCCCAAACATCTTTTTCCGAATAAAAATGTAATGTTATATAGTAAATGTGCAGCAAAAATGAAGTTTGACCACTCGTTGGAAAGGTATTTAAGAGTAGAATACGATGTCAGTAACCATATTTCAAATTTATACCGCTAGAGGCGCTGAATGATAAAATATATAAAATGTTAATTTTTAAAATGTGATTTCCAATAGTCAATAATTCCCAAAAATTAGGTTTAATGTCACATATGAAAGGTAGTAAGTAGTAGTTTAAACCACAGTTGTTATAATTTTAGTTTCTGCCACTAGAGGGTGCAACATAATACTCAAAATATGCAGTTACAGTAGATAATTTAAAAAAGCCCATGATTATAAAACTATTTATCAGTAGTTCGGCTGCGCGGCATTTTTTTAAATTCAACTACGTACTCTAATAAATGCATATTTGGAGTATACGTTGCACCCTCTATGCGCAGAAATGAAAATTATAACTGTGATTTTATACTACTACTTACTACCTTTCAGTTGCAACTTTAAACCTAATTTTTGGAGCTTATTCACAATTGGAAAACACGGTTTTAGTATTCGGCGTCTCTAGCGGTAGAAATTGGACATACAGATAATGGCATAATATTGTACTCTTCAATACCTTTCCAACGAGTGGTCAAACTTCAATTTAGGTGCACATTTACTATATAAAATTACTTTTTTATTCGAGAAAATATGTTTTGGCAAAATTCATGAAAAATGCCATCTATAATAAATATTTTTGATTACTTATTTTTTTAAAATAAATAAATTATTTAGTAAAATAATTACTTGCCATTTAATTTGAAAAGTTAAATAAATATATTAATGTTAGTATATGATATGCTAAGTATTTTGGTTTTTTTACTTCATCCGAAATAGAAGATTTAGTAGTATAATTTTTTGGTTAAAGTTGGTTTGGTAAACATTTTTTTTAGTATTTATTCAAGTAAAAATGAAATACTTTTTAATTATATTTATTTTAACGCAAGAAAAAAAGTCCTCGGTTCGAAATTATTGCGAATAGGAAAAAAATTTGCCAACAACAATGTTTTAATGCACCGATAATAAAACAAAATTAAAAAAACCATATATTTATATCCATAGGAACCCTAAGGTTCATTAACCTTACAAATATACATACACATACATACATATTCAATTTATATATATGGTTGGTATCATTATCGTCATTCGTAAGCCGGTTAATGAACCTTAAGGTTCCTATGGATATAAATATATCTGGAAAATAAAAAAATGCCGCGGCAGCCTAACTACTGATCAGTAGTTTTATAACTACGGGCTTTTTTTTAAAAAAAAATCCCTTATGTTAACGCTTTTCTGTCCGTCCGTCTGTCCGATGTAAACAATAAAAAGCGGTTATTTCACATATTACTGTACACACATGTTCATGATAGACCCACCAATAAAAAGCTTGATTTATTGAGAACCAGATGTAATTGATATAATTTTAAAATTCGGCCGGTAGACGGCGCTATTCACATTTTTCCCAAACATCTTTTTCCGAATAAAAATGTAATGTTATATAGTAAATGTGCAGCAAAAATGAAGTTTGACCACTCGTTGGAAAGGTATTTAAGAGTAGAATACGATGTCAGTAACCATATTTCAAATTTATACCGCTAGAGGCGCTGAATGATAAAATATATAAAATGTTAATTTTTAAAATGTGATTTCCAATAGTCAATAATTCCCAAAAATTAGGTTTAATGTCACATATGAAAGGTAGTAAGTAGTAGTTTAAACCACAGTTGTTATAATTTTAGTTTCTGCCACTAGAGGGTGCAACATAATACTCAAAATATGCAGTTACAGTAGATAATTTAAAAAAGCCCATGATTATAAAACTATTTATCAGTAGTTCGGCTGCGCGGCATTTTTTTAAATTCAACTACGTACTCTAATAAATGCATATTTGGAGTATACGTTGCACCCTCTATGCGCAGAAATGAAAATTATAACTGTGATTTTATACTACTACTTACTACCTTTCAGTTGCAACTTTAAACCTAATTTTTGGAGCTTATTCACAATTGGAAAACACGGTTTTAGTATTCGGCGTCTCTAGCGGTAGAAATTGGACATACAGATAATGGCATAATATTGTACTCTTCAATACCTTTCCAACGAGTGGTCAAACTTCAATTTAGGTGCACATTTACTATATAAAATTACTTTTTTATTCGAGAAAATATGTTTTGGCAAAATTCATGAAAAATGCCATCTATAATAAATATTTTTGATTACTTATTTTTTTAAAATAAATAAATTATTTAGTAAAATAATTACTTGCCATTTAATTTGAAAAGTTAAATAAATATATTAATGTTAGTATATGATATGCTAAGTATTTTGGTTTTTTTACTTCATCCGAAATAGAAGATTTAGTAGTATAATTTTTTGGTTAAAGTTGGTTTGGTAAACATTTTTTTTAGTATTTATTCAAGTAAAAATGAAATACTTTTTAATTATATTTATTTTAACGCAAGAAAAAAAGTCCTCGGTTCGAAATTATTGCGAATAGGAAAAAAATTTGCCAACAACAATGTTTTAATGCACCGATAATAAAACAAAATTAAAAAAACCATATATTTATATCCATAGGAACCCTAAGGTTCATTAACCTTACAAATATACATACACATACATACATATTCAATTTATATATATGGTTGGTATCATTATCGTCATTCGTAAGCCGGTTAATGAACCTTAAGGTTCCTATGGATATAAATATATCTGGAAAATAAAAAAATGCCGCGGCAGCCTAACTACTGATCAGTAGTTTTATAACTACGGGCTTTTTTTTAAAAAAAAATCCCTTATGTTAACGCTTTTCTGTCCGTCCGTCTGTCCGATGTAAACAATAAAAAGCGGTTATTTCACATATTACTGTACACACATGTTCATGATAGACCCACCAATAAAAAGCTTGATTTATTGAGAACCAGATGTAATTGATATAATTTTAAAATTCGGCCGGTAGACGGCGCTATTCACATTTTTCCCAAACATCTTTTTCCGAATAAAAATGTAATTTTATATAGTAAATGTGCACCAAAAATGTGTTGGAAAGGTATTTAAGAGTAGAAATACTTTTTAATTATATTTATTTTAACGCAAGAAAAAAAGTCCTCGGTTCGAAATTATTGCGAATAGGAAAAAAATTTGCCAACAACAATGTTTTAATGCACCGATAATAAAACAAAATTAAAAAAACCATATATTTATATCCATAGGAACCCTAAGGTTCATTAACCTTACAAATATACATACACATACATACATATTCAATTTATATATATGGTTGGTATCATTATCGTCATTCGTAAGCCGGTTAATGAACCTTAAGGTTCCTATGGATATAAATATATCTGGAAAATAAAAAAATGCCGCGGCAGCCTAACTACTGATCAGTAGTTTTATAATTACGGGCTTTTTTTTAAAAAAAAATCCCTTATGTTAACGCTTTTCTGTTCGTCCGTCTGTCCGATGTAAACAACAAAAAGCGGTTATTTCACATATTACTGTACACACATGTTCATGATAGACCCACCAATAGAAAGCTGGATTTATTGAGAACCAGATGTAATTGATATAATTTTAAAATGTAATGTTATATAGTAAATGTGCAGCAAAAATGAAGTTTGACCACTCGTTGGAAAGGTATTTAAGAGTAGAATACGATGTCAGTAACCATATTTCAAATTTATACCGCTAGAGGCGCTGAATGATAAAATATATAAAATGTTAATTTTTAAAATGTGATTTCCAATAGTCAATAATTCCCAAAAATTAGGTTTAATGTCACATATGAAAGGTAGTAAGTAGTAGTTTAAACCACAGTTGTTATAATTTTAGTTTCTGCCACTAGAGGGTGCAACATAATACTCAAAATATGCAGTTACAGTAGATAATTTAAAAAAGCCCATGATTATAAAACTATTTATCAGTAGTTCGGCTGCGCGGCATTTTTTTAAATTCAACTACGTACTCTAATAAATGCATATTTGGAGTATACGTTGCACCCTCTATGCGCAGAAATGAAAATTATAACTGTGATTTTATACTACTACTTACTACCTTTCAGTTGCAACTTTAAACCTAATTTTTGGAGCTTATTCACAATTGGAAAACACGGTTTTAGTATTCGGCGTCTCTAGCGGTAGAAATTGGACATACAGATAATGGCATAATATTGTACTCTTCAATACCTTTCCAACGAGTGGTCAAACTTCAATTTAGGTGCACATTTACTATATAAAATTACTTTTTTATTCGAGAAAATATGTTTTGGCAAAATTCATGAAAAATGCCATCTATAATAAATATTTTTGATTACTTATTTTTTTAAAATAAATAAATTATTTAGTAAAATAATTACTTGCCATTTAATTTGAAAAGTTAAATAAATATATTAATGTTAGTATATGATATGCTAAGTATTTTGGTTTTTTTACTTCATCCGAAATAGAAGATTTAGTAGTATAATTTTTTGGTTAAAGTTGGTTTGGTAAACATTTTTTTTAGTATTTATTCAAGTAAAAATGAAATACTTTTTAATTATATTTATTTTAACGCAAGAAAAAAAGTCCTCGGTTCGAAATTATTGCGAATAGGAAAAAAATTTGCCAACAACAATGTTTTAATGCACCGATAATAAAACAAAATTAAAAAAACCATATATTTATATCCATAGGAACCCTAAGGTTCATTAACCTTACAAATATACATACACATACATACATATTCAATTTATATATATGGTTGGTATCATTATCGTCATTCGTAAGCCGGTTAATGAACCTTAAGGTTCCTATGGATATAAATATATCTGGAAAATAAAAAAATGCCGCGGCAGCCTAACTACTGATCAGTAGTTTTATAACTACGGGCTTTTTTTTAAAAAAAAATCCCTTATGTTAACGCTTTTCTGTTCGTCCGTCTGTCCGATGTAAACAACAAAAAGCGGTTATTTCACATATTACTGTACACACATGTTCATGATAGACCCACCAATAGAAAGCTTGATTTATTGAGAACCAGATGTAATTGATATAATTTTAAAATTCGGCCGGTAGACGGCGCTATTCACATTTTTCCCAAACATCTTTTTCCGAATAAAAATGTAATTTTATATAGTAAATGTGCACCAAAAATGTGTTGGAAAGGTATTTAAGAGTAGAAATACTTTTTAATTATATTTATTTTAACGCAAGAAAAAAAGTCCTCGGTTCGAAATTATTGCGAATAGGAAAAAAATTTGCCAACAACAATGTTTTAATGCACCGATAATAAAACAAAATTAAAAAAACCATATATTTATATCCATAGGAACCCTAAGGTTCATTAACCTTACAAATATACATACACATACATACATATTCAATTTATATATATGGTTGGTATCATTATCGTCATTCGTAAGCCGGTTAATGAACCTTAAGGTTCCTATGGATATAAATATATCTGGAAAATAAAAAAATGCCGCGGCAGCCTAACTACTGATCAGTAGTTTTATAATTACGGGCTTTTTTTTAAAAAAAAATCCCTTATGTTAACGCTTTTCTGTTCGTCCGTCTGTCCGATGTAAACAACAAAAAGCGGTTATTTCACATATTACTGTACACACATGTTCATGATAGACCCACCAATAGAAAGCTGGATTTATTGAGAACCAGATGTAATTGATATAATTTTAAAATTCGGCCGGTAGACGGCGCTATTCACATTTTTCCCAAACATCTTTTTCCGAATAAAAATGTAATTTTATATAGTAAATGTGCACCAAAAATGAAGTTTGACCACTCGTTGGAAAGGTATTTAAGAGTAGAATACGATGTCAGTAACCATATTTCAAATTTATACCGCTAGAGGCGCTGAATGATAAACTATATAAAATGGTAATTTTTAAAATGTGATTTCCAATAGTCAATAATTCCCAAAAATTAGGTTTAATGTTACATATGAAAGGTAGTAAGTAGTAGTTTAAACCACAGTTGTTATAATTTTAGTTTCTGCCACTAGAGGGTGCTACATAATACTCAAAATATGCAGTTACAGTAGATAATTTAAAAAAGCCCATGATTATAAAACTACTTATCAGTAGTTCGGCTGCGCGGCATTTTTTTAAATTCAACTACGTACTCTAATAAATGCATATTTGGAGTATATGTTGCACCCTCTATCCGCAGAAGTGAAAATTATAATTGTGATTTTATACTACTACTTACTACCTTTCAGTTGCAACATTAAACCTAATTTTTGGAGCTTATTCACAATTGGAAAACACGATTTTCCCTTATGCGATTTATGCGAAACACGATTTTCCCTAATCAGATCGTTTTTTGTTTGTTTGTGTTTTTAATTTGAAGATATATTTTTACTGTTTTGTAATTGTTGGAAAATAAAAAAATGCCGCGGCAGCCTAACTACTGATCAGTAGTTTTATAATTACGGGCTTTTTTTTAAAAAAAAATCCCTTATGTTAACGCTTTTCTGTCCGTCCGTCTGTCCGATGTAAACAATAAAAATGCCGCGCAGCCGAACTACTGATCAGTAGTTTTATAATTACGGGCTTTTTTTAAATTCAACTACTCTAAATTCATATTTGGAGTATATGTTGCACCCTCTATCCGAAGAAATTAAAATTATAGCTGTGATTTTATACTACTACTTACTAAATTTCAGATGCGACATTGAACCTATTTTTTGGAGCTTATTCACAATTGGAAAACACATTTTGAAAACTCTTTTTCCATATTTTAGTATTCGGCGTCTCTAGCGGTAGAAATTGGACATACAGATAATGGCATAATATTGTACTCTTCAATACCTTTCCAACGAGTGGTCAAACTTCAATTTAGGTGCACATTTACTATATAAAATTACTTTTTTATTCGAGAAAATATGTTTTGGCAAAATTCATGAAAAATGCCATATATAATAAATATTTTTGATTACTTATTTTTTTAAAATAAATAAATTATTTAGTAAAATAATTACTTGCCATTTAATTTGAAAAGTTAAATAAATATATTAATGTTAGTATATGATATGCTAAGTATTTTGGTTTTTTTACTTCATCCGAAATAGAAGATTTAGTAGTATAATTTTTTGGTTAAAGTTGGTTTGGTAAACATTTTTTTTAGTATTTATTCAAGTAAAAATGAAATACTTTTTAATTATATTTATTTTAACGCAAGAAAAAAAGTCCTCGGTTCGAAATTATTGCGAATAGGAAAAAAATTTGCCAACAACAATGTTTTAATGCACCGATAATAAAACAAAATTAAAAAAACCATATATTTATATCCATAGGAACCCTAAGGTTCATTAACCTTACAAATATACATACACATACATACATATTCAATTTATATATATGGTTGGTATCATTATCGGCATTCGTAAGCCGGTTAATGAACCTTAAGGTTCCTATGGATATAAATATATCTGGAAAATAAAAAAATGCCGCGGCAGCCTAACTACTGATCAGTAGTTTTATAACTACGGGCTTTTTTTTAAAAAAAAATCCCTTATGTTAACGCTTTTCTGTTCGTCCGTCTGTCCGATGTAAACAACAAAAAGCGGTTATTTCACATATTACTGTACACACATGTTCATGATAGACCCACCAATAGAAAGCTTGATTTATTGAGAACCAGATGTAATTGATATAATTTTAAAATTCGGCCGGTAGACGGCGCTATTCACATTTTTCCCAAACATCTTTTTCCGAATAAAAATGTAATTTTATATAGTAAATGTGCACCAAAAATGTGTTGGAAAGGTATTTAAGAGTAGAAATACTTTTTAATTATATTTATTTTAACGCAAGAAAAAAAGTCCTCGGTTCGAAATTATTGCGAATAGGAAAAAAATTTGCCAACAACAATGTTTTAATGCACCGATAATAA
Source organism: Empis stercorea (assembly GCA_949752835.1). Lineage (NCBI taxonomy): Eukaryota > Metazoa > Arthropoda > Insecta > Diptera > Empididae > Empis > Empis stercorea. Next base: position 43,950,509 of record OX457088.1, read on the forward strand.
AACAAAATTAAAAAAACCATATATTTATATCCATAGGAACCCTAAGGTTCATTAACCTTACAAATATACATACACATACATACATATTCAATTTATATATATGGTTGGTATCATTATCGTCATTCGTAAGCCGGTTAATGAACCTTAAGGTTCCTATGGATATAAATATATCTGGAAAATAAAAAAATGCCGCGGCAGCCTAACTACTGATCAGTAGTTTTATAACTACGGGCTTTTTTTTAAAAAAAAATCCCTTATGTTAACGCTTTTCTGTTCGTCCGTCTGTCCGATGTAAACAACAAAAAGCGGTTATTTCACATATTACTGTACACACATGTTCATGATAGACCCACCAATAGAAAGCTTGATTTATTGAGAACCAGATGTAATTGATATAATTTTAAAATTCGGCCGGCAGACGGCGCTATTCACATTTTTCCCAAACATCTTTTTCCGAATAAAAATGTAATTTTATATAGTAAATGTTATATAGTAAATGTAATTAATAATTATTAATTAGTTTTATAACTATAAAATATATGCACTTTATTCATTTTATTTTCAACATAGCATTATGAAAAAATTTCCAATAATATTTTCCAATATTAAAAATATATTTCTTTTAACAATTTTTATTAATCTATATATTTTCATTAGGCATATAGAATATATTTTTATAATATCAGATCGTTTTTTGTTTGTTTGTGTTTTTAATTTGAAGATATATTTTTACTGTTTTGTAATTGTTGGAAAATAAAAAAATGCCGCGGCAGCCTAACTACTGATCAGTAGTTTTATAATTACGGGCTTTTTAGGGCTTTTTTTTAAAAAAAATCCCTTATGTTAACGCTTTTCTGTCCGTCCGTCTGTCCGATGTAAACAATAAAAAGCGGTTATTTCACATATTACTGTACACACATGTTCATGATAGACCCACCAATAAAAAGCTTGATTTATTGAGAACCAGATGTAATTGATATAATTTTAAAATTCGGCCGGTAGACGGCGCTATTCACATTTTTCCCGAACATCTTTTTCCGAATAAAAATGTAATGTTATATAGTAAATGTGCAGCAAAAATGAAGTTTGACCACTCGTTGGAAAGGTATTTAAGAGTAGAATACGATGTCAGTAACCATATTTCAAATTTATACCGCTAGAGGCGCTGAATGATAAAATATATAAAATGTTAATTTTTAAAATGTGATTTCCAATAGTCAATAATTCCCAAAAATTAGGTTTAATGTCACATATGAAAGGTAGTAAGTAGTAGTTTAAACCACAGTTGTTATAATTTTAGTTTCTGCCACTAGAGGGTGCAACATAATACTCAAAATATGCAGTTACAGTAGATAATTTAAAAAAGCCCATGATTATAAAACTATTTATCAGTAGTTCGGCTGCGCGGCATTTTTTTAAATTCAACTACGTACTCTAATAAATGCATATTTGGAGTATACGTTGCACCCTCTATGCGCAGAAATGAAAATTATAACTGTGATTTTATACTACTACTTACTACCTTTCAGTTGCAACTTTAAACCTAATTTTTGGAGCTTATTCACAATTGGAAAACACGGTTTTAGTATTCGGCGTCTCTAGCGGTAGAAATTGGACATACAGATAATGGCATAATATTGTACTCTTCAATACCTTTCCAACGAGTGGTCAAACTTCAATTTAGGTGCACATTTACTATATAAAATTACTTTTTTATTCGAGAAAATATGTTTTGGCAAAATTCATGAAAAATGCCATCTATAATAAATATTTTTGATTACTTATTTTTTTAAAATAAATAAATTATTTAGTAAAATAATTACTTGCCATTTAATTTGAAAAGTTAAATAAATATATTAATGTTAGTATATGATATGCTAAGTATTTTGGTTTTTTTACTTCATCCGAAATAGAAGATTTAGTAGTATAATTTTTTGGTTAAAGTTGGTTTGGTAAACATTTTTTTTAGTATTTATTCAAGTAAAAATGAAATACTTTTTAATTATATTTATTTTAACGCAAGAAAAAAAGTCCTCGGTTCGAAATTATTGCGAATAGGAAAAAAATTTGCCAACAACAATGTTTTAATGCACCGATAATAAAACAAAATTAAAAAAACCATATATTTATATCCATAGGAACCCTAAGGTTCATTAACCTTACAAATATACATACACATACATACATATTCAATTTATATATATGGTTGGTATCATTATCGTCATTCGTAAGCCGGTTAATGAACCTTAAGGTTCCTATGGATATAAATATATCTGGAAAATAAAAAAATGCCGCGGCAGCCTAACTACTGATCAGTAGTTTTATAACTACGGGCTTTTTTTTAAAAAAAAATCCCTTATGTTAACGCTTTTCTGTTCGTCCGTCTGTCCGATGTAAACAACAAAAAGCGGTTATTTCACATATTACTGTACACACATGTTCATGATAGACCCACCAATAGAAAGCTTGATTTATTGAGAACCAGATGTAATTGATATAATTTTAAAATTCGGCCGGTAGACGGCGCTATTCACATTTTTCCCAAACATCTTTTTCCGAATAAAAATGTAATTTTATATAGTAAATGTGCACCAAAAATGTGTTGGAAAGGTATTTAAGAGTAGAAATACTTTTTAATTATATTTATTTTAACGCAAGAAAAAAAGTCCTCGGTTCGAAATTATTGCGAATAGGAAAAAAATTTGCCAACAACAATGTTTTAATGCACCGATAATAAAACAAAATTAAAAAAACCATATATTTATATCCATAGGAACCCTAAGGTTCATTAACCTTACAAATATACATACACATACATACATATTCAATTTATATATATGGTTGGTATCATTATCGTCATTCGTAAGCCGGTTAATGAACCTTAAGGTTCCTATGGATATAAATATATCTGGAAAATAAAAAAATGCCGCGGCAGCCTAACTACTGATCAGTAGTTTTATAATTACGGGCTTTTTTTTAAAAAAAAATCCCTTATGTTAACGCTTTTCTGTTCGTCCGTCTGTCCGATGTAAACAACAAAAAGCGGTTATTTCACATATTACTGTACACACATGTTCATGATAGACCCACCAATAGAAAGCTGGATTTATTGAGAACCAGATGTAATTGATATAATTTTAAAATTCGGCCGGTAGACGGCGCTATTCACATTTTTCCCAAACATCTTTTTCCGAATAAAAATGTAATTTTATATAGTAAATGTGCACCAAAAATGAAGTTTGACCACTCGTTGGAAAGGTATTTAAGAGTAGAATACGATGTCAGTAACCATATTTCAAATTTATACCGCTAGAGGCGCTGAATGATAAACTATATAAAATGTTAATTTTTAAAATGTGATTTCCAATAGTCAATAATTCCCAAAAATTAGGTTTAATGTTACATATGAAAGGTAGTAAGTAGTAGTTTAAACCACAGTTGTTATAATTTTAGTTTCTGCCACTAGAGGGTGCTACATAATACTCAAAATATGCAGTTACAGTAGATAATTTAAAAAAGCCCATGATTATAAAACTACTTATCAGTAGTTCGGCTGCGCGGCATTTTTTTAAATTCAACTACGTACTCTAATAAATGCATATTTGGAGTATATGTTGCACCCTCTATCCGCAGAAGTGAAAATTATAACTGTGATTTTATACTACTACTTACTACCTTTCAGTTGCAACATTAAACCTAATTTTTGGAGCTTATTCACAATTGGAAAACACGATTTTCCCTTATGCGATTTATGCGAAACACGATTTTCCCTAATCAGATCGTTTTTTGTTTGTTTGTGTTTTTAATTTGAAGATATATTTTTACTGTTTTGTAATTGTTGGAAAATAAAAAAATGCCGCGGCAGCCTAACTACTGATCAGTAGTTTTATAATTACGGGCTTTTTTTAAAAAAAAAATCCCTTATGTTAACGCTTTTCTGTCCGTCCGTCTGTCCGATGTAAACAATAAAAATGCCGCGCAGCCGAACTACTGATCAGTAGTTTTATAATTACGGGCTTTTTTTAAATTCAACTACTCTAAATTCATATTTGGAGTATATGTTGCACCCTCTATCCGCAGAAATTAAAATTATAGCTGTGATTTTATACTACTACTTACTAAATTTCAGATGCGACATTGAACCTATTTTTTGGAGCTTATTCACAATTGGAAAACACATTTTGAAAACTCTTTTTCCATATTTTAGTATTCGGCGCCTCTAGCGGTAGAAATTGGAAATACAGTTAACGGCATCGTATTCTACTCTTAACTACCTTTCCAACGAGTAGTCACACTTCATTTTTGGTGAACATTTACTATATTAAATTACAACTTTTTACTTGTATTTTACTGCCCTCTAGTGGCAAAAAATCAGATTATGAGGATGTCTGATTTATTTTAGTTTATATTAGGTTTCCAGCGCTTGCTTTCCCTTCATTTTTGGTAAAGATTCACCAAGTTAAATAACATTTTTAAAAAACAATATAATTATTTGTTTCGCCATCTAGCGGTAGAATTTAAAATTATAACTACTGTGGTTTTATATTACTACTTACTTCCTTTGAGTTGCAACATTAAGCCTAATTTTTGGGGCTTATTGACTATTGCAAATGACATTTTACAAATTAACATTTTATATATTTTAGTTTTCAGCGCCTCTAGCGGTAGAAATTTGAAATACGGTTACTGGCATAATATTCTACTCTTAAATACCTTTCCAACGAGTGGTCAAACTTCATTTTTGGTGCACATTTACTATATAAAATTACATTTTTATTCGGAAAAAGGTGTTTTGGCAAAATGCGAATAGCGCCGTCTACCGGCCGAATTTTAAAATTATATTAATTACATCTGGTTCTCAATAAATCAAGCTTTCTATTGGTGGGTCTATCATGAACATGTGTGTACAGTAATATGTGAAATAACCGCTTTTTAGGGCTTTTTTTGAAAAAAAAAATCCGTTATGCTAACGCTTTTGTCCG
>OX457088.1:43955690-44172690 GCA_949752835.1 Empis stercorea
ATTCTTTAAAATAACATTTATTTCATAATTATTAAAATTACATTTATTTCATAATTATTTATTTCATAATTATTATTCTTTAAAATTACATTTATTTCATATTTATTATTATTTATTTCATAATTATTATTCTTTAAAATTACATATGTTTTCTTTTTTTTTTTTTGAAATATATATATATATATATATATTTATATTTATTTATCTATTTATTTAAATTTCTGTAGGGACACAGTCAAAACACCGTTGAAACAATTCGTCCAACTTGTTGGCGTTGTTCTTTCTTCTTTCTTTTTCTGCTGCCTGCTTCTCCTTGGCCAGCGCCTTAAATCTTTCTTTCTCCTCTGGTTTTACCGCTAATCTTCGCAGTCTCTTCAGTTCGCCAATCTCCTTCCTGGCTTTTGCTGCCTTTCCTCCTCGTTTCTTTATTTTTATTGGTGTTGGTACTGCCTCTACGACGTTGTTGTTGTTGCTGTTGTTGAAATGTTTCCTTCTATATTCCTCCAGACTGATTGGTCTTGGGCCAGCCTTCTTATCTTCTTCTAGTGCTCTTTTTAAATCTTCTCCTGGCAGGATCGCCATGTAATATCTGGCCCAAGCTATGTAATATCTTACGCTAACTACTCCCCTTGGATACCTATATGAGGGTATCCCCGATTGGTCGTAGGACTATTATATAAATAAATCCAATCCAATAACCTTAGCTAAAGAGCCTGAGTTAAACTAAAATTAGCTAAAGAGCCTAGTTCAGTTGGATTGGAAGTATATTATTTTATTCTAATGGTAGCGAGTAGCCGAGTTAAAATAAAACAATTTGTTTGACTTTCAAGTTAAAAGTGAATCTTTATTTTATTCATATTCTCTTTTATACCCTAAATCTATTCGTTACATACTTATTATTTATTAGTTACTTATTTCTAATTATTGGTAATATTTGCTAACGCCAGCAATCCTTAAATTTCTTTATAATTATTCTTAGTTTCAATAATTATTTAAAGTATTGCACATATAAATATATATATATACATATATATATTTACATGATTACTAATAATGTTCTCTGTATGCATATATATAAATGCATTAGAATACATGTGTTATTAACATATATACCACACAGAACATAAACATATTTGGTGATATTTTGTAAACAAACAAAGTGAAAGTCGATGCCCGTTTGACCTATACTTTTGTTTACATTAAAACATAAACATATGACGAATATTTTCGTATATGTTTAGTGGCATATATCACAAGTAAATGTGCAGCAAAAATGAAGTTTGACCACTCGTTGGAAAGGTATTTAAGAGTAGAATACGATGTCAGTAACCATATTTCAAATTTATACCGCTAGAGGCGCTGAATGATAAAATATATAAAATGTTAATTTTTAAAATGTGATTTCCAATAGTCAATAATTCCCAAAAATTAGGTTTAATGTCACATATGAAAGGTAGTAAGTAGTAGTTTAAACCACAGTTGTTATAATTTTAGTTTCTGCCACTAGAGGGTGCAACATAATACTCAAAATATTACAGTAGATAATTTAAAAAAGCCCATGATTATAAAACTACTTATCAGTAGTTCGGCTGCGCGGCATTTTTTTAAATTCAACTACTTACTCTAATAAATGCATATTTGGAGTATACGTTGCACCCTCTATCCGCAGAAATGAAAATTATAACTGTGATTTTATACTACTACTTACTACCTTTCAGTTGCAACATTAAACCTAATTTTTGGAGCTTATTCACAATTGGAAAACACGGTTTTAGTATTCGGCGTCTCTAGCGGTAGAAATTGGACATACAAATACCTTTCCAACGAGTGGTCAAACTTCAATTTAGGTGCACATTTACTATATAAAATTACATTTTTATTCGAAAAAATATGTTTTGGCAAAATTCATGAAAAATGCCATATATAATAAATATTTTTGATTACTTATTTTTTTAAAATAAATAAATAAATTATTTAGTAAAATAATTACTTGCCATTTAATTTGAAAACTTAAATAAATATATTAATGTTAGTATATGATATGCTAAGTATTTTGGTTTTTTTACTTCATCCGAAATAGAAGATTTAGTAGTATAATTTTTTGGTTTAAGTTGGTTTGGTAAACATTTTTTTTAGTATTTATTCAAGTAAAAATGAAATACTTTTTAATTATATTTATTTTAACGCAAGAAAAAAAGTCCTCGGTTCGAAATTATTGCGAATAGGAAAAAAATTTGCCAACAACAATGTTTTAATGCACCGATAATAAAACAAAATTAAAAAAACCATATATTTATATCCATAGGAACCCTAAGGTTCATTAACCTTACAAATACACATACACATACATACATATTCAATTTATATATATGGTTGGTATCATTATCGTCATTCGTAAGCCGGTTAATGAACCTTAAGGTTCCTATGGATATAAATATATCTGGAAAATAAAAAAATGCCGCGGCAGCCTAACTACTGATCAGTAGTTTTATAACTACGGGCTTTTTTTAAAAAAAAAATCCCTTATGTTAACGCTTTTCTGTTCGTCCGTCTGTCCGATGTAAACAACAAAAAGCGGTTATTTCACATATTACTGTACACACATGTTCATGATAGACCCACCAATAGAAAGCTTGATTTATTGAGAACCAGATGTAATTGATATAATTTTAAAATTCGGCCGGTAGACGGCGCTATTCACATTTTTCCCAAACATCTTTTTCCGAATAAAAATGTAATTTTATATAGTAAATGTGCACCAAAAATGTGTTGGAAAGGTATTTAAGAGTAGAAATACTTTTTAATTATATTTATTTTAACGCAAGAAAAAAAGTCCTCGGTTCGAAATTATTGCGAATAGGAAAAAAATTTGCCAACAACAATGTTTTAATGCACCGATAATAAAACAAAATTAAAAAAACCATATATTTATATCCATAGGAACCCTAAGGTTCATTAACCTTACAAATATACATACACATACATACATATTCAATTTATATATATGGTTGGTATCATTATCGTCATTCGTAATCCGGTTAATGAACCTTAAGGTTCCTATGGATATAAATATATCTGGAAAATAAAAAAATGCCGCGGCAGCCTAACTACTGATCAGTAGTTTTATAATTACGGGCTTTTTTTAAAAAAAAAATCCCTTATGTTAACGCTTTTCTGTTCGTCCGTCTGCCGATGTAAACAACAAAAAGCGGTTATTTCACATATTACTGTACACACATGTTCATGATAGACCCACCAATAGAAAGCTTGATTTATTGAGAACCAGATGTAATTGATATAATTTTAAAATTCGGCCGGTAGACGGCGCTATTCACATTTTTCCCAAACATCTTTTTCCGAATAAAAATGTAATTTTATATAGTAAATGTGCACCAAAAATGTGTTGGAAAGGTATTTAAGAGTAGAAATACTTTTTAATTATATTTATTTTAACGCAAGAAAAAAAGTCCTCGGTTCGAAATTATTGCGAATAGGAAAAAAATTTGCCAACAAAAATGTTTTAATGCACCGATAATAAAACAAAATTAAAAAAACCATATATTTATATCCATAGGAACCCTAAGGTTCATTAACCTTACAAATATACATACACATACATACATATTCAATTTATATATATGGTTGGTATCATTATCGTCATTCGTAAGCCGGTTAATGAACCTTAAGGTTCCTATGGATATAAATATATCTGGAAAATAAAAAAATGCCGCGGCAGCCTAACTACTGATCAGTAGTTTTATAATTACGGGCTTTTTTTTAAAAAAAAAAATCCCTTATGTTAACGCTTTTCTGTTCGTCCGTCTGTCCGATGTAAACAACAAAAAGCGGTTATTTCACATATTACTGTACACACATGTTCATGATAGACCCACCAATAGAAAGCTGGATTTATTGAGAACCAGATGTAATTGATATAATTTTAAAATTCGGCCGGTAGACGGCGCTATTCACATTTTTCCCAAACATCTTTTTCCGAATAAAAATGTAATTTTATATAGTAAATGTGGACCAAAAATGAAGTTTGACCACTCGTTGGAAAGGTATTTAAGAGTAGAATACGATGTCAGTAACCATATTTCAAATTTATACCGCTAGAGGCGCTGAATGATAAACTATATAAAATGTTAATTTTTAAAATGTGATTTCCAATAGTCAATAATTCCCAAAAATTAGGTTTAATGTTACATATGAAAGGTAGTAAGTAGTAGTTTAAACCACAGTTGTTATAATTTTAGTTTCTGCCACTAGAGGGTGCTACATAATACACAAAATATGCAGTTACAGTAGATAATTTAAAAAAGCCCATGATTATAAAACTACTTATCAGTAGTTCGGCTGCGCGGCATTTTTTTAAATTCAACTACTTACTCTAATAAATGCATATTTGGAGTATATGTTGCACCCTCTATCCGCAGAAGTGAAAATTATAACTGTGATTTTATACTACTACTTACTACCTTTCAGTTGCAACATTAAACCTAATTTTTGGAGCTTATTCACAATTGGAAAACACGATTTTAGTATTCGGCGCCTCTAGCGGTAGAAATTTGAAATACGGTTACTGGCATAATATTCTACTCTTAAATACCTTTCCAACGAGTGGTCAAACTTCAATTTTGGTGCACATTTACTATATAAAATTACATTTTTATTCGAAAAAAGATGTTTGGCAAAATGCTAATAGCGCCACCTACCGGCCGAATTTTAAAATTCTATCAATTGCATCTGGTTCTCAATAAATCAAGCTTTCTATTGGTGGGTCTATCATGAACATGTGTGTACAGTAATATGTGAAATAACCGCTTTTTGTTGTTTACATCGGACAGACGGACGAACAGAAAAGCGTTAACATAAGGGAGTTTTTTTTTAAAAAAAGCCCGTAATTATAAAACTACTGATCAGTAGTTAGGCTGCCGCGGCATTTTTTTATTTTCCAGATATATTTATATCCATAGGAACCCTAAGGCTAGAGGCGCTGAATGATAAAATATATAAAATGTTAATTTTTAAAATGTGATTTCCAATAGTCAATAATTCCCAAAAATTAGGTTTAATGTCACATATGAAAGGTAGTAAGTAGTAGTTTAAACCACAGTTGTTATAATTTTAGTTTCTGCCACTAGAGGGTGCAACATAATACTCAAAATATGCAGTTACAGTAGATAATTTAAAAAAGCCCATGATTATAAAACTACTTATCAGTAGTTCGGCTGCGCGGCATTTTTTTAAATTCAACTACGTACTCTAATAAATGCATATTTGGAGTATACGTTGCACCCTCTATCCGCAGAAATGAAAATTATAACTGTGATTTTATACTACTACTTACTACCTCTCAGTTGCAACATTAAACCTAATTTTTGGAGCTTATTCACAATTGGAAAACACGGTTTTAGTATTCAGCGTCTCTAGCGGTAGAAATTGGACATACAGTTAATGGCATAATATTCTACTCTTAAATACCTTTCCAACGAGTGGTCAAACTTCAATTTAGGTGCACATTTACTATATAAAATTACATTTTTATTCGAAAAAATATGTTTTGGCAAAATTCATGAAAAATGCCATTTATAATAAATATTTTTGATTACTTATTTTTTTAAAATAAATAAATTATTTAGTAAAATAATTACTTGCCATTTAATTTGAAAACTTAAATAAATATATTAATGTTAGTATATGATATGCTAAGTATTTTGGTTTTTTTACTTCATCCGAAATAGAAGATTTAGTAGTATAATTTTTTGGTTTAAGTTGGTTTGGTAAACATTTTTTTTAGTATTTATTCAAGTAAAAATGAAATACTTTTTAATTATATTTATTTTAACGCAAGAAAAAAAGTCCTCGGTTCGAAATTATTGCGAATAGGAAAAAAATTTGCCAACAACAATGTTTTAATGCACCGATAATAAAACAAAATTAAAAAAACCATATATTTATATCCATAGGAACCCTAAGGTTCATTAACCTTACAAATATACATACACATACATACATATTCAATTTATATATATGGTTGGTATCATTATCGTCATTCGTAAGCCGGTTAATGAACCTTAAGGTTCCTATGGATATAAATATATCTGGAAAATAAAAAAATGCCGCGGCAGCCTAACTACTGATCAGTAGTTTTATAATTACGGGCTTTTTTTTAAAAAAAAAATCCCTTATGTTAACGCTTTTCTGTTCGTCCGTCTGTCCGAGGTAAACAACAAAAAGCGGTTATTTCACATATTACTGTACACACATGTTCATGATAGACCCACCAATAGAAAGCTTGATTTATTGAGAACCAGATGTAATTGATATAATTTTAAAATTCGGCCGGTAGACGGCGCTATTCACATTTTTCCCAAACATCTTTTTCCGAATAAAAATGTAATTTTATATAGTAAATGTGCACCAAAAATGTGTTGGAAAGGTATTTAAGAGTAGAAATACTTTTTAATTATATTTATTTTAACGCAAGAAAAAAAGTCCTCGGTTCGAAATTATTGCGAATAGGAAAAAAATTTGCCAACAAAAATGTTTTAATGCACCGATAATAAAACAAAATTAAAAAAACCATATATTTATATCCATAGGAACCCTAAGGTTCATTAACCTTACAAATATACATACACATACATACATATTCAATTTATATATATGGTTGGTATCATTATCGTCATTCGTAAGCCGGTTAATGAACCTTAAGGTTCCTATGGATATAAATATATCTGGAAAATAAAAAAATGCCGCGGCAGCCTAACTACTGATCAGTAGTTTTATAATTACGGGCTTTTTTTTAAAAAAAAAATCCCTTATGTTAACGCTTTTCTGTTCGTCCGTCTGTCCGAGGTAAACAACAAAAAGCGGTTATTTCACATATTACTGTACACACATGTTCATGATAGACCCACCAATAGAAAGCTTGATTTATTGAGAACCAGATGTAATTGATATAATTTTAAAATTCGGCCGGTAGACGGCGCTATTCACATTTTTCCCAAACATCTTTTTCCGAATAAAAATGTAATTTTATATAGTAAATGTGCACCAAAAATGTGTTGGAAAGGTATTTAAGAGTAGAAATACTTTTTAATTATATTTATTTTAACGCAAGAAAAAAAGTCCTCGGTTCGAAATTATTGCCAATAGGAAAAAAATTTGCTAACAAAAATGTTTTAATGCACCGATAATAAAACAAAATTAAAAAAACCATATATTTATATCCATAGGAACCCTAAGGTTCATTAACCTTACAAATATACATAAACATACATACATATTCAATTTATATATATGGTTGGTATCATTATCGTCATTCGTAAGCCGGTTAATGAACCTTAAGGTTCCTATGGATATAAATATATCTGGAAAATAAAAAAATGCCGCGGCAGCCTAACTACTGATCAGTAGTTTTATAATTACGGGCTTTTTTTAAAAAAAAAATCCCTTATGTTAACGCTTTTCTGTTCGTCCGTCTGTCCGATGTAAACAACAAAAAGCGGTTATTTCACATATTACTGTACACACATGTTCATGATAGACCCACCAATAGAAAGCTGGATTTATTGAGAACCAGATGTAATTGATATAATTTTAAAATTCGGCCGGTAGACGGCGCTATTCACATTTTTCCCAAACATCTTTTTCCGAATAAAAATGTAATTTTATATAGTAAATGTGCACCAAAAATGAAGTTTGACCAGTCGTTGGAAAGGTATTTAAGAGTAGAATACGATGTCAGTAACCATATTTCAAATTTATACCGCTAGAGGCGCTGAATGATAAACTATATAAAATGTTAATTTTTAAAATGTGATTTCCAATAGTCAATAATTCCCAAAAATTAGGTTTAATGTTACATATGAAAGGTAGTAAGTAGTAGTTTAAACCACAGTTGTTATAATTTTACTTTCTGCCACTAGAGGGTGCTACATAATACACAAAATATGCAGTTACAGTAGATAATTTAAAAAAGCCCATGATTATAAAACTACTTATCAGTAGTTCGGCTGCGCGGCATTTTTTTAAATTCAACTACGTACTCTAATAAATGCATATTTGGAGTATATGTTGCACCCTCTATCCGCAGAAGTGAAAATTATAACTGTGATTTTATACTACTACTTACTACCTTTCAGTTGCAACATTAAACCTAATTTTTGGAGCTTATTCACAATTGGAAAACACGATTTTAGTATTCGGCGCCTCTAGCGGTAGAAATTTGAAATACGGTTACTGGCATAATATTCTACTCTTAAATACCTTTCCAACGAGTGGTCAAACTTCAATTTTGGTGCACATTTACTATATAAAATTACATTTTTATTCGAAAAAAGATGTTTGGCAAAATGCGAATAGCGCCACCTACCGGCCGAATTTTGAAATTCTATCAATTGCATCTGGTTCACAATAAATGAAGCTTTCCATCGGTTGGTCTATCATTTATCTGAGTGTACATTAACCATGTGAAATAACTGGTTTTTATTGTTTACATCGGACGGACAGACGGACAAAAGCGTTAGCATAAGGGATTTTTTTTTACAAAAAAGCCCTAAAAATATAATTATTTTCTTTAACACTATTGACTTATTAACATTTTTTTTAAATTTTAATAATTATTAATTAGTTTTATAACTATAAAATATATGCACTTTATTCATTTTATTTTCAACATAGCATTATGAAAAAATTTCCAATAATATTTTCCAATATTAAAAATATATTTCTTTTAACAATTTTTAATAATCTATATATTTTCATTAGGCAAATAGAATATATTTTTAGAAAATCAGATCGTTTTTTGTTTGTTTGTGTTTTTAATTTGAAGATATATTTTTACAACCTGTATGGTCATATGGTAGTCAAATATGGGGGTGTGCTAAACATGTTCACACTCAGAAAATTCAAACGTTTCAAAACAAAGTACTGCGTAATATAGTCAATGCTCCGTGGTATATACGTAATAATGATCTACACCGGGATCTAGGAATCCATAATGTAGCTAGTGTAATAAAAAAGAATGCTGTTAAACATAAAAATAGACTGCAACATCACGTCAACATTGAGGCAGTTAGGTTACTAGATAATCGTAACCAAATAAGAAGGCTGAAAAGAAAAAAACCTCTTGATTTGGCTTATTAGTAATGGATTTTGTTATTATTAATCGTGCTACATGATAGATATATGTAGAGCATCGGATGACCTACTGATTTAAAAATAGTTTTAAGAATTCAGAAGAAAATTAATGGTTAGTCTCATGACTAGTTTTAATCCACCAAGGGAGGTGTTTTTAGTGGGGGTGGGTCCCACACTACTAAGATGTACGTGCGGGAATCTTAGTGTCTTCAAAGATTTTCACCTTCCTGCGCACAAAAAAAAAAAAAAAAAAAAGTTGGTTTGGTAAAAATTTTTTTTAGTATTTATTCAAGTAAAAATGAAATACTTTTTAATTATATTTATTTTAACGCAAGAAAAAAAGTCCTCGGTTCGAAATTATTGCGAATAGGAAAAAAATTTGCCAACAACAAAGTTTTAATGCACCGACAATAAAACAAAATTAAAAAAAACCATATATTTATATCCATAGGAACCCTAAGGTTCATTAACCTTACAAATATACATACACATACATACATATTCAATTTATATATATGGTTGGTATCATTATCGTCATTCGTAAGCCGGTTAATGAACCTTAAGGTTCCTATGGATATAAATATATGGGTTTTTTAATTTTGTTTTATTATCGGTGCATTAAAACATTGTTGTTGGCAATTTTTTTTTCCTATTCGCAATAATTTCGAACCGAGGACTTTTTTTCTTGCGTTAAAATAAATATAATTAAAAAGTATTTCATTTTTACTTGAATAAATACTAAAAAAATTTTTTACCAAACCTTTCCAACGAGTGGTCTATATATTTTCATTAGGCATATAGAATATATTTTTAGAAAATCAGATCGTTTTTTGTTTGTTTGTGTTTTTAATTTGAAGATATATTTTTACTGTTTTGTAATTGTTGGAAAATAAAAAAATGCCGCGGCAGCCTAACTACTGATCAGTAGTTTTATAATTACGGGCTTTTTTAAAAAAAAAAATCCCTTATGTTAACGCTTTTCTGTCCGTCTGTCTGTCCGATGTAAACAATAAAAATGCCGCGCAGCCTAACTACTGATCAGTAGTTTTATGATTACGGGCTTTTTTTAAATTCAACTACTCTAAATTCATATTTGGAGTATATGTTGCACCCTCTATCCGCAGAAATTAAAATTATAGCTGTGATTTTATACTACTACTTACTAAATTTCAGATGCGACATTGAACCTATTTTTTGGAGCTTATTCACAATTGGAAAACACATTTTGAAAACTCTTTTTCCATATTTTAGTATTCGGCGCCTCTAGCGGTAGAAATTGGAAATACAGTTACTGGCGTCGTATTCTACTCTTAACTACCTTTCCAACGAGTAGTCACAATTCATTTTTGGTGCACATTTACTATATTAAATTACAACTTTTTACTTGTATTTTACTGCTCTCTAGTGGCAAAAAATCAGATTATGATAATGCCTGGTTTATTTAAGTTTATATTAACTTTCCCTTCATTTTTGGTAAAGATTTACCAAGGTCAATAACATTTTTAAAAAACAATATAATTATATGTTTCACCCTCTAGTGGTAGAATTTAAAATTATAACAACTGTGATTTTATATTACTACTTACTACCTTTCATTTGCAACATTAAACCTAATTTTTGGAGCTTATTCACAATTGGAAAACACGATTTTAGTATTCGGCGCCTCTAGCGGTAGAAATTTGAAATACGGTTACTGGCATAATATTCTACTCTAAAATACCTTTCCAACGAGTGGTCAAACTTCAATTTTGGTGCACATTTACTATATAAAATTACATTTTTATTCGAAAAAAGATGTTTGGCAAAATGCGAATAGCGCCACCTACCGGCCGAATTTTGAAATTCTATCAATTGCATCTGGTTCTCAATAAATCAAGCTTTCCATCGGTTGGTCTATCATTTATCTGAGTGTACATTAACCATGTGAAATAACTGGTTTTTATTGTTTACATCGGACGGACAGACGGACAAAAGCGTTAGCATAAGGGATTTTTTTTTACAAAAAAACCCTAAAAATATAATTATTTTCTTTAACACTATTGACTATTAACATTTTTTTTAAATTTTAATAATTATTAATTAGTTTTATAACTATAAAATATATGCACTTTATTCATTTTATTTTCAACATAGCATTATGAAAAAATTTCCAATAATATTTTCCAATATTAAAAATATATTTCTTTTAACAATTTTTATTAATCTATATATTTTCATTAGGCAAATAGAATATATTTTTAGAAAATCAGATCGTTTTTTGTTTGTTTGTGTTTTTAATTTGAAGATATATTTTTACTGTTTTGTAATTGTTGGAAAATAAAAAAATGCCGCGGCAGCCGAACTACTGATCAGTAGTTTTATAATTACGGGCTTTTTTTAAATTCAACTACTCTAAATTCATATTTGGAGTATATGTTGCACCCTCTATCCGCAGAAATTAAAATTATAGCTGTGATTTTATACTACTACTTACTAAATTTCAGATGCGACATTGAACCTATTTTTTGGAGCTTATTCACAATTGGAAAACACATTTTGAAAACTCTTTTTCCATATTTTAGTATTCGGCGCCTCTAGCGGTAGAAAGTGGAAATACAGTTAACGGCATCGTATTCTACTCTTAACTACCTTTCCAACGATTAGTCACACTTCATTTTTGGTGAACATTTACTATATTAAATTACAACTTTTTACTTGTATTTTACTGCCCTCTAGTGGCAAAAAATCAGATTATGAGGATGTCTGATTTATTTTAGTTTATATTAGGTTTCCAGCGCTTGCTTTCCCTTCATTTTTGGTAAAGATTCACCAAGTTAAATAACATTTTTAAAAAACAATATAATTATTTGTTTCGCCATCTAGCGGTAGAATTTAAAATTATAACTACTGTGGTTTTATATTACTACTTACTTCCTTTGAGTTGCAACATTAAGCCTAATTTTTGGGGCTTATTGACTATTGCAAATTACATTTTACAAATTAACATTTTATATATTTTAGTTTTCAGCGCCTCTAGCGGTAGAAATTTGAAATACGGTTACTGGCATAATATTCTACTCTTAAATACCTTTCCAACAAGTGGTCAAACTTCATTTTTGGTGCACATTTACTATATAAAATTGTAATTTTTATTCGGAAAAAGATGTTTTGGAAAAATGCGAATTGCGCCACCTACCGGCCGAATTTTGAAATTATATCAATTGCATCTGGTTCTCAATAAATCAAGCTTTCCATAGGTTTGTCTATCATATACCTGAGTGTACATTAACCATGTGAAATAACTGGTTTTTATTGTTTACACCGGACGGACAGACGGACAGACAGACGGACAAAAGCGTTAGCATAAGGGATTTTTTTTTCAAAAAAAGCCCTAAAAAGCGGTTATTTCACATATTACTGTACACACATGTTCATGATAGACCCACCAATAGAAAGCTTGATTTATTGAGAACCAGATGTAATTGATATAATTTTAAAATTCGGCCGGTAGACGGCGCTATTCACATTTTTCCCAAACATCTTTTTCCGAATAAAAATGTAATTTTATATAGTAAATGTGCACCAAAAATGAAGTTTGACCACTCGTTGGAAAGGTATTTAAGAGTAGAATACGATGTCAGTAACCATATTTCAAATTTATACCGCTAGAGGCGCTGAATGATAAAATATATAAAATGTGATTTCCAATAGTCAATAATTCCCAAAAATTAGGTTTAATGTCACATATGAAAGGTAGTAAGTAGTAGTTTAAACCACAGTTGTTATAATTTTAGTTTCTGCCACTAGAGGGTGCAACATAATACTCAAAATATGCAGTTACAGTAGATCATTTAAAAAAGTCCATGATTATAAAACTACTTATCAGCTGCGCGGCATTTTTTTAAATTCAACTACGTACTCTAATAAATACATATTTGGAGTATAAGTTGCACCCTCTATCCGCAGAAATGAAAATTATAACTGTGATTTTATACTACTACTTACTACCTTTCAGTTGCAACATTAAACCTAATTTTTGGAGCTTATTCACAATTGGAAAACACGATTTTAGTATTCGGCGCCTCTAGCGGTAGAAATCTGAAATACGGTTACTGGCATAATATTCTACTCTTAAATACCTTTCCAACGAGTGGTCAAACTTCAATTTTGGTGCACATTTACTATATAAAATTACATTTTTATTCGAAAAAAGATGTTTGGCAAAATGCTAATAGCGCCACCTACCGGCCGAATTTTGAAATTCTATCAATTCCATCTTAGCCGAACTACTTATCAGTAGTTCGGCTGCGCGGCATTTTTTTAAATTCAACTACGTACTCTAATAAATGCATATTTGGAGTATACGTTGCACCCTCTATCCGCAGAAATGAAAATTATAACTGTGATTTTATACTACTACTTACTACCTTTCAGTTGCAACATTAAACCTAATTTTTGGAGCTTATTCACAATTGGAAAACACGGTTTTAGTATTCGGCGTCTCTAGTGGTAGAAATTGGACATACAGTTAATGTCATAATATTCTACTCTTAAATACCTTTCCAACGAGTGGTCAAACTTCAATTTAGGTGCACATTTACTATATAAAATTACATTTTTATTCGAAAAAATATGTTTTGACAAAATTCATGAAAAATGCCATATATAATAAATATTTTTGATTACTTATTTTTTTAAAATAAATAAATTATTTAGTAAAATAATTACTTGCCATTATTTGAAAACTTAAATAAATATATTAATGTTAGTATATGATATGCTAAGTATTTTGGTTTTTTTACTTCATCCGAAATAGAAGATTTAGTAGTATAATTTTTTGGTTTAAGTTGGTTTGGTAAATATTTTTTTTAGTATTTATTCAAGTAAAAATGAAATACTTTTTAATTATATTTATTTTAACGCAAGAAAAAAAGTCCTCGGTTCGAAATTATTGCGAATAGGAAAAAAATTTGCCAACAACAATGTTTTAATGCACCGATAATAAAACAAAATTAAAAAAACCATATATTTATATCCATAGGAACCCTAAGGTTCATTAACCTTACAAATATACATACACATACATACATATTCAATTTATATATATGGTTGGTATCATTATCGTCATTCGTAAGCCGGTTAATGAACCTTAAGGTTCCTATGGATATAAATATATCTGGAAAATAAAAAAATGCCGCGGCAGCCTAACTACTGATCAGTAGTTTTATAATTACGGGCTTTTTTTTAAAAAAAAATCCCTTATGTTAACGCTTTTCTGTTCGTCCGTCTGTCCGATGTAAACAACAAAAAGCGGTTATTTCACATATTACTGTACACACATGTTCATGATAGACCCACCAATAGAAAGCTTGATTTATTGAGAACCAGATGTAATTGATATAATTTTAAAATTCGGCCGGTAGACGGCGCTATTCACATTTTTCCCAAACATCTTTTTCCGAATAAAAATGTAATTTTATATAGTAAATGTGCACCAAAAATGTGTTGGAAAGGTATTTAAGAGTAGAAATACTTTTTAATTATATTTATTTTAACGCAAGAAAAAAAGTCCTCGGTTCGAAATTATTGCGAATAGGAAAAAAATTTGCCAACAACAATGTTTTAATGCACCGATAATAAAACAAAATTAAAAAAACCATATATTTATATCCATAGGAACCCTAAGGTTCATTAACCTTACAAATATACATACACATACATACATATTCAATTTATATATATGGTTGGTATCATTATCGGCATTCGTAAGCCGGTTAATGAACCTTAAGGTTCCTATGGATATAAATATATCTGGAAAATAAAAAAATGCCGCGGCAGCCTAACTACTGATCAGTAGTTTTATAATTACGGGCTTTTTTTAAAAAAAAAATCCCTTATGTTAACGCTTTTCTGTTCGTCCGTCTGTCCGATGTAAACAACAAAAAGCGGTTATTTCACATATTACTGTACACACATGTTCATGATAGACCCACCAATAGAAAGCTGGATTTATTGAGAACCAGATGTAATTGATATAATTTTAAAATTCGGCCGGTAGACGGCGCTATTCACATTTTTCCCAAACATCTTTTTCCGAATAAAAATGTAATTTTATATAGTAAATGTGCACCAAAAATGAAGTTTGACCACTCGTTGGAAAGGTATTTAAGAGTAGAATACGATGTCAGTAACCATATTTCAAATTTATACCGCTAGAGGCGCTGAATGATAAACTATATAAAATGTTAATTTTTAAAATGTGATTTCCAATAGTCAATAATTCCCAAAAATTAGGTTTAATGTTACATATGAAAGGTAGTAAGTAGTAGTTTAAACCACAGTTGTTATAATTTTAGTTTCTGCCACTAGAGGGTGCTACATAATACTCAAAATATGCAGTTACAGTAGATAATTTAAAAAAGCCCATGATTATAAAACTACTTATCAGTAGTTCGGCTGCGCGGCATTTTTTTAAATTCAACTACGTACTCTAATAAATGCATATTTGGAGTATATGTTGCACCCTCTAACCGCAGAAGTGAAAATTATAACTGTGATTTTATACTACTACTTACTACCTTTCAGTTGCAACATTAAACCTAATTTTTGGAGCTTATTCACAATTGGAAAACACGATTTTAGTATTCGGCGCCTCTAGCGGTAGAAATTTGAAATACGGTTACTGGCATAATATTCTACTCTTAAATACCTTTCCAACGAGTGGTCAAACTTCAATTTTGGTGCACATTTACTATATAAAATTACATTTTTATTCGAAAAAAGATGTTTGGCAAAATGCGAATAGCGCCACCTACCGGCCGAATTTTGAAATTCTATCAATTGCATCTGGTTCTCAATAAATCAAGCTTTCCATCGGTTGGTCTATCATTTATCTGAGTGTACATTAACCATGTGAAATAACTGGTTTTTATTGTTTACATCGGACGGACAGACGGACAAAAGCGTTAGCATAAGGGATTTTTTTTTACAAAAAAGCCCTAAAAATATAATTATTTTCTTTAACACTATTGACTATTAACATTTTTTTTAAATTTTAATAATTATTAATTAGTTTTATAACTATAAAATATATGCACTTTCTTCATTTTATTTTCAACATAGCATTATGAAAAAATTTCCAATAATATTTTCCAATATTAAAAATATATTTCTTTTAACAATTTTTAATAATCTATATA
Organism: Empis stercorea; assembly: GCA_949752835.1. Lineage (NCBI taxonomy): Eukaryota > Metazoa > Arthropoda > Insecta > Diptera > Empididae > Empis > Empis stercorea. The sequence goes on from OX457088.1 coordinate 43,972,016, forward strand.
TTTTCATTAGGCAAATAGAATATATTTTTAGAAAATCAGATCGTTTTTTGTTTGTTTGTGTTTTTAATTTGAAGATATATTTTTACTGTTTTGTAATTGTTGGAAAATAAAAAAATGCCGCGGCAGCCTAACTACTGATCAGTAGTTTTATAATTACGGGCTTTTTTTAAATTCAACTACGTACTCTAATAAATGCATATTTGGAGTATATGTTGCACCCTCTATCCGCAGAAGTGAAAATTATAACTGTGATTTTATACTACTACTTACTACCTTTCAGTTGCAACATTAAACCTAATTTTTGGAGCTTATTCACAATTGGAAAACACGATTTTAGTATTCGGCGCCTCTAGCGGTAGAAATTTGAAATACGGTTACTGGCATAATATTCTACTCTTAAATACCTTTCCAACGAGTGGTCAAACTTCAATTTTGGTGCACATTTACTATATAAAATTACATTTTTATTCGAAAAAAGATGTTTGGCAAAATGCGAATAGCGCCACCTACCGGCCGAATTTTGAAATTCTATCAATTGCATCTGGTTCTCAATAAATCAAGCTTTCCATCGGTTGGTCTATCATTTATCTGAGTGTACATTAACCATGTGAAATAACTGGTTTTTATTGTTTACATCGGACGGACAGACGGACAAAAGCGTTAGCATAAGGGATTTTTTTTTACAAAAAAGCCCTAAAAATATAATTATTTTCTTTAACACTATTGACTATTAACATTTTTTTTAAATTTTAATAATTATTAATTAGTTTTATAACTATAAAATATATGCACTTTATTCATTTTATTTTCAACATAGCATTATGAAAAAATTTCCAATAATATTTTCCAATATTAAAAATATATTTCTTTTAACAATTTTTATTAATCTATATATTTTCATTAGGCAAATAGAATATATTTTTAGAAAATCAGATCGTTTTTTGTTTGTTTGTGTTTTTAATTTGAAGATATATTTTTACTGTTTTGTAATTGTTGGAAAATAAAAAAATGCCGCGGCAGCCTAACTACTGATCAGTAGTTTTATAATTACGGGCTTTTTTTAAATTCAACTACGTACTCTAATAAATGCATATTTGGAGTATATGTTGCACCCTCTATCCGCAGAAATGAAAATTATAACTGTGATTTTATACTAGTACTTACTACCTTTCAGTTGCAACATTAAACCTAATTTTTGGAGCTTATTCACAATTGGAAAACACGATTTTAGTATTCGGCGCCTCTAGCGGTAGAAATTGGACATACAGTTAATGGCACCGTATTCTACTCTTAACTACCTTTCCAACGAGTAGTCACAATTCATTTTTGGTGCACATTTACTATATTAAATTACAACTTTTTACTTGTATTTTACTGCTCTCTAGTGGCAAAAAATCAGATTATGATAATGTCTGGTTTATTTAAGTTTATATTAGCTTTCCAGCGCTAGCTTTCCCTTCATTTTTGGTAAAGATTCACCAAGGTCAATAACATTTTTAAAAAACAATATAATTATATGTTTCACCCTCTAGTGGTAGAATTTAAAATTATAACAACTGTGATTTTATATTACTACTTACTACCTTTCATTTGCAACATTAAACCTAATTTTTGGGGCTTATTCACAATTGGAAAACACGATTTTAGTATTCGGCGCCTCTAGAGGTAGAAATTGGAAATACAGTTACTGGCGTCGTATTCTACTCTTAACTACCTTTCCAACGAGTAGTCACACAGTTACTGGCGTCGTATTCTACTCTTAACTACCTTTCCAACGAGTAGGTAGAAATTGGACATACAGTTAATGGCACCGTATTCTACTCTTAACTACCTTTCCAACGAGTAGTCACAATTCATTTTTGGTGCACATTTACTATATTAAATTACAACTTTTTACTTGTATTTTACTGCTCTCTAGTGGCAAAAAATCAGATTATGATAATGTGTGGTTTATTTAAGTTTATATTAGCTTTCCAGCGCTAGCTTTCCCTTCATTTTTGGTAAAGATTCACCAAGGTCAATAACATTTTTAAAAAACAATATAATTATATGTTTCACCCTCTAGTGGTAGAATTTAAAATTATAACAACTGTGATTTTATATTACTACTTACTACCTTTCATTTGCAACATTAAACCTAATTTTTGGGGCTTATTCACAATTGGAAAACACGATTTTAGTATTCGGCGCCTCTAGCGGTAGAAATTGGACATACAGTTAATGGCACCGTATTCTACTCTTAACTACCTTTCCAACGAGTAGTCACAATTCATTTTTGGTGCACATTTACTATATTAAATTACAACTTTTTACTTGTATTTTACTGCTCTCTAGTGGCAAAAAATCAGATTATGATAATGTGTGGTTTATTTAAGTTTATATTAGCTTTCCAGCGCTAGCTTTCCCTTCATTTTTGGTAAAGATTCACCAAGGTCAATAACATTTTTAAAAAACAATATAATTATATGTTTCACCCTCTAGTGGTAGAATTTAAAATTATAACAACTGTGATTTTATATTACTACTTACTACCTTTCATTTGCAACATTAAACCTAATTTTTGGAGCTTATTCACAATTGGAAAACACGATTTTAGTATTCGGCGCCTCTAGCGGTAGAAATTTGAAATACGGTTACTGGCATAATATTCTACTCTTAAATACCTTTCCAACGAGTGGTCAAACTTCAATTTTGGTGCACATTTACTATATAAAATTACATTTTTATTCGAAAAAAGATGTTTGGCAAAATGCGAATAGCGCCACCTACCGGCCGAATTTTGAAATTCTATCAATTGCATCTGGTTCTCAATAAATCAAGCTTTCCATCGGTTGGTCTATCATTTATCTGAGTGTACATTAACCATGTGAAATAACTGGTTTTTTTTGTTTACATCGGACGGACAGACGGACAAAAGCGTTAGCATAAGGGATTTTTTTTTACAAAAAAGCCCTAAAAATATAATTATTTTCTTTAACACTATTGACTATTAACATTTTTTTTAAATTTTAATAATTATTAATTAGTTTTATAACTATAAAATATATGCACTTTCTTCATTTTATTTTCAACATAGCATTATGAAAAAATTTCCAATAATATTTTCCAATATTAAAAATATATTTCTTTTAACAATTTTTAATAATCTATATATTTTCATTAGGCAAATAGAATATATTTTTAGAAAATCAGATCGTTTTTTGTTTGTTTGTGTTTTTAATTTGAAGATATATTTTTACTGTTTTGTAATTGTTGGAAAATAAAAAAATGCCGCGGCAGCCTAACTACTGATCAGTAGTTTTATAATTACGGGCTTTTTTTAAATTCAACTACGTACTCTAATAAATGCATATTTGGAGTATATGTTGCACCCTCTATCCGCAGAAATGAAAATTATAACTGTGATTTTATACTACTACTTACTACCTTTCAGTTGCAACATTAAACCTAATTTTTGGATTGGAAAACACGATTTTAGTATTCGGCGCCTCTAGCGGTAGAAATTGGACATACAGTTAATGGCATCGTATTCTACTCTTAACTACCTTTCCAACGAGTAGTCACAATTCATTTTTGGTGCACATTTACTATATTAAATTACAACTTTTTACTTGTATTTTACTGCTCTCTAGTGGCAAAAAATCAGATTATGATAATGTCTGGTTTATTTAAGTTTATACTAGCTTTCCAGCGCTAGCTTTCCCTTCATTTTTGGTAAAGATTCACCAAGGTCAATAACATTTTTAAAAAACAATATAATTATATGTTTCACCCTCTAGTGGTAGAATTTAAAATTATAACAACTGTGGTTTTATATTACTACTTACTACCTTTCATTTGCAACATTAAACCTAATTTTTGGGGCTTATTGACTATTGGAAATCTCATTTTAAAAATTAACATTTTATATATTTTAGTTTTCAGCGCCTCTAGCGGTAGAAATTTGAAATACGGTTACTGGCATAATATTCTACTCTTAAATACCTTTCCAACGAGTGGTCAAACTTCAATTTTGGTGCACATTTACTATATAAAATTACATTTTTATTCGAAAAAAGATGTTTTGGCAAAATGCGAATAGCGCCACCTACCGGCCGAATTGAAATTCTATAAATTGCATCTGGTTCACAATAAATGAAGCTTTCCATCGGTTGGTCTATCATTTATCTGAGTGTACATTAACCATGTGAAATCACTGGTTTTTATTGTTTACATCGGACGGACAGACGGACAAAAGCGTTAGCATAAGGTATTTTTTTTTACAAAAAAGCCCTAAAAATATAATTATTTTCTTTAACACTATTGACTATTAACATTTTTTTTAAATTTTAATAATTATTAATTAGTTTTATAACTATAAAATATATGCACTTTATTCATTTTATTTTCAACATAGCATTATGAAAAAATTTCCAATAATATTTTCCAATATTAAAAATATATTTCTTTTAACAATTTTTATTAATCTATATATTTTCATTAGGCATATAGAATATATTTTTAGAAAATCAGATCGTTTTTTGTTTGTTTGTGTTTTTAATTTGAAGATATATTTTTACTGTTTTGTAATTGTTGGAAAATAAAAAAATGCCGCGGCAGCCTAACTACTGATCAGTAGTTTTATAATTACGGGCTTTTTTTAAATTCAACTACGTACTCTAATAAATGCATATTTGCAGTATATGTTGCACCCTCTATCCGCAGAAATGAAAATTATAACTGTGATTTTATACTACTACTTACTACCTTTCAGTTGCAACATTAAACCTAATTTTTGGATTGGAAAACACGATTTTAGTATTCGGCGCCTCTAGCGGTAGAAATTGGACATACAGTTAATGGCATCGTATTCTACTCTTAACTACCTTTCCAACGAGTAGTCACAATTCATTTTTGGTGCACATTTACTATATTAAATTACAACTTTTTACTTGTATTTTACTGCTCTCTAGTGGCAAAAAATCAGATTATGATAATGTCTGGTTTATTTAAGTTTATACTAGCTTTCCAGCGCTAGCTTTCCCTTCATTTTTGGTAAAGATTCACCAAGGTCAATAACATTTTTAAAAAACAATATAATTATATGTTTCACCCTCTAGTGGTAGAATTTAAAATTATAACAACTGTGGTTTTATATTACTACTTACTACCTTTCATTTGCAACATTAAACCTAATTTTTGGGGCTTATTGACTATTGGAAATCACATTTTAAAAATTAACATTTTATATATTTTAGTTTTCAGCGCCTCTAGCGGTAGAAATTTGAAATACGGTTACTGGCATAATATTCTACTCTTAAATACCTTTCCAACGAGTGGTCAAACTTCAATTTTGGTGCACATTTACTATATAAAATTACATTTTTATTCGAAAAAAGATGTTTTGGCAAAATGCGAATAGGGCCACCTACCGGCCGAATTGAAATTCTATAAATTGCATCTGGTTCACAATAAATGAAGCTTTCCATCGGTTGGTCTATCATTTATCTGAGTGTACATTAACCATGTGAAATCACTGGTTTTTATTGTTTACATCGGACGGACAGACGGACAAAAGCGTTAGCATAAGGTATTTTTTTTTACAAAAAAGCCCTAAAAATATAATTATTTTCTTTAACACTATTGACTATTAACATTTTTTTTAAATTTTAATAATTATTAATTAGTTTTATAACTATAAAATATATGCACTTTATTCATTTTATTTTCAACATAGCATTATGAAAAAATTTCCAATAATATTTTCCAATATTAAAAATATATTTCTTTTAACAATTTTTATTAATCTATATATTTTCATTAGGCAAATAGAATATATTTTTAGAAAATCAGATCGTTTTTTGTTTGTTTGTGTTTTTAATTTGAAGATATATTTTTACTGTTTTGTAATTGTTGGAAAATAAAAAAATGCCGCGGCAGCCTAACTACTGATCAGTAGTTTTATAATTACGGGCTTTTTTTAAATTCAACTACGTACTCTAATAAATGCATATTTGGAGTATATGTTGCACCCTCTATCCGCAGAAATGAAAATTATAACTGTGATTTTATACTAGTACTTACTACCTTTCAGTTGCAACATTAAACCTAATTTTTGGAGCTTATTCACAATTGGAAAACACGATTTTAGTATTCGGCGCCTCTAGCGGTAGAAATTGGACATACAGTTAATGGCACCGTATTCTACTCTTAACTACCTTTCCAACGAGTAGTCACAATTCATTTTTGGTGCACATTTACTATATTAAATTACAACTTTTTACTTGTATTTTACTGCTCTCTAGTGGCAAAAAATCAGATTATGATAATGTGTGGTTTATTTAAGTTTATATTAGCTTTCCAGCGCTAGCTTTCCCTTCATTTTTGGTAAAGATTCACCAAGGTCAATAACATTTTTAAAAAACAATATAATTATATGTTTCACCGTCTAGTGGTAGAATTTAAAATTATAACAACTGTGATTTTATATTACTACTTACTACCTTTCATTTGCAACATTAAACCTAATTTTTGGAGCTTATTCACAATTGGAAAACACGATTTTAGTATTCGGCGCCTCTAGAGGTAGAAATTGGAAATACAGTTACTGGCGTCGTATTCTACTCTTAACTACCTTTCCAACGAGTAGTCACAATTCATTTTTGGTGCACATTTACTATATTAAATTACAACTTTTTACTTGTATTTTACTGCTCTCTAGTGGCAAAAAATCAGATTATGATAATGCCTGGTTTATTTAAGTTTATATTAGCTTTCCAGCGCTAGCTTTCCCTTCATTTTTGGTAAAGATTCACCAAGGTCAATAACATTTTTAAAAAACAATATAATTATATGTTTCACCCTCTAGTGGTAGAATTTAAAGTTATAACAACTGTGATTTTATATTACTACTTACTACCTTTCATTTGCAACATTAAACCTAATTTTTGGGGCTTATTCACAATTGGAAAACACGATTTTAGTATTCGGCGCCTCTAGAGATAGAAATTGGAAATACAGTTACTGGCGTCGTATTCTACTCTTAACTACCTTTCCAACGAGTAGTCACAATTCATTTTTGGTGCACATTTACTATATTAAATTACAACTTTTTACTTGTATTTTACTGCTCTCTAGTGGCAAAAAATCAGATTATGATAATGTGTGGTTTATTTAAGTTTATATTAGCTTTCCAGCGCTAGCTTTCCCTTCATTTTTGGTAAAGATTCACCAAGGTCAATAACATTTTTAAAAAACAATATAATTATATGTTTCACCCTCTAGTGGTAGAATTTAAAATTATAACAACTGTGATTTTATATTACTACTTACTACCTTTCATTTGCAACATTAAACCTAATTTTTGGAGCTTATTCACAATTGGAAAACACGATTTTAGTATTCGGCGCCTCTAGCGGTAGAAATTTGAAATACGGTTACTGGCATAATATTCTACTCTAAAATACCTTTCCAACGAGTGGTCAAACTTCAATTTTGGTGCACATTTACTATATAAAATTACATTTTTATTCGAAAAAAGATGTTTGGCAAAATGCGAATAGCGCCACCTACCGGCCGAATTTTGAAATTCTATCAATTGCATCTGGTTCTCAATAAATCAAGCTTTCCATCGGTTGGTCTATCATTTATCTGAGTGTACATTAACCATGTGAAATAACTGGTTTTTATTGTTTACATCGGACGGACAGACGGACAAAAGCGTTAGCATAAGGGATTTTTTTTTACAAAAAAGCCCTAAAAATATAATTATTTTCTTTAACACTATTGACTATTAACATTTTTTTTAAATTTTAATAATTATTAATTAGTTTTATAACTATAAAATATATGCACTTTATTCATTTTATTTTCAACATAGCATTATGAAAAAATTTCCAATAATATTTTCCAATATTAAAAATATATTTCTTTTAACAATTTTTATTAATCTATATATTTTCATTAGGCAAATAGAATATATTTTTAGAAAATCAGATCGTTTTTTGTTTGTTTGTGTTTTTAATTTGAAGATATATTTTTACTGTTTTGTAATTGTTGGAAAATAAAAAAATGCCGCGGCAGCCTAACTACTGATCAGTAGTTTTATAATTACGGGCTTTTTTTAAATTCAACTACGTACTCTAATAAATGCATATTTGGAGTATATGTTGCACCCTCTATCCGCAGAAATGAAAATTATAACTGTGATTTTATACTAGTACTTACTACCTTTCAGTTGCAACATTAAACCTAATTTTTGGAGCTTATTCACAATTGGAAAACACGATTTTAGTATTCGGCGCCTCTAGCGGTAGAAATTGGACATACAGTTAATGGCATCGTATTCTACTCTTAACTACCTTTCCAACGAGTAGTCAAAATTCATTTTTGGTGCACATTTACTATATTAAATTACAACTTTTTACTTGTATTTTACTGCTCTCTAGTGGCAAAAAATCAGATTATGATAATGCCTGGTTTATTTAAGTTTATATTAGCTTTCCCTTCATTTTTGGTAAAGATTCACCAAGGTCAATAACATTTTTAAAAAACAATATAATTATATGTTTCACCCTCTAGTGGTAGAATTTAAAATTATAACAACTGTGATTTTATATTACTACTTACTACCTTTCATTTGCAACATTAAACCTAATTTTTGGGGCTTATTCACAATTGGAAAACACGATTTTAGTATTCGGCGCTTCTAGAGGTAGAAATTGGAAATAGAGTTACTGGCGTCGTATTCTACTCTTAACTACCTTTCCAACCAGTAGTCACAATTCATTTTTGGTGCACATTTACTATATTAAATTACAACTTTTTACTTGTATTTTACTGCTCTCTAGTGGCAAAAGATCAGATTATGATAATGTCTGGTTTATTTAAGTTTATATTAGCTTTCCAGCGCTAGCTTTCCCTTCATTTTTGGTAAAGATTCACCAAGGTCAATAACATTTTTAAAAAACAATATAATTATATGTTTCACCCTCTAGTGGTAGAATTTAAAATTATAACAACTGTGATTTTATATTACTACTTACTACCTTTCATTTGCAACATTAAACCTAATTTTTGTGGCTTATTCACAATTGGAAAACACGATTTTAGTATTCGGCGCCTCTAGAGGTAGAAATTGGAAATACAGTTACTGGCGTCGTATTCTACTCTTAACTACCTTTCCAACGAGTAGTCACAATTCATTTTTGGTGCACATTTACTATATTAAATTACAACTTTTTACTTGTATTTTACTGCTCTCTAGTGGCAAAAAATCAGATTATGATAATGTCTGGTTTATTTAAGTTTATATTAGCTTTCCAGCGCTAGCTTTTCCTTCATTTTTGGTAAAGATTCACCAAGGTCAATAACATTTTTAAAAAACAATATAATTATATGTTTCACCCTCTAGTGGTAGAATTTAAAATTATAACAACTGTGATTTTATATTACTACTTACTACCTTTCATTTGCAACATTAAACCTAATTTTTGGGGCTTATTCACAATTGGAAAACACGATTTTAGTATTCGGCGCCTCTAGAGGTAGAAATTGGAAATACAGTTACTGGCGTCGTATTCTACTCTTAACTACCTTTCCAACGAGTAGTCACAATTCATTTTTGGTGCACATTTACTATATTAAATTACACCTTTTTACTTGTATTTTACTGCTCTCTAGTGGCAAAAAATCAGATTATGATAATGCCTGGTTTATTTAAGTTTATATTAGCTTTCCAGCGCTAGCTTTCCCTTCATTTTTGGTAAAGATTCACCAAGGTCAATAACATTTTTAAAAAACAATATAATTATATGTTTCACCCTCTAGTGGTAGAATTTAAAGTTATAACAACTGTGATTTTATATTACTACTTACTACCTTTCATTTGCAACATTAAACCTAATTTTTGGGGCTTATTCACAATTGGAAAACACGATTTTAGTATTCGGCGCCTCTAGAGATAGAAATTCGAAATACAGTTACTGGCGTCGTATTCTACTCTTAACTACCTTTCCAACGAGTAGGCACAATTCATTTTTGGTGCACATTTACTATATTAAATTACAACTTTTTACTTGTATTTTACTGCTCTCTAGTGGCAAAAAATCAGATTATGATAATGTGTGGTTTATTTAAGTTTATATTAGCTTTCCAGCGCTAGCTTTCCCTTCATTTTTGGTAAAGATTCACCAAGGTCAATAACATTTTTAAAAAACAATATAATTATATGTTTCACCCTCTAGTGGTAGAATTTAAAATTATAACAACTGTGATTTTATATTACTACTTACTACCTTTCATTTGCAACATTAAACCTAATTTTTGGAGCTTATTCACAATTGGAAAACACGATTTTAGTATTCGGCGCCTCTAGCGGTAGAAATTTGAAATACGGTTACTGGCATAATATTCTACTCTAAAATACCTTTCCAACGAGTGGTGAAACTTCAATTTTGGTGCACATTTACTATATAAAATTACATTTTTATTCGAAAAAAGATGTTTGGCAAAATGCGAATAGCGCCACCTACCGGCCGAATTTTGAAATTCTATCAATTGCATCTGGTTCTCAATAAATCAAGCTTTCCATCGGTTGGTCTATCATTTATCTGAGTGTACATTAACCATGTGAAATAACTGGTTTTTATTGTTTACATCGGACGGACAGACAGACAAAAGCGTTAGCATAAGGGATTTTTTTTTACAAAAAAGCCCTAAAAATATAATTATTTTCTTTAACACTATTGACTATTAACATTTTTTTTAAATTTTAATAATTATTAATTAGTTTTATAACTATAAAATATATGCACTTTATTCATTTTATTTTCAACATAGCATTATGAAAAAATTTCCAATAATATTTTCCAATATTAAAAATATATTTCTTTTAACAATTTTTATTAATCTATATATTTTCATTAGGCAAATAGAATATATTTTTAGAAAATCAGATCGTTTTTTGTTTGTTTGTGTTTTTAATTTGAAGATATATTTTTACTGTTTTGTAATTGTTGGAAAATAAAAAAATGCCGCGGCAGCCTAACTACTGATCAGTAGTTTTATAATTACGGGCTTTTTTTAAATTCAACTACGTACTCTAATAAATGCATATTTGGAGTATATGTTGCACCCTCTATCCGCAGAAATGAAAATTATAACTGTGATTTTATACTAGTACTGACTACCTTTCAGTTGCAACATTAAACCTAATTTTTGGAGCTTATTCACAATTGGAAAACACGATTTTAGTATTCGGCGCCTCTAGCGGTAGAAATTGGACATACAGTTAATGGCATATTATTCTACTCTTAACTACCTTTCCAACGAGTGTACATTAACCATGTGAAATAACTGGTTTTTATTGTTTACATCGGACGGACAGACAGACAAAAGCGTTAGCATAAGGGATTTTTTTTTACAAAAAAGCCCTAAAAATATAATTATTTTCTTTAACACTATTGACTATTAACATTTTTTTTAAATTTTAATAATTATTAATTAGTTTTATAACTATAAAATATATGCACTTTATTCATTTTATTTTCAACATAGCATTATGAAAAAATTTCCAATAATATTTTCCAATATTAAAAATATATTTCTTTTAACAATTTTTATTAATCTATATATTTTCATTAGGCAAATAGAATATATTTTTAGAAAATCAGATCGTTTTTTGTTTGTTTGTGTTTTTAATTTGAAGATATATTTTTACTGTTTTGTAATTGTTGGAAAATAAAAAAATGCCGCGGCAGCCTAACTACTGATCAGTAGTTTTATAATTACGGGCTTTTTTTAAATTCAACTACGTACTCTAATAAATGCATATTTGGAGTATATGTTGCACCCTCTATCCGCAGAAATGAAAATTATAACTGTGATTTTATACTAGTACTGACTACCTTTCAGTTGCAACATTAAACCTAATTTTTGGAGCTTATTCACAATTGGAAAACACGATTTTAGTATTCGGCGCCTCTAGCGGTAGAAATTGGACATACAGTTAATGGCATATTATTCTACTCTTAACTACCTTTCCAACGAGTAGTCACAATTCATTTTTGGTGCACATTTACTATATTAAATTACAACTTTTTACTTGTATTTTACTGCTCTCTAGTGGCAAAAAATCAGATTATGATAATGCCTGGTTTATTTAAGTTTATATTAGCTTTCCCTTCATTTTTGGTAAAGATTCACCAAGGTCAATAACATTTTTAAAAAACAATATAATTATATGTTTCACCCTCTAGTGGTAGAATTTAAAATTATAACAACTGTGATTTTATATTACTACTTACTACCTTTCATTTGCAACATTAAACCTAATTTTTGGGGCTTATTCACAATTGGAAAACACGATTTTAGTATTCGGCGCCTCTAGAGGTAGAAATTGAAAATACAGTTACTGGCGTCGTATTCTACTCTTAACTACCTTTCCAACGAGTAGTCACAATTCATTTTTGGTGCACATTTACTATATTAAATTACAACTTTTTACTTGTATTTTACTGCTCTCTAGTGGCAAAAAATCAGATTATGATAATGTCTGGTTTATTTAAGTTTATATTAGCTTTCCAGCGCTAGCTTTCCCTTCATTTTTGGTAAAGATTCACCAAGGTCAATAACATTTTTAAAAAACAATATAATTATATGTTTCACCCTCTAGTGGTAGAATTTAAAATTATAAGAACTGTGATTTTATATTACTACTTACTACCTTTCATTTGCAACATTAAACCTAATTTTTGGGGCTTATTCACAATTGGAAAACACGATTTTAGTATTCGGCGCCTCTAGAGGTAGAAATTGGAAATACAGTTACTGGCGTCGTATTCTACTCTTAACTACCTTTCCAACGAGTAGTCACAATTCATTTTTGGTGCACATTTACTATATTAAATTACAACTTTTTACTTGTATTTTACTGCTCTCTAGTGGCAAAAAATCAGATTATGATAATGTCTGGTTTATTTAAGTTTATATTAGCTTTCCAGCGCTAGCTTTCCCTTCATTTTTGGTAAAGATTCACCAAGGTCAATAACATTTTTAAAAAACCATATAATTATATGTTTCACCCTCTAGTGGTAGAATTTAAAATTATAACAACTGTGGTTTTATATTACTACTTACTACCTTTCATTTGCAACATTAAACCTAACTTTTGGGGCTTATTGACTATTGGAAATCAATTTTAAAAATTAACATTTTATATATTTTAGTTTTCAGCGCCTCTAGCGGTAGAAATTTGAAATACGGTTACTGGCATAATATTCTACTGTTAAATACCTTTCCAATGAGTGGTCAAACTTCAATTTTGGTGCACATTTACTATATAAAATTACATTTTTATTCGAAAAAGGATGTTTTGGCAAAATGCTAATAGCGCCACCTACCGGCCGAATTTTGAAATTCTATAAATTGCATCTGGTTCACAATAAATGAAGCTTTATCTGAGTGTACATTAACTATGTGAAATCACTGGTTTTTATTGTTTACATCGGACGGACAGACGGACAAAAGCGTTAGCATAAGGTATTTTTTTTTTTTACAAAAAAGCCCTAAAAATATAATTATTTTCTTTAACACTATTGACTATTAACATTTTTTTAAAATTTTAATAATTATTAATTAGTTTTATAACCATAAAATATATGCACTTTATTCATTTTATTTTCAACATAGCATTATGAAAAAATTTCCAATAATATTTTCCAATATTAAAAATATATTTCTTTTAACAATTTTTATTAATCTATATATTTTCATTAGGCAAATAGAATATATTTTTAGAAAATCAGATCGTTTTTTGTTTGTTTGTGTTTTTAATTTGAAGATATATTTTTACTGTTTTGTAATAGTTGGAAAATAAAAAAATGCCGCGGCAGCCTAACTACCAAAACAAAATATGTTTTGGCAAAATTCATGAAAAATGTCATACATATATAATAAATATTTTTGATTACTTATTTTTTTAAAATAAATAATTTATTTAGTAAAATAATTACTTGCCATTTAATTTGAAAAGTTAAATAAATATATTAATGTTGAGTATATGATATGCTAAGTATTTTGGTTTTTTTACTTCACCGAAATAGAAAATTTAGTAGTATAATTATTTGGTTTAAGTTGGTTTGGTAAACATTTTTTTTAGTATTTATTCAAGTAAAAATGAAATACTTTTTAATTATATTTATTTTAACGCAATAAAAAAAGTCCTCGGTTCGAAATTATTATTTGCCAACAACAATGTTTTAATGCACCGATAATAAAACAAAATTAAAAAAACCATATATTTATATCCATAGGAACCCTAAGGTTCATTAACCTTACAAATATACATACACATACATACATATTCAATTTATATATATGGTTGGTATCATTATCGTAATTCGTAAGCCGAGACTAATTTTTTCATATATTCATATGAAAAAATTATGAAAAATAACATCCCGGTTCAATCCCCGTCAGAGGCAATACTTTTCTAAATTATTTTTTTTTAAATTATTTTGTTTAAAATTTAAAAAAAAAATTCTTTAAATATAAAAATGTAAAATCAAAAATGCTGTAAAACAAATAATAAGCATTCATGATATAAAATTTATTGACAAATATAAATTTTCCCTAACATAAAATATGAAAAAATAAAAAAATTCTCTAGATTCAATTTTTATTCTATTCTTCTAAAAATGAATTTTTTCTAACTTTTTTCGAAAAAATAAAAAAATTCTCTAGATTGAATTTTTATTCTATTCTTCTAAAAATGAATTTTTTTCTATTTTCGTCAAATCTCACCCGTTTTAAAAAGTATATTTTACATAACTATATATATATTAATTATCATAATATTATTAATGGCCCTTATTGTGAATGTCGAGGCGAGAGTCGATTCTGTACAAAATCGTGTCATGTGATTATGAATGGCGATATTAATAGACAATTGTCGATAAAATTAATATTTGATGGCGATTACATTTTTATTCGCGACAGATAACGAATTGGGTGCTTTATTTTCAATTAAGCTGTTAACTTGGGCTGATATTTGGTAAACACATTCAAAGTAGTGGTCTGGATGAAATGATGAATGGCCATATTTTCATCTGGGATTTTCTCTAGCACCCCTGCATGGATTGGGTTGATATTTGGTAAAAACATTCATTATAGTGCTCTATTGTTAACTATGCCAGTGCTCCTCCATTATTTCCCACAATGTCTCAGAAATCATGTTTTCATCATATAACCATCTACCAAGTAGAGCTAATGGAAGAGCACTAGCATAATTAACTATAGAACACTATAATGAATGTGTGTACCAAATTGCAGCCCAATCCATCCAGAGGTGCTAGAGAAAATCCCAGATGAAAATATGGCCATTCATCATTTAATCCAGACCACTAATTTGAATGTGTTTACCAAAGTTTTTATAAGTCAATATCCAAGAAAATATGTCCAAATTTCAAACCTGCTTGGCTTGAGTTCTTAGCAACTTGTTAAGACTAAAATACCAACTTTACGTGAACTCCACCATGTGAAACTAGAAAATATATTTGAATTCAATGAAGAAGGTACAATTAGGTGCAAATTTAGTACCGAAACGAAAGTAGATGGAGAATTTTCCATTGGGAAAAAGTGGAATGATTGGAAATTGGATTATCTGAAACGTCATCTAAATCGCAAAACACACATTGAAGCGGTTGAAATTCTTACAGCTCGTAGATGTGGTGGATTAGTTCGACTGCTTACTGAGACTCCTAAGGACCGTAAGGTACGAGTAGAAAATTCTGAAAGACAAAAAGCCAAACCAGAAATGGTAAAAGTTTTAATTGACAATGTAATTTTGGCAATAAAATTGAACGTTTCCATGAATTCTGTGCAGGAAATAAATAGCCACATTTCAAAATATGTTAAAATTCCTGAAAGTTGGTGCAGCAAAAATTATGCCTTTGAATTCGTGGAATGTATAAACCAAATTGTTCAGAATGAATAAAGAAATTCTATTCTGATTTTTCTTTGGGTCTGAATAAAATGGTAATGATGACATCGGACGGAGCTGCAGTTATGCTGGGTGGTCATAATGGAGTAGCAAAGATACTGCAATGAGATATTCCGCATATATCAGCTTAGCATTGTGTGGCACAGAAGATCTTGGAATTGACGATGCTTGTAGGGGAATACCTTTAATGAAAACCCTAGAGACTTTGTTAAGAACGGTTAACACAATGTTCAGCAGATCATCTGTGAAAAAAGGCAAATTCCAACATTTAGCTACAGTTATGGAATGCGATGTTTTGAATTTTAGACCTCTCAATGAGGTAAGGTGGCTTTCACGACACTTTGCAGTGATTCCATTTATTCGAAATTATGATGTTTTGATTGAATATTGCAAAGGCAAGTTGAAGATTCAAACGATCCAATTTCTAAATATTGTGTTAAGACTCTAACTAATTCTTTGAACCGATTAGCTTTAACAGTGCTAAGTGATATTTTAAATGATTTTTAATTTTTTCAAAAAAGCGTGCTTTCTCCAATGGAAGCTCACCAATACATGAAATCCATTATTAAAAAGATTCGGAGCCAGTATCTTGGAGAGACTATATTTTGGAGTGAAGAAGCAATGAAACTTCTCAACACGAGCGATAATACAGCCGAAATTATTGAATTTATCACAAAGCTATGTGATCATCTAGATTGGGTTAGGAATTCTTCTTCCAGAAGAAGAGAAGGACTGGGTTAGGAATCGCAAACAGCAGCAATTTTACTTTCGGAAACCAAAACATCCTAAATCTACTTAACAAATACTCAAAACTTATTCCAAATTATAATGAAGACGTGAAGAAGCAAATTCTGAGTCCACCACATCTACGAGCTTTCACCCTATTCAGCCACATCTACGAGCTTTCATCCTATTCATCTAAATTTAAAGTGATGGATAAAATCAATAAAACAAAACCAAATAAATTCTCAAATTTCTTTGGTAATGGAAAAAGTAATAATAATCAAAATATATATATAAATGATTCTATCACAGCCTATACACGGATGTTATTACATAAAGCTAAAGAAATGAGAAACAACCTTCTTCTTTTCTGTTTTAATTCCACCTTCTTCTTTTCTGTTTTAATCAGAAAAGAAGAAGGTGGAAAAGTAATTAAAATTAATAGTTTAGAGGATTTTGCTCAAATTGAATAGTTAACATATTTAAATCTAACTTAAATAAATATATTGAATTTTATTTATTTATTTATTCACCAAACAAGGTACAAAAACTTAAATATAAAGATTAACAAAGAAATATTAATTAAAAATTTAAAATTAAAAACTAATATATATCAAATATATTTAATTACAAAATATACATACAAAATTAAATTGTAGTTAAAATATAAAAAACATTAATAATTAATATGTTTGATGATATTATATATACAATTAAAAAAGACAAGAAAATCAAGAGATATTATAAACGTAAGGGATGTTTAGGAAAATTAATATGGGAAAAAAAATAATATTAGAAATTAAGAGATTGGATTGTAATATCGAAGTAATTTATTTTTGAAAGTGAATTTCGATATATTTGTTGATAAATGCATGCAGTGAGTATTAAATAATAGGCAACATCTATTAATTGGCTCATTTTTAGCATATTCTTTATGGTGGTGGTAAACTTTAAGTAGGCTAGTATGTCTCGTTTGTCTAACGTCGTCATTATATTTTATTCTATTAATTATAGAGATAACGTCAATGTGTCCGTTTAAAACATCAAACGTGAAACAGGAAGTTAGAACAGCTCTCCTAGATACGAGGTAAGATAAGTTCAGTAAATTAAGGCGAGTATGATAGTGCGGTAGGCTTATGTAGTCATTTGGGTGATATAAGTCTCGTAATGAGAAGAAATAGCAAAAGAATTTAAGAATGTTTGGGTGACAAAATCCTTATACTGTGCTTTAGTGCGGCCTATTCTTGAATACGCGTGTCCTATATGGGATCCCTTCTACGAAATTCATAAAAATAGGATTGAATCAGAAATTGCTGATGTAGAAATTGCTTTTAGAAATTGCTTTTGGACTGATGTAGAAATTGCTTTTGGACTGATTCAATCCTATTTTTATGAATTTCGTAGAAGGGATCCCATATAGGACACGCGTATTCAAGAATAGGCCGCACTAAAGCACAGTATAAGGATTTTGTCACCCAAACATTCTTAAATTCTTTTGCTCTTCTCTTAATAAAACCTAGCATTTTGTTCGCTTTGGAAATGATTTTATCGTAGTGGAGATTAAAACATAGTTTATCATCAAGAAGTATACCTAAGTCCATGATTTGACTTACACGTTTAATTGCAGAGTCATTAATATGATAGTTGTGTAGGTATTTTGTCTTCTTACGAGAAAAACTTATTGAGAAACATTTATTGATGTTTAGGTCAAGTTTATTAGTGACACACCAATTATGAAGAGCGTTAAGTTTAGACTGAAAAAAAGTTGCATCTGATAAGTTAGCTATAATACGAAAAATTTTTAAATCGTCCGCATAAAACAGGTGCGGTATGTCGTTTAGAAGATCAGATAAGTCACATATGAAAATATTAAAAAGTAGGGGTCCCAAATGGCTGCCTTGGGGAACGCCTGATGTGACAGAAATAATGTTAGATAGTAATCCTTGATATTTTACAAATTGTATCCTATCCGTAAGGTAAGAGGACAGCCAACTTAAAATTGTACCGGATATACCAATTTTACGCAGTTTAGAAATTAAAATATGGTGGTCAACGCGATCGAAAGCTTTACTAAAGTCGGTATATACAGTATCGATTTGGTGACCTTTTTCCATATTACATAGTAGCTCCGATGTGAATAGCATAAGATTGGTAGTAGTTGACCGTCCCTTTCTGAACCCATGTTGTTGTTCATTAAGAATCGGATTGATAACAGAGGATAGTTTATTATAGATAATTTTTTCAAAGAGTTTAGGAATAGACGATAGGATAGCAATGCCTCTATAATTATCGATATTACACTTATCGCCGTGTTTGTGAATAGGAATTAGATAAGATGATTTCCAGGCAGAGGGAAAAGATCCAAGCGATAATGATTTGTTAAATATTAGATATAATGGTAAAGATAGATGATTGGCACATTTTTGCATAAATGTTGGTGGTATAAGGTCAGGACCCGGCCCATTTTTAACGTTCAAGTTTATTAATTCATTATAAATTTCTTCACATGACAATGAAATAGAACTTATAAGGGGGATTTCGGGGGTGCGATCAGTATTGTTGAACGACGAAGTAGATGGCCTATATATTTCACGAAATCGATCCGCAAATAAATCACATATTACTTGTGGGCATGAAGAGGTGGTATCACCCTTAGTCATGGATGACGGATAACCTGAGATTTTACGCTTCATATTGACGAATTCAAAAAATTTCTTTGGGTCAGTGATAAGATTCTCACCAATATCTTTTACATAATTATCGTATGATTCGTGAGACCTTACTGAAAATTCAGATGCTAATTCACTGTGTTGTTGAATCAGATAATCATCAGGATTATCAAGCATTTTTATTCTTTTGTAGATATTATTTCTCTGATTCCGTAAGAATCTGAGATTTTTGTCTAACCATGGTTCAGATAATTTGTCTTTTTTTACTATTTTAGGAACATAATGATCAATAATATTAAGAATATTTTCATAGAAGAGCGTGACAACAGTATCAAGATCATGAGAAGAGCAAAGTTCAGTCCAGTTAAGAGAAGATAAGGCATTATTAATGCATTCAAAGTTTGCATTATGAAAGTCATATACAACTTTATTGTTGTAAGATTTAGTAAAGGAAGAAGTAGTGGTGGGAAGCTCGACAATCGTTGCTGTGTGATGTAAAGTGTTTGAGAAAAGATTCTCAGCATCACTAGCTTGAGTCACCACCACATTGTCATAAAAATTTGAAAAAATCATGTCCAACCATCTCCCATTATTGTTGGGGAAATGTCCAATTTGTTGTAGATCATTTCCATAGAATATATCAATAAGAGAAATATCGATATCGTCAGAAATATTAATTGGTAATAGGTGGTTATCAGAGTTATCAGTTATAAAAGAAAGATTAGGGCGGTTAAAATCGCCAAAGACAAGAATACTGTCAGCTTCGCTTAAAGTCATATTTACCGACTGGAATGATTCTAAGAATTCACTGTAAGTAGTTTCATCAGAGTTTGGAGGTATATATACTGCACCTATGTAAGTCAAATTGTTATCAATACGAATTTTGATAAACTTATGTTCGAAGTTTATAGATGCAGATGTAGATACAACTACATGAGAAAAAGTGTTACGTATGGCAATAAGGACTCCTCCCCCCCTTGAAAGACCTGTAGATTCATAGTCACGATCATTTCTATAGATAGTCCAGTCACTGTCAAGAATCTCTTCATTATTATAAGATTCATTAAGCCAAGTTTCTGTTATAACTATTACATCAAAAAGGCATGATTTGGCATCAATAAAAAGATTTTTTATTTTGCCTCTAATACCACCACAGTTATGATAATATATTCTAACGGAAGAGGACGGTTTAGAATTACCAGAATTGTGATGTTTTGCCTTGGAGGGCACGAAAGTACTTGTCATTGTCTTCACGTAATCTTTGTTGTTGACGAAAAAACCTAGATCTAATGTGAGACGCAATTTAACAATAATATTATAAATCCTCTATGTAATTCAAATGATAATGATAATAGTTTTACCTCTAATAATTCTGATTATAACAGTTGCTTTTGCATCAATAATTCGGACTTAGGGTATTGTTCTGGTTTCACTGTGATTCACCAAAATATACGTAGTATTCGTAAGAATTTTGACTTATTTTTGCACATCTTGCATCTTTAAATCATTTACCGGAAATCATATTTCTTTCAGAAATTTGGATTTATAAACATGAAATTTCTGATTTTAAAATTCCTAATTATACTTTTTCGGCAACTTGTAATGAAACTTATTCTTCAGGTGGTATGGCGTTTTTTTATAGAAATGATTTAAATTGTATTACTAACAATATTTGCTTAAATACAGCGGATTTAATCAGCGTTAATTGTGTAGTATCTGGTATAGAATATTGTTTTTTAGGAATTTATAGATTACATAAATATAATATAAATATAAATATAATATAAACTGTTTTAATGTTGAAATTTCTGATTTTTTGACTTACCAAATATATAAAAATTTGATACTTATTGGTGATTTTAATATTAACATTATGAATGAATCTTTAGAAGTTGATAATTTTCTTGCAACAATGGCTTCGTTTGACTTTAATTCTTTAATAAATTAACCCACCCGGATAACTGCATCTACTAGCACTTGTATTGACCTTATTTTTATAAGAACACATCGGAACAATAATGTCAATTTTAATTATTTTTTGAATGACTTAAATATCACTGACCATTGTTTAATTGGGTTACAACTAGATCATTATATAGCTAAGAAAAATATTAATTCAAGTATTGAATTTCAGCGAATAAATTTTTCTAAATTGATATCTAATTTAAATTTAGAATTTTGGAATGTAGTTTTTGAAACCCAAGATCCAAACATTGCATTTGATTTATTTATTAATATACTTAATAAACATATAGATGAATGTAGTAATGTTAATGAATTAAAATTATTAAAACCTTGGATGTCACACAAATTAGTTAAAAAAATTAAGAAAAAAAATCATATAGGTTGCCTCTCTCGAAAACATCCTCAAAATGTGAGATTGAAATCTTATTATCACAAACTATGTTTTCAACTTAAAAACGAAATTAAAAATCAAAAAGATGAATTTTACTATAACAAATTATAGAGTAATATTGGGAACTCAAAAAAAGAATGGAATACGGTTAATGAAATTTTAAACAGAAATAGTGCGAAATCAGAAATTTCTATAAAAAATAATGACAACATTGTAAATCAACCATTTGATGTAGCTAATCTATTTAATGATTATTTTACTACTGTTTCTGATTCCTTACTTAATAATAATATCTATAGTAATTCTGGTTGCTAATGTGATTTAAATGTTATAGATGATTCATTTCAAACTGACACTTTTTTCTTTAAACCTTTTAATTCGTTTGAAATTTATAATTTAATAATGTCACTAAAATCCACTAATTCAAAATCAGTTGATAATATTTTGAGCAACTTACTTATCTGATGTTCTTTGTATTTTTTAATTTAAGTATTGAAAAAGGTATATTTCCGAACTTTTTAAAATCAGCGGTGGTTACTCCACTACATAAAAAAGGTGATGCTATGTTGGTAAATAACTTTAGACCAATTTCAATACTGTCTCCTTTTTCCAAAATATTTGGAAAAGGGATGAAAATCAGAATGTTATCTTTTTTAGATAAAAATAAATTTTTAAGTCAATTTCAATTTGGTTTTAGAAGTGGTTTATCAACGGAAAAAGCGTTGTTAAGAGGCCTTTGCCCAAAAAGTAAGATAAGGTTTTACGCTGGAGCAGATAACTTGAGCTGTAATTATCGGATTTTGGTAATATACCTACCTTTTACACTATGTAGATTTGTTTTTAACTTTTTGACCTAGGTTGTCTGGAAATTTAAAATGTTTTTTCATTTCCATACAAAAAAAACGTTGCGACCAAGATTTTTTCCACAGTTTTCATCCAATTTGGGTGAAATTTTGAAGACAAGTAGTCTTTATAAAATTAATCTACACTCGGCAGCCCTTTTTTTCATTTTCGACCTAGGTTGTCTGGAAATTTAAAATGTTTTTTCATTTCCATACAAAAAAAACGTTGCGACCAAGATTTTTTCCACAGTTTTCATCCAATTTGGGTGAAATTTTGAAGACAAGTAGTCTTTATAAAATTAATCTACACTCGGCAGCCCTTTTTTTCATTTTCGACCTAGGTTGTCTGGAAATTTAAAATGATTTGTCATTTCCATACAAAAAAAACGTTGCGACCAAGATTTTTTCCACAGTTTTCATCCAATTTGGGTGAAATTTTGAAGACAAGTAGTCTTTATAAAATTAATCTACACTCGGCAGCCCTTTTTTTCATTTTCGACCTAGGTTGTCTGGAAATTTAAAATGTTTTTTCATTTCCATACAAAAAAAACGTTGCGACCAAGATTTTTTCCACAGTTTTCATCCAATTTGGGTGAAATTTTGAAGACAAGTAGTCTTTATAAAATTAATCTACACTCGGCAGCCCTTTTTTTCATTTTCGACCTAGGTTGTCTGGAAATTTAAAATGATTTGTCATTTCCATACAAAAAAAACGTTGCGACCTAGATTTTTTCCACAATTTGCATCCAATTTGGGTGAAATTTTGAAGACAAGTAGTCTTTATAAAATTAATCTACACTCGGCAGCCGGAATTTTGATTTTTGGCTCTAATTTTGATTTAGCAGCAATTATATTTTCAAACTTTGATATGGAATAAAAACTAAACTAAAAAAAAATAAATTCATAAAATTAAGTCATTTTTTAAATTTACTCTTTTCCCAACATTTTCTTAATTAAAATTTTAAAAATAATAGAAAATAAGTTTGTAGGAGCCAAATTAAAGAAGTAACTTTTTCCAAAATTTTCTAAAAAAATACTAATTTGAAATTGTTATACAGAAAATAGTTCCACTAATTCCTAATAGGATCGTCGGTTGTAAACTGTTATATTCGCTATTATTTTTTGTAACTATATCTCTCTCGTTGTTCTCTATATCCTGTCTTATTTTGGGTATACATACTTTTTTTTGCATTTTCTTAAACAGGTTTTAGTTATATGCAAATATTTTCATTTAAATTTTAAATTTCAATATTCTAGAATTTTTTCGTTTTCTATATTCAGAATATTTATAATTTTTTAGGGGTTTAATAGTTTTTTTTGTTGAATGTGCTAAAAGTCTGGCGAGTAAGTTTAAAAAAAGGATAAATAAGAAAACTCAATAGCATATTTAAACGGGAATGTTATTTAAATTATAATAAATAACAATTTTTAATAAATAATAATATTTATTATAATAATCAAATGCATTAGTTCAGTATAAATTGAACTATGATTTTTGATGAACTATGAGATGTAGCAAACATAAAATTCATACAAAAATCAAATCCATACAATTTTCTTATAATAAATAAAAATTCGCTAAAATTCAAACCTCACATTTTTTTACAAAAAAATATAAAATTTTCTAAAATTCAAAATTATTTTTTTATTGTACATAATTCTCATTCTCACAAAAAAGGCACACGCTTATTTGAAAAAAAGTGAGAAATTTTAAATACACAATTTGAGAAAAGTGTTATACCAAATATTATATTTTATCTGCAATAACTAAAATTGTGTGTGTGCGCTTTGTAAATTGTTATACACACCACGTATAGTATAACAAAACGAAGTATACCAGATATAATTTTACTTTTTGGGCAAAGGCCTCTTAAAGTTCTGCAATGAAATTTATTCTTCTATCAATAATTCTGAAGTTCCAGTTTCTTTATTCATTGATATTACAAAAGCTTTTGATATGGTTGATCACACCATCCTATTAAAAAAGTTATAACTTATAGGCTTTAGAGGTATTATTCTTGATTGGTTTGATTCATATTCATATCTCTCCAACCGTAGCCAAATGGTAAAAATCAATAATATTTTAAGTAACGAAAAAATTATCAATATTGGTGTACCTCAAGGCTCAGTATTAGGTCCTATATTATTTCTGATATACATAAATTCTTTATTTATTCAACCGTTTCTTGGTAACTTAACTGCTTTTGCTGACGATACTTCATTAACCTATTCTGATTGTAATATGTTTAATTTGTATTCTTCTATTAATTATGATCTAGATATATTAAGATGCTGGTTTAAGAAGCATAAACTACTAATAAGTCATAAAACTAAAATTATGATATTTGGCTTAGTAGAAACTAACTTCGATAATTTTAATATTTTATATCACGCTCCTGACTGCTTGAAATTCAAAATCTGTAAATCTTGCTATAATGATCAAGCTATTACTAATTATAATGAAAATATTAATTGTTCTCATGGTTGCTTCAAAATTGATTGTGTTCAAAATTTTAAATATCTAGGATTAATTATTGATTGCAAACTTAATTGGAAATGCCATACATTGTATATTAAAGAATATTTAAATAAGGTGGTACGTCAAATCTATCATCTTAGCTTGTACTGTTCTCAAAAAATCTTAAAACTTGTTTATAATGGGTTGTTTAAATCCAAAATTCAGTACGGTTTGAGTTGCTGGGGTGGCACAAATTTAAATAAATTAGAGCCAATTATACTGAAACAAAAGCATGCTTTAAGAGTTATTTGTAGAGTTAATAGAAGAACTCCAAGCTTCGATTTATTCAGAATTCACGAGGTTTTACCATTAAGACATCTTTTTTTTTACAAAGTCCTAAAACTATATTTGTGTAACACTAACTTGTTTTCTTCCAGACACAATTTTAGCTATAATTTACGTATTAATAAAAAAAATCTTTTAATGGTTCCGAAATTCTATAAAATGCATTTTTGTCAGTTTTATAGTATGATTGCACCGCGTTTGTATAACAAACAAAATTTAAAATTTAAAATGCTGGAAATATTTCCTAGTGCATTGAAATGCGGGAAATATTTCCTAGTGCATTGAAATTATGGTTATTTAAGTTCAATCACAGTGAAATTGAACAGTTACTCAGTCCTTTAATTTAATTTTGTTCATTCTAGAGTTTATTTTTGTATCTTTGCATTTTAATTTTTCATACATATACTATTTAATATATCACATTCTAATACCCCAAAACAATTTTTAATCATATTTTAAACATAGTAACTTCATTTATATAAATATAAATATAAATTGTTGTTCAATTAATAATTTTATTTCCTGCATTCGTCACTGGAAATTTATTTACTTTCAACTGAATGCTTGTATTATATTCATTTTTTTTTTTCAAAAGTATAATTTAACTATATTATCTATTTTAGCTAACTATCTTCTTAAATCATTTGAATTACTTGAGATAATAAATTGAAATTTAGCTTCAACTTATGTATTTATTTAATAAAACGAATAATTCTTTTATAATACTGTTTAACTTTAAGTAACTCTTATTGTGATTTTTTGAAAGCGAGCTTGCTAAAAAATTATTTTAAATTATTTTATGTATAAACATTGTACTATTGAATTAATCATGAAATAAATTTTATTATTATATTATATTATATTAATTTGCCATTTTCGTTAATATTGCCACTTATTTTATTAATAAAAGTAACTGCACCTGATTCAGAAATAGTTGTAATGTCTAAAGTTAATTAATGAGAACTTTATGAAATAAAGTTGCTATAAAATAACAGACGAAATCCGAGCCATCTCAAATTAATAATTATATTCCCATCAAATTAATGTAACTCGAGTAATTCTTTAAACTTTAAGCACAGTCAATTGTCGGACTTCTAAAGTGAATGTTTAATAAATGTGAAACAAAGATTATATTAAAATAAATGATAAATAAAGATTAATCAAAACCGAAATAGTGTTTATAATTTAAATAAGTTAAGGACTACATGGCGATCCTGCCAAACTATAATAATAATTAAAAAAATAGTTAAATAAACTAAAAATAATAATAAAAAAACCAACAAAAAAAAACTTTTTATAATAATTAAGTTAATTTTTGTAATCAATATTGTGTTTGTGTTTTACAAAAGTTAAAATATAAATATGGGTAAAAGCCAGTCTAACCAAGCTGATAACAATGGAAACCTTGTTAACACTATTGAAATTCAACCAGCTACTACTATTATCGCTAATCGTGATATTATAATACTATTATACATTATCACAATAATATTAATAATTAACTTTATATTCGATGTTTATAAAAGATGGCAAAAATCATTAAAACAACGATATATGGCCAGAGCTAGGTCACTAGTAAACATTTAATAACACTCAAAATAAAAACAAACAAAACAAAAATAATTAATATTCCTAAATGTGTTTCTTTGACTAAAATAAATAAATAAATAATAATAAAAAAATATAGTAAAAATAATAAAACTTAGTTGTTTAGAAAAGTGCTAAACTCAAAAAAAAAAAATCTATAAAAAAAATCAAAAAACAATAAACTAAATAAATTTTAAACTAATTTGAAAATTGCTAAAATCAACATGGATCTTCCTACCATCAACATTGTCAACTATATTTAACACCGGATCTTCAATCAACATTGTCAAATGAATTTACCACACAACATTGACACAACATTGAATTTAACCAACGAATTTTTTATATTTTTTATATCATATAATTTGAAAATTATAATCAAATTTTAAATATTATTTTAAGATATACCTATATAAAACCAAAAAAAATAAATGATCTATTTTTATGTACGACGCGATACCTAGTTTAAAATATTCTTCCTTAAATTAATATATTCATATAATAAATTAAAAATTAGTTTTTATAACTGCTACTTGGTCTAACATCTGGTTGGAAATCAAAAAACATAAGCACGAATTTGATAGAGTGTATAATAGTCTTAATGATAAAAACCCTTCTTTAAGAAAACAACACATTTTTAGCTTAGTAACCGAATTTAATTCTATAGGTTCAATTCTTAAGAGACATTATAATAATTTTAATAATGAACATAAATTCGATGCAATACAATTTTATAATAACATTCGTACTAAAATTATAAGAGGATTTGATCTTTTACGTCTTGAAGTCATAGTTCCAGAAACATTTAACGAAAACTTGATTATCAAGGACAGTGATATTTCTGTAAAAATGCACGAAAATATTGAAATTGATATTCCTTCTAAAATTAATGAAAGTGATTCTGATAGTAACGAATTATATACCTCTCCTGAAATTAAACAAACTCCGAAATATTTTAAGCAAAATTTAGAAAATTATAAAAATATTACTAGTACGTTGAATTTAAATGTAAAAGTTGAAAACATGGCATTAACAGCTGTTGAATGCGGCTAAATTACTTCCAAAATTTTATGGTAAACCAGAAAATCTTCAAGCCTTTATTGACGGTTTAAATTTAATTAATCAAATCATACTGCTATAGCGGTTTCCTTAATAAAAACTAAAAGTGAAGGTTCAGCACGTAATTTATTAACTAATGAAGATAACATAACAGTAATAAAAAACTCTTTACAAAATAAAGTTAAGGGTGAATCTACTGAGGTTTTAACTGCTAAATTTTTTAATATAAAACAACATTCAAAATCTGCAAATCAATTTGCTAAAGAAATTGATGATTTATCTAAATCGTTAGCTAATGCCTATATTGCTGACGGTGTTTCAGTTAAATTAGCTGAAAAATATTCAACACAAACGGCAATAAAAGCACTTTCTCAAAATGCTTCAAATGAGAAAGTTAAACTTATAATGCAATCCGGTCAATTTTCAGATATGAATGAGGCTATAACAAAATTTGTGAATTCGAGTACCGAAAATGCATCAAGTTCTAATGTATTTTATGTTAGTAACAAAAAATTATGTCAACCAAAAAATTTTCGTAATTATAATTATAATAATTCTTGTTATAACGGTCGTCGAAATCGGAATTATAACAATCGTAGACCTAATAACAACTTTAATAAGAATATAAATCCTCAAAATCGTCGATTTCTTAATAACAATAATAATAACAATAGATTTGTTAGACAATTTCAAGCATCTGAGGGAAACTCACAAGGGCCCCAGTTGCAACAATTGGGGGACCCTCAAAATTAAGCGAAAATAATAAAATTAAAGCCCCTCAAAAATTTCAGCGTAATATCTTCAATTTAAATTTAAACTTAATCAGTTATGTATTTCTTAAAACTGAAATGAGTGGCGGTTATAATAGTTTTTTATTAGATACAGGTGCAGATATATCTGTTTTCAAACAAAATAAATTAAAACATGATGTATTAATAGAAACTAATAAAATTTCACAAATAAACGGTATAGGTAATGGTACAATAAGTTCACTTGGTAAAGTTAGAACTGAAATAATAGGAGAAGACAATAAATTAGTAACTTATATAAAACATAATTTTGAAATTGTAGATAAAAATTTTCCAATTCCAGCAGATGGAATTATAGGTCTTGATTTTATTAAAAAATATAACTGTGTTCTCGATTTTTCAAATAAACAAGATTGGTTAATACTTAGGCCAAATAATTTTTCAGAAAACCTTGCCTTTCCTATTAAAGAAAATATTCAACCTAGATCTCTTTCTTTACCAGCTAGATGTGAAGTATTAAGATATATATACATACTTAAATGAAAATATTGTAAATGACACAAATATTAATGATATCTTTCTTCCCAATCAAGAAATTTCGAATGGAATTTTTATTGCAAGAACAGTTATTTCAAAATTTAATCCTTACGTTAATGTATTAAACACAACTTCAAAAAATGTTCTTCAAAATGTTAAAATTAAAACAGAAAATATTGACAATTATAAAATTTTCTTATTAAAAAACATAGAATCTAAAAATAAAACAGAAATTTTGCAAAAGTTATTTAGCAAAAGATTTTCCATCTTTTGCTAAAGAAAAATTAACTAAATTATGTACTCAATTTATAGATATTTGTTGCTTAGTAACAAACAAAATTATTTCCACTAACTTTTACAAACAAAAATTCAAATTAAAAGATGATTCACCAGTATACTCATAAAAATATTCATTTTTTACAAACCAGTAGATTTTTATCACGTTATCTATAATTGTTATCTTATAATGCTGGGTTTTAATGATAAAAATTTGCCGCTAGTGCATGAAAAATAGAACGAGATAGTATATTATATTTTTACATGAGAAAAAAGTAGATCGCTGCAGAAGGGAATTTTTTCTTTTTGACAAGGGAATATAAAATGGCTGATTATCTCTGTACAGATCACAGATGGCACTGTAGAATGGCAGTAGAATTTTATTTAAAAAAATAATAAATCATTTCAACTATTATATTTAAAATCAGCAAATAAATATTAATTGCAAATTTTTAATTAAAAATCAATTGTAAAAAATTTATATTTACAAAATTTATATTTTATATATATAAAATATAAATTTTGTTCAAAATATAATTAACATAAAAAAATGTAAACAATACAACTTTTTATTGGCAATACTGAAATGCCAAATTTCAGCAAAACTGTGATACCATATGCGAAGAATTATCTATGGTTTTCAAAAAATATCAAAAATTACCTATTGCAAAATGAAAATTATCCCTTGCAAAAAAATTATCCCTGGTAAAATTTCCCTTGCAAATAAAAATTATCCCTGGTAAATGTAAAATATCCCTTGCAAATGAGAATTTGTTGTTCTTGTCGCTCATATTAAATTTCCATAAGAAATAAAACCTTTCGGTCCGTTTTTCATGCACAAGCGGCAAATTTTTATCATTAAAATCCAGCATAACGCTAAAATTACTTATTTCTTATTGTATACTCCTTTGCCCATTTAAATTAGGCGACGTATAATAATTCATGTCGTCTATTACCCTTGCGGTGCGTTTATTCTTAATTTAATTTGGTGTAATAATAATGAAGAAACTAATTAACTTCAAGCAACAAAATTATTTAATTCGAACTACTTAAACTATGTTTATCAATACATAATTTTGAAATTAAACCTAATATATTTTCTAAGTACAACTATACTATAATAGCGTTTACTATACTATAGTATAGTAAACTATAATAGCGTTTACCACAAACGCATTTTTGCAATTCCACAGCCCCTGGTTAATCTTGCACTAAGTTTCCCCGTTCAACTTCACAACGTTATTCATCATTAAATGAAATTTACTCTCTTATACTAAGTTTCTAATTGTTACTTAAAATAAAAATAGTTCTCTGTCTTCAAATAAAAAGCTCTTAAAGCGGTTACTACAATTATATAAAAATTAAAGTTTTTCAGTCGTCGCAATTTTGTCATTCAATTTAGATATCTTTTTTTGTAATAAAGCAATTAATTAAACACAAGCTAAGTTTTTTTTGTTGTAAATTAAATTGTTCTTTCTTTCTTTAAAAATAATTTTGTTGTATGAACATTAAAATTTTTGGACTGAATTAATATTAAAAATAAAACAATAATTATTATTATAACATTTTTTACAAAAACTTGAGTTTTAATTTTTTTTGATTAATTTACCTAAAATCAGGTAAATTCATTTCGGTGACCCCGACGTGATTTTTCACGTGTTTCGGTTTTTTCGGTTCGGTTGTGTCGGTTATTGAATGAGTGCTCCAGATTTGCTGGTTAAAAGTTTGATGTTTTCGCTGGTCATATTCTTTCTCCAGACTATATATTTTATCCATTGACATTGAAACTTCTAAAGGTCATTCAAGGGACGCCGCATAACGGACTCAAATTTAACTGTTTCCTGAGATCATCTGATGGCTTAATATTCCGTTTTAAAGGTTATAGCAAGATCAAGAGCAAGTATTGAAAACATATGCTTGTATTAAGGTAACACATTTATCTAAAAAAATTTACTCAAAATTCGGGAAGAAATTTGGAAACATCTTTAAATATATTAATAATTTCGTTACCAACAAATAAATTAGAAATTTAAAATCGTTGCTGTTTTCATTCAACTCTTTCTATGCCACAATTCGGCGTTTTTACTTAAATTTATCAGTGGCACCCACAATTTCGTTGTTGATTCAAAAATTCGTTGCTGCAACATAATTCATTGCATTACATAAATTCGTTGACACTATACATAAATTAGCTGTAAAACATAAATTGATTGTTGAACCATTTTCTTTTTTATATTGGGTGAAATTGTTACCAGTTTTATTCTTACCTTTGCAACATTTTCGTGCACAAATATAGTTGTTGCGGAAACATTTATTGCTGAAGTTTTATGGCTGAATCTTTATTGCTGAATTTTTATTGCTGAAGTTTTATTGCTGAAGTTTTATGGCTGAATCTTTATTGCTGAATTTTTATTGCTGATGTTTTATTGCTGAAGTTTTATTGTTGAATTTTTATGCTTTCATAATTTTGGGAGCTTGAATTTGATCATCTGCTCATTTACAATTTTTGAAAATTTTCTAGCAGATAAACCTCTAATTTATAAACGTCGATATTAATTATTTATTACTGATTACAACTAATAATTTTGTAAATATTATTACGGTACTACTTTATTGCTGTTTCTTTACTGCTGGATTATTCACTTCCTTGTTTATTTTTTTTTTTAGCTAAATAGCAGAACATGGAAGATTTACTCAATTCACAAGAAGTTTTAAGTGCTAAATTAGCACAAGCTATTATTAATTTTTAAAAAACTGGCTCATCCAGGCGAACAAATTCTTATTTGCAAAATCGCATGGCTGAAGCAAGGATCATTTGGAATGAATTTAATTCAAATGACACAAAAATATTAAAAAAGGCTACCACTACCAATAAATCTGAGCTTGAGTATTTTACTAATGAGTCGTTTAACAAGGCTGATGAAATGTATTTTAATTATATTCCTGATTTAGGTGATCTAATCGAAAAATTAGATAAGGCTTCAGTACCATTAAACAGTAGTTCCCATATGGATAATTCGTTGTCTACTTCTAATCCATACAAACAGTTGGGGCTCCCTAAGATTAATCTTCCCAAATTTGACGGAAATTTTGAAAATTGGCAATCCTTTAATGATTTATTTATTTCACTAGTGCACACTAGAAATGATGTTCCAGCAGTTAACAAATTACATTATTTAAAGTACAGTTTAATAGGTGAAGCTGAAAATCTTCTTAAGCCGTTTTCAATAACGGAAGCAAATTATGCAGTGGCATGGGATTTTCTTAATAATAGATATAACAATAAGAGAGTTCTAATTGGTAAATATTTAAATAAATTTCTTAACCAATCTCAAATTAAAAAGGAGAATGCAACCTTATTAAAAAATCTATTGGATATAACTCGAGAAACCTAAAGTTCGTTAAATCATTTAGGTGTAGCCACCGACAAGTGGGACATAATTATAACTCACATAGTGACCCAAAAATTTCCCACACAAACTTTGCAGTTGTGGGAACAACGTTTATCTTCATCAACTGATCTTCCAACTTATGATGAATTAAAATCATTTCTGGAATCAAGATATCGCACTTTGGAATTACTTGATAACGCTGAGCACACTGCTAGCTCAAATCGAAAGTATATTGAATTCACGGCCAATTTCACCACTTTCATCAGACCCAAGTGATGAGACAGCACTTACTCCTGCCCACTTTCTAATTGGAGGCCCTCTCAATGCCATACCTGAGATGCAATATTCAGAAGATACCAAAATAAGCCTACTACAAAGATTCCGTCGGCTCTCTGCTATTCAACAGCATTTTTGGAGACGTTGGTCTGCGGAATATGTGCTGAATCTACAATCCAGATATTAGTGGAAAAATCCTAACTCAAATTTATCTATTGGTACCCTGATACTCATCGCTTAATTAAACACAAGCTAAGTTTTTTTTGTTGTAAATTAAATTGTCCTTTTTTTCTTTAAAAATAATTTTGTTGTATGAACATTAAAATTTTTGGACTGAATTAATATTAAAAATAAAACAATAATTATTATTATAACATTTTTTACAAAAACTAGAGTTTTAATTGTTTTTGATTAATTTACCTAAAATCAGGTAAATTCAGCCCCTTTTACAGTTTTTCATTAATTGGGCTTTACGCTATCAATAATACAAAAGCATTTTGAGAAAATTTTGATTGTTAAAATCCAAAGTTTTTTCATAATAATTGCATCATTTGATATGTTCGTACATGTTTTTGAAAAGTTCTTTTTTTTGTGTTATTTAATAAAAAGGCCGAAAAATAATAAATTATAATAAATTTAAAGTGAAAATAATAATAACTAAAATAATAATATCAATCACTTAATAATAAGTGAAAATTTAAAGTGAATTTAGAATGTAATTGTTCGCATAAATTTATTTTACTTTATTTTTAGGATATATATTATATTACTACTAATAAAATTATTTAATAATGTAATTTATTAATTAAAATACAATTTAAGTTGTAAAAATAAAATTCAATTTATGTGAATATATTTTGTTTTTTTTTTTTTTTTTCATTTTTTATATATTTTTTATAAAAATATTTCTTTTTTCGATAGCGTTAGGCCCAAACGATACTCATATAAATAATCAGTGTAAGTTAAACCGTAATAATAATTTTATAAAATATGTGTATATTTGTTGAAAACTAAATTATTTTTAATTTATTTTATGTAAGTATTAAACAACTTAGTTTTCAACAAATGTGTGTATTATTTATATCATTATTGTTATGGTTTAACTTACACTGATTATTAATATGAGTATCGTTTGGGCCTAACGCTATTCAGATGTTCCATTTTCTTAATTACGTTGTTTACTAATTTGAGTGTTATTTGGGGCTAACGCCATTCACATGTTGCATTGTCTTAAATTACGTTGTTTACTAATTTGAGTGTCATTTGGGGCTAACGAAATTCAGATGTTGCATTGTCTTAAATGACGTTGTTTATTAATTTGAGTGTCGTTTGGGCCTAAGGTTATTCGCTGTTGTTGTTTCATTGTTGAGAAAAGCGATTTTCACTTTAGACGAATAAATATTTTTATGGGTGTATATATCAAAAATTATCGCATTCCACATGCCCATAAAGAAATAATTGAAAACAAAGTAGAAAAACTTATTGAAGACGGTATTATACAATAGTGGGTAATAGACCAGTTTTACAATAGTCCAGTTTTATTAGTTTCAAAAAAACCTGTCCCCGAAAGTACAGAAAAACGTTGGAGATTAGTAATAGATTATCGGCAAGTTAATAAAAAAACTAAGAGCAGACAAATACCCTCTCCCCCGCATTGATGACATCCTTCCTAGATCAACTAGGTCGAGCAAAATTCTTTTCAAATTAATTCAAGGTTCAAATTAATTCAAGGTTTTTTACAAATAGATTTAGATGATGATTCGAAAGATATAATATCATTTTCCACTGATAAGGGATCTATTCGATTTAAGAGATTGCCTTATGGCATAAAAGTTGCTCCAAATTCATTTCAAAGAATGATGTCATTAGCATTTGCTGGTTTAACACCAGAAAAGGCTTTTCTTTATATGGATGATGTTGTAGTAATTGGTTGCTCTGAAAAACACATGTTGCTAAATATTAGAGATGTATTTTCAGTTTGTAAAAAATTCAATCTTAAACTTCATCCAGATAAATGTAGATTTTTTCAACACGAAGTTACATATCTCGGTCACAAATGTACTGACAAAGGAATTTTGCCTGATGATTCCAAATTTGAGGTAATTACAAATTATCCAAGTCCTGAAAACGCAGATGGTGCTAAAATTACTTGCAATTACTATCGCAGATTTATTCCTGATTTTTCTGAATATTCATATCACTTAACTCGTTTAACTCGTAAAAATATGGATTTTGTTTGGTCAGATTCTTGTAAAAAATCATTTCAATACTTAAAAAATTCTCTTATTAAACCACCTATTTTGCAATACCCTGGAACTTAGTCAGGAATCGAATAATTTACAATTACCAATAGCTTTTGCATCTAGAACATTTACGACAGGCGAGAAAAATAAATCAGTTATTGAACAAAAATTAACTGCCATTCACTGGGCTTTAAATTATTTCAAACCTCATATATATGGTACAAAATTTTTAGTCAAAAGTGTTCATAGACCTCTAACATATTTATTTTCGATGAAAAATCCATCATCTAAGTTAACCAGAATGCGTTTGGATTTAGAAGAATTTGATTTTACAGTTAAATATACTAAAGGAACACAATAATGGTGCTGATGCACTATCAAGAATAGATTTTGATGAAATTAAACCAATATCCCAATCTACAAATAAAATTTACAAAGTTACTACTCGATCTGATACACGTAAAGTTGTTGAAAATTCAAAAGCAAAAATTGAAAATTCAAAAACAAAAATCATTACTAAAAAATCTTTACCAAAAATTTATGAAACTTTAAATCTAAAAGATACAAAAAATATTGTTCGCTTAACATTCTGTTTAAAAAAGTCTAGACTGTATATGAAAAAAGGAAAACAAATTTTAGTTTGCATAGATATAAATAATTACAATGCTAATGGAAAACTTGATCTAAATCAACTAAATCCAAGGCTAGAAAAAGAGGCCAGCATCATGAATAAAAATAAGTTACAACTTTCATTAAATGATGATATTTTTACAGTAATAAATACACAAAATTTTAAAGAAACCGCGGACAATAATTTAAATAAATTACAAATTGCGTTAACGCCCATAATTAATAAAATTACAAATAACGACGAAAAACAAAAAATTATACAAATATACCATGATGATCCAATTTTCGGCGGTCATCCCGGTATTTCGAGACTATTAAATAAAATAAAATCGAAATTTCGTTGGAAAAATATGACAAAAGATGTGACAAAATACGTTAAAAATTGCACTAAATGCCAATTAAGCAAAGCTACGCTAAAAAATAAAGAGAAATTAACAACAACCCCACAACGAGCATTTGATATAGTTTTAATTGATACTATTGGCCCATTAATTAAATCTAATAATGGTAATGAATATGCGGTTACTATAATTTGTGAATTAACAAAATATCTTGTTGCTATACCAATTCGCAACAAAAGTTCGAAAGTAGTAGCCAAAGCTATTTTCGAAAACTTCTAATATATGGTCCAATGAAAGAAATTAGAACAGATTTAGGTTTAGAATATAAGAAACAAATTTTGCAAGAAGTTTGTAATTTATTGAATATATCACACAAAACTTCAACAGCATATCACCATCAAAGCTTAGGTACTATAGAAAGATCTCGCAGATCTTTCAATAAGTATATTCGTTCTTATATTGACATAAATAAGACAGATTGGGATGAATGGTTAAAATTTTTTACTTATTGCTTTAACACAACACCTTCTTCAGTTCATGCATACTGCCCATATGAACTTCTTTTCGGTAAAATTCCTACAAGTTTTAAAATTTTAGATTCAGAACAAATCGATCCTATTTACAATATAGATTCATATGCAAAAGAATTAAAATATCGACTTCAACTTTCAAATCAACGAGCTAATAATTTACTTACAAAAGCTAAAAATATTCAAAAAACTCGATATGATAATAATTCAAAGCCTTTAAATATTCTTCCTGATGACTTAGTTCCTTTGGATAATCCATCAAGACATAAACTCGATCCTATTATTAAAGGACTATTAAAAGTCATAAAAATTGATAATCCAAATTGTATAATTATCGACGAAAATGATAAGCAACATATCGTACATAAAGATAGACTTAAGAAATTTAATAAACTTTTTTTCTATAGATTTATATATTAAGAAAAAAAAATGTGCACATTTTTTAGAAATTAAGATATTTAATATACTACATTAATTTTTTTTATATAATATTTTTTTTTCTACAATATTTAGAATATAATTAAAAAAAAAATTAATAAAGTTTTAGAATATGAAACCTTAAAATTAATTTTTTATATTCAGACATAATAATAATTTTTTATATTCAGTTTGAAAAACTTTGTAATCAACTAATTTTAATTTTTAGAATAAATTAAAATTAAAATTTGCATAAAATTTTTTTATAAAATTATTATAAT
Source organism: Empis stercorea (assembly GCA_949752835.1). Lineage (NCBI taxonomy): Eukaryota > Metazoa > Arthropoda > Insecta > Diptera > Empididae > Empis > Empis stercorea. The sequence continues at coordinate 44,009,706 of OX457088.1, forward strand.
TTGAAATAAGTTCAAATTTCAAAAAAGGGAAAGTGGCTAACTTTAAATCATTTTAATATTTCGAATATAAATAATCTTAAATGAAGATTATTCTTTTCCGGAAGAAAGGTGTAATGTCTAAAGTTAATTAATGAGAACTTTATGAAATAAAAAATTAATAAATATATTCCCATCAAATCTCAAATTAATAAATATATTCCCATCAAATTAATGTAACTCTAGTAATTCTAATTATATTGTAATTCATTTTACGTTATGCAAAAAGTAGTTTAAACTTTAAGCAGAGTCAATTGTCGGACTTCTAAAGTGAATGTTTAATAAATGTGAAACAAAGATTATATTAAAATAAATGATAAATAAAGATTAATCAAAACCGAAATAGTGTTTATAATTTAAATAAGTAAAGGACTATATAGTCAAAGGTCTCAAATGTGGAAAAACGAAGGCAACTGAAACAACTATCAATTTATTTTTGCACGAGGGGCTTGAAGAAATTGCCAAAATTTTGCGTGTGCAAAAATTTTCATTAATAATGGACGAAACAACAGATGTAAGCACAAAAAAATGCTTAGTGCTGGTAGTTCCGTATTTTAATTATATAAAAGGAAAAGTAAATGACAGATTCTTGGGATTAGTGGAATTAAAAAATTCTGATAGTATAACTATAAATAACAAATAATAGAATTTTTCAATAATCTGAATATTCCAATTCAAAATCTGGTTGGTTTTGCCTCGGACAAAGCATCAGCATCTGTTACGATGGGGAGGACATCCGGAGTAAAAGCACTAATTCAAAGAGATCAACCAAATTAAGATGTGATGAGATGGTTATGTCACTCACTACATTTGTGTTCAGCAGCTGCTTCAAAGAAATTGCCGCAATATTTAGAAAAATTGGCAAGAAATATTTATTCTTTTTTTTCGCATAGCCCAAAAAGGCAAACCGAATTTAAAGAATTTCAAGAATATTTTTCAGTTAAAGCTCATAAAATTCTAAAAATGTCAACAACAAGATGGCTTTCACTGGAAAATGTTGTATCAAGGATTTTAGAGCAGTGGATTCCCTTACAACATTTTTTTATATTGTATGAGTTAGATAATAACGCGAATGCAGATTTGGCACATGATATATGCTCTAAAATGATAGACATAAATAAAATATATTTTTATTTTTTGGCATGTATTTTAAAATTAACGAACAAAATAAATTTAGAGTTCCAAGCTGAAGCTCCTAGAATTCAGTTTATTGCCAACTATTAAAACTTATTTTACAACTATTCTTCAAAACTTTATAAAAGAAGATTTTTATGAAGCTGTACTTGAAAATGAAATTGATTTCGATAGTGATGAAATATTATTAGATAGTGACGATATCTATATCGGAGTGAAAGCCACTTTTATATTGAATAATATTTCCGAACAAGATAGAAAAGAAATTAAAACTAACTGTAGAGCGTATTATGCAGAAATTACCAAGCAAGTTTTATCTCGAATTAATTTTGATGATGCAGCCTTAAAAGCCAAGCGCATAATTGACCCACAAAAGTTAGGTACAAGTCCCATTAATAATCCCATTAATTTCTTAGTTTCGAAATATAGTAAAGGATGAATACATTGAAGTATTAGATGAAGAATGGCGGTCTATGATTAATCAATCATTCACAGAGGAAAAAAATGGAATTTGAAGATTTTTGGAATACAATTTTCAACTGAAAAAATTCTATAAATCAAAAAATGTATCCTAGACTTTCCGAATTTATTGGAACAATTATAGCATTTCCACATAGTAGTGCATCTGATGCCTTTAAAAGGCTGTAATAATTTTATATTATTATAAAAATTAATTATTATTTATTATAAAGAAATGTATTATTTTAATTTTTTTAATTATATTTGATTAACTAATTTATAATTGTACTTATATTAATAATTATAAATGCAATCTAATTTTGTCATTGTCCGATAATTATAATTAATTATAATTATTTATAATAATTTATATCGTTATAATTATTAATATAATTATAATTATAAATTATAAATTTATTTTATAATTAATAATTATAATATAATTGCTATTAATTATAAAATAATTATTTCGATATAACAATGGAGTTCCTTTAAATTTTAAACATTTTGTTCTCTTAAACTATCTTCTTAAACAATTTTGTTCTCCTAAACTACTTACTATGATCTATCATGGTCTGTTTAATTCGAAACTCCAGTATGGTATTATTAATTGGAGTGGCACTCATAATAATTTAATTCGTCGACTGCTAAATTCAACAGAAATGCGTTATTAAATCAATTTTGAATAAAAGAAACTCGTTTGGGTTGTTTTGTACTTTTGTTATAAGTTATCTTTTATAATTGTTTTCTTCTTCTTATTACCAAATAAAACACTTTATTTACTTATTTAATTAACCTTTGTTTATTTATTCTGTTATAAAAAGAGTTCTACTTATTTATTTATTTTAAAATTTAGTTTTTCTTTTTAATATTTCAATTTTAATTATTTATTGAAATATATAATTATTAACTGTAGTTTATATGAATTAATTTTAGCTTTTCTATTTACTTTGGTTTCTATTTACTTTACTGAACACTGTAATAAATTTATTCTTAAAAATTTTATTTATAAAAATATTTATTATATTTTACAGAATCTTTTTTCTGTTTCAAGATAAACGTTATTACTTAATTTTAAAATATCATTTAATTAGTCTTCTTGAAAAAACTTAATTTGGTTACCAAAAAGCAGCTAATTTATTTGGTTGAAGAGCTTTTTGGTTTTCCAAAATATCGCATGCGATATTTTGGTTAGCCAATCAGTTCTTCAAATTATTGTTCCAATTTAATTTTCAGTTATTTTGCAAATTTAATAAATAAATTTAAATTATTTCCAAATATTTTAGTTGGCTGTTTTTTGGTTGTGCATTGAAGTACTGGGTGCATCAATTCACAACACCTTCTCTCTTTAGAAAAAATATAGGGATCGAAGTTTTTACTTCGAACACTATATTTTTAAAAATAAGAATTTAATTTATATTTTTTTTTTTTTAATTTTACAATATTATTTTGAATTTTCCTATTTTAATGTTATAAAAAAAATTGTTTATTACTTAAAAATAATATATAATAGATTTTTACTTAATTGTACAAAGAATTTTATTTAGATATTTTTTTATATGTATATATATTTTTGTTGTAATAATAAATAATTAATTTAATATCATTGGTATAGTATTAATAAATTTTCTCTTAATTTAAAATAATATGAAATTCTTAATTTTATTTTTTATTTATTTGTTTTTTTTTTATTTAAGTATTGATTCAAAAATTTTAAAAATTTTGTTAAAAAAAATCAAATTCTTTTTTTTTTTTTTTTTAAATTGCAATATACATTTTTGTATATATTGAAATGAAAATCAAATTTTAATTTAATATTTAATGGTATATAAATTTTTTTTCAGATTTTTTAATAGAAAAATTGAAATTAAGGTTTTTATTTAGATTATTGAACATAGGTACTTTTAGATTAGTATGTGGTGGGAAATTAATATAGGTAAAATTTAAAATATATTTTTAAATAAAAAACTAGTGAATTTAATATACTACAAAGTTATTATTATTAAAAATTGTTTTTTAATAAAAACATTCAAAAAATAAACTTGTGAATTTAATATACGAAAAATTCTTTTTAAAAAATTCTTTTTTTTTATTAAAAACATTTAACCCCCTTTTTTCTGGATCTCTATATTTATATATTTTTTAAAAAAAATTCTTTTAAGTCATTTTTATAAACCAAAACTAATGGTTTTCTTTCGTTTTTTAAAATTTAAATTAACTCTTTCTTTTATTTTTGGTATGTTTTGGGGGTCAATTAGGGGTTTTATTTCAAAATTTTGAATCAGGTTCAATTTTAATTTTACGCTTTCAATTTCTACATTTTCCGTGTTTACGTTAACTACACAAACAGGTACAGTATTATTTTTACTTTTTACCAAACAATTTCCTAAAAACACGCCTGGTTTTATTTGTTGAGCTTCACAAAAGAATTCTCCCTCTTCCGTTGTAGGGAGACTAATTGCTTTTTCCATGCGTGCCGGTATTATAATTTTAGATGATTTTATTTTTCCCGTATTTTCACATTTTACATTATTAGATTCAAATTGTTTTATATATATCTCCGTTGGCACTTCTTCAATTTTATCCTCCATTGCATTATCAATATTATCCGTTGTAATTTCTTCTTCTATAACAATTTTATTTAAATTACTTACTTCATTTTTTATTACTAATTCTTCATTAATATTTTCATCATTTACCATTTTCTCTCCTTCTACGTCATAACTAACTTTATCATTTACCATTTTCTCTCCTTCTACGTCGTTATTATTATTATATTTCTCCTTATTAACTTCATCATTTACCTCAAAACTTTTGCACTAAGTACAATAATATCCTCCTCTCCTATTTTCTCCTCCTTTAATTCACTACTATTTTCACTTAATAACTCCTTAGTTTCTACAATAACTTCTTTATTCTCTTTTACTTCCATAACTTCATTATTTACCTTAAAACTCTCCTGTACTTTTTCATAAGTTTCTCGTAATTGCTGTATCTTCACCGCGTTTAATTTATTTGAATCTTTAATACAATGCATACTTATTTTTTCATTTTGTGTTTGTGAAAATGGAATATAAAATTCTGAATTATTTGTTTTTGTTTTTGGAAATTGTTATTGCTTTTGGGGTCCTAAAATATTACAATTAGGGGACTTAATATCATTATTCGTAACTTGAAAATCGCATTTAAAATTTTGCCTAATAAAAATTTACCCACACAGGAACCTAAAGTGGAGCTCACATTGTTTATTGAACTTATTTGTATTTTATTATCTTTACATATTTGTGTTCCTTTTTTCAACGTTGAATTTTTTATTAAACTAACCTGAGCTCCTGTGTCTACTAATAACTTCACTTTGTCTGTTTTGGCTATATCTAAAGCCAATTGAACTATGGGCTCCTGTAAGGTGGTTGTTGTGCCCTCCGTATGGAATGAGCTGTGCTTTTTTAGTTCACTCCATTCTCGTTTCCCGAGACTAACGCCATTCTAGATTCATAAGATTGACATGCTTCACAATTTAAAATTTTGTGCCCTTCCCTTGCACACCATTCACAAGTCGTTTCAGTGTTGGTTACTGTTAAAATTCTTTGTGGGCCAGCGCCGTTATTCCCTATGCGTGGTCTTAAACAATTTGCGGATTCGTGTCCGTTAATTCCGCAATTGGTACAATGTTTTACTTCGTTATTTGAACGAAATTGCATTGTAAAATCTGTACTTATGTGGCCTTGTTTACCACATTTGAAACATTTTATAAGAGGATTTGAATTAGGTCCTCTGTTAGCAATATTTGTATTCCTAATATTATTATGATTATTATTATTACTATTATAATTAGATTGGTAGTTATTTCCGTTAAACATACTACCATTATTATTGTTCAATCTATTAGGGGTCATATTATAGTTATTGAACGGGGTCTTATTGTTATTAAAATTATTATTATTATTATTTGAAAATTGTCTATAATTATTACTAAAATTGTTGTTGTTGTTGTTATTTGAATTTCTACTTCCAACGTTGAAATTATTGCGGGCGTTATTATTATGTTGTTGGTTTTTATTAAAGTTATTATTATTGCTAAAATTTCTCTGATTATTGCCATTACTAAATTTGTTTTTGTTGGGTTGTTCTGCTTGTAGTCCATTTTCGTTTAATTTTTTCATCATCGTCGTAATTAATGTCAGCATTTGATCTCCTACGACTGTTTGACTGTTATTCGAATTCCCAATGCCTCCTAAATTTCGAGTTTCGTTCAGATATTGTCGAGCTGCTCCTATAGAGACTCGTAAATTTTCCGGATTTTTGAATAGTAAATATTGTTTCAACTCTGCTGATCGCAGTCCTCCCAAAAATACTCTCTTTGCTGTAATCTCCATCTCGTTTATCAATGCTCGTCCCGTCCCTCGTTGTTATATCTTTCATTTACCCTGTTCCGATAAGCCGCCAATTTTTCGGATATTCGTTCTCCAAAAAGTTCTACTCTTTCCGTTTCATATTGGTACATTCCCATAATTTCCGAAGCTAGCGTAGCCATATCTTTGCTTTCTATAAAACGATTTCTTAAAATATCCTTATATTGATTAAAATTTTCCACATTAGCATATCTAAAAAGTGCGTTAGCTGCACCTGTTAATTTACTTGTGATTAGAATTCGTAATACTATTCCCTTTTGATCCTCTCTCGTTAAGTCGTACGCTTGTTTAGCCAATTCTAAGAAATTATTTAATTCATTTTCGATATCTAATCCTACACCTGAAAATGTTGGAACGTGTACCAAGAATGTTTTAATAATTTTTTCAACCGGTAGGAGCGTTGGTTCCAAATGATGAAAGAGTTGTCATTAGTGAAATTTTCCGCGTTGTATTCATGTTGCGCAGGTAATTGACGTGGTGGTGGAGGCGGAATATTTCTAAAGCTTTTCCTGTTTTCCGAAATGTTCTAAAGCTTTCCTGTTTTCCGACACTCTATCTTCCTGCACTTGGTGTAAAAAATCAGAAAAATTGTTTTTATTTAAAACTTCTAAATTTGGTTCTTCTTCTATATTTTCGATGTTTGTTTTAGTTTTTTCGTCCGAATCTTCAAATTCTGGACTTGAATTTAAAAATGAAAAAGTAGAAATTCGTTTCGAAAATTTTAAAATAGATTGCGCTAAAGTTGGGGTTTTTGATTTTTGCGACATTAGTTTCCTTATTAAAAAAATTACAACAACAACAATGTATATATGCCATTTTTTATATATATTATGATTTAGGGGTCATAATTTTATTAAATTTCAGTAAAAAGTGAAAAAAAATTTTTTTTTACTTATTTTGTAGGGGTCGAATTTTTTATTCTGAAAAAAAATTTTAAGCTCGAAAAATTGTGTTTGTATTTTTCCTAAAAATTATTTTTAATTTAAATTTTATCTTATGTAACGAAAATCATTCCAATTTAATAAAATTATTTAAAATAAAATACTCATTTTTATTTATTTTATTTTTATTCCTGAATATATGCAATAAAAAAAAAAAATTTCGACATAAAAAAATATAAATTCCCTTACTCGTAAAATTATGCAATAAAATTTTTATTAAAAAAAAAAATTTGTTAATAAATTTTCATAATATGAATGCTTTTACAAAAAAAACGCGCTTTGTTTTAGTGAAACTTACGTACGTTATTTAAAATATTAATATTAATATTAATTAAGTTGACAACAATATTTTATATAAAAATGATCAAACGTATTTTGAAAATATATATATATATATCCCTTTATATATATGTATATATAATTTTCGCCATTACGAACAAAAAAAATTAATGAAGTTTTTATATAAAATGTAAATATAGGGTAACGAAAAAAATTGTTGGTTAGTTAAACCAAATTTTATTAAAATTTTAACACTTATGTTAAAATGTTTTTATTAAGCTTCTTTGTTTTTACACAGCCCTGAGTCAACCTAGTGCAAAATTTTATTGTGCATTTTCTTTACACAGTTTTTTGTCAAATTAAAGCAACTTAACCCTTACTCCGTAATTGGTTTTGCTACCCTATTTTATATTCGAATTTAACTTTATAAATACACTTCTGTGTTATATTTCACAAAAAAAAAACCTTAATATAAACTTATTACAAATTGCTAAAAACGCACAATTTGCAATTTTAACTTAGAGAAATAAAAATTGTGCAACAAAATAAAAAAAATTTTTATATTTGATAGCAATGTATGTGTACCCAAAAAAAATTATTTATTATACTTATGAAAAGTATAAACAATATGAAAATAATGAAACTAGGTTAAATATTAGGATAGGTTAAGGTATAAAAATTTATATACTTTTATATTGTTTTATGTGTACATATTGTATATGCATTTATTGTATTTTTTTTTTTTACTTGATCATTTTAGAATTTATTTATTTTTTCTTTATTGATTTTCTTTATTACAAAAATTTCATTTTAATTTAACTTTTTGACCATTTTTTTTTTTATTTTTATAAAAATTTTTTTTAAAATTTCCTAATATAAACAAATTTTACTATTTATTTTTGCTTTTCAATTTTCTAATTTTACAGAAAAATTTATTTGAACATTTTAATTTAAACATTTATTCTTAAAAAAATTTATTTTAAACAATTTTTCTTTTAATTTTTTACTTTTCACAATTCAAATTGGACAAAAATTTTTTTTTTCAATTTTAATTTAAACAATTTTAACAATTTGCAATTTTTTAAATTAATTTTATGATTTAAATTAGTAACTGGCCAAAAAGTATATTTTATTATTTTCCATTATGAGAATAATTAATTCAGTATTAATTATAATTATGTAGATAATGAAGATCCGTATCTTCCTATTGATTTCGTTTTCTACATTTTATCCAATATATTTATATATATTTTTTTGATATATATTTATATTTTTTCTCAAAGAAATTTTTTCAATAAGTTTAATAAAAAAATTTTCTCAAAGAAAACAAAATCGCAATTACTACTTTTACTATTTTTTTTTGTGTTGTGTAGAAACTGCTACTACTGCTTCTGCTATTTTACAGCTTCTCTTTTGATTCTTTTAAAATTATCTGCTTCAACTGCTACCAGCTACCACTTTTTATTAAAAAAAATTTTAAATTTGTATTTAAAAAAAATTTTTTTTTTAATTTATATTATTTTTGTCTATTTCTGATACTACTTTAATTTATTTTAATATATGTATATTTCTTTTTTACTATTTCGTTTTACCGAACACAGATTTTTTTAGATAGGCAACGTAGTACCTATCCTGTCCGCAGCGCCAATGTTATAAAAGTTACATTTTATAATTGTTTTCTTCTTCTTATTACCAAACACTAAAACACTTTATTTACTTATTTAATTAACCTTTGTTTATTTATTCTGTTATAAAAATAGTTCTACTTATTTATTTATTTTAAAATGTAGTTTTTCTTTTTAATATTTCAATTTTAATTATTTATTAAAATATATAATTATTAACTGTAGTTTATATGAATTAATTTTAGCTTTTCTATTTACTTTGGTTTAACTTTACTGAACACTGTAATAAATTTACTTTTTTAATTTTACTATAAATTCTTAAAATTTGTATTTATAAAAATATTTATTATATTTTACAGAATCTTTTTTCTGATTCAAGATAAACGTTATTACTTAATTTTAATTTAATTGGTGTCTACTTGACACCCCAAAGTAGACTTCATTTAATTAGTCTTCTTGACACTTCCGAAAAAACTTAATTTGGTTACCAAAAAACAGCTAATTTATTTGGTTGAAGAGCTTTTTGGTTTTCCAAAATATCGCATGCGATATTTTGGTTAGCATTATGTTCTTTATTATATTAATTTATTTGTAATTTTCAATATTTTTAATAAAATTAATTTGTATTTTTTAAATCAATGTAATTTTTAAAAAAAAACATTATTTAAATATTTATATATTTCACCCAAATTAAAATTAATTTGTATTTTTTAAATCAATGTAATTTTTAAAAAAAAACATTATTTAAATATTTATATATTTCACCCAAATTTCAAGAAAGGAAAGTATAAAATAAAGGCGTGGCTGTTTCAAGAAAAACAAAAGATGAAATTTGGACAAACAATGTATTTTAGGTTTGTTCTGTATGTCGGTGCTAAGAACAAACTAAAAAAACATGATTTTTTTACACTTACTTCAAAAATGATTTCGAAGTTTTTTCGAAGTTAGTCGAATCCACTATTTTTGCTAAATCGCTTTTTTTCAAGTGAGTAGAATCAGTGAGTAAAGTGAATCAGCTCACCAACTCACTTTATTAGCTAAATCTCGGTACAGGCATTCCCAGACTGATTTTTTTCCGCTAGAAGGCAGTAAAATACAAGTAAAAACTTGTAATTTAATAAAGTAAATGTGTACCAAAAATGAAGTGTGACTACTCGTCGGAAAGAGTTAAGAGTAGAATACGATGCCGGTTACCGCTTTTCCAATTTCTACCGCTGGAGGCGCTGAATACTAAAATACAGGTTTAATGTCGCATCTGAAAGGTAGTAACCCACCCTGCTAATTTTTTTTCCGCAGTTCCCCTTTTTTTACAAACACCATGAAACACACAAAATCGTTTTACACTGTAAAAATTTACGATTGTGTTAGTGCATTTGGAATTTATGAAATAAGTGCATTTTTTTCACAGCCATGAAAACGGCGATACTTTTTTTGCTGAAAATTATGGACGCACTTTTCAGTGTTGAATTTTGCACAGAAAATTTTCAGCACCGTAAAGTTTTTTGAAGCGCAAAAAGTTTTTTTACGTTTCATTCAATTAGTTAGTCAAGTTTGGGAAGTAAATTGTAGTCCAAAATATAAAAAAAATTAGTGACAAAAAATAATCAAGAAATATTAATAATTTAAAATATATTAATAATCAAAATATTGGTAAGCCAAAAAATTTTTTTTTTTATAGAATATAATAATTTTTTAATAAGGTTATGACTAAAAAGACGATTCAGAACCATGTGTCTTTAGTGGGGGCGAAAGTTCCGAGATGAGATTTTGCATCAAAAACAAGCTCTGCGTCTGCGTATGGTTGGCACAGATGAGGTGTTAAATCACAGACAGCTTAATTCAATCTCTATGGAAGCTGATTTTGAGCCAACCGAAGCACATCATGAAATATCGCCTCAAAATCATTTCAGTGCAACCGGTTCTTCATGTGCAGCTTTTTTGTAACTAACTGATATTAGTATAGATGACAAACTGCAACACAGCAAATTTTCAATGGAATTAAGAAATTGGGCTTTGCAACATAGTGTTCCACAATCTGTTGTACAAGATCTTTTGCTACGGTTAAAACGCTGTGGTATACCTGATTTACCATTGAGCGCTAAAACACTCCTTGACACAGACACATCACCCATTCAAACAATTTCGATTGCTCCAGGAGAATATTATCACTACGGAATTGAGAAGCACATATTTTCTAATTGTTTATCAGCTGAGAATATTTCTATTATATCTATTGATGTTAATATAGATGGATTCTCTCCTTTTCATAGTTCCCGAACATCGTTATGGCCAATCATAGGCTATGTGGTAAATGTTTGGCAGGAGGCTTCATTTCTGATTGGGTGCTACATTGGCCCTCGAAGCCAAAATGAGTTAATGAATATTTAGAAGAGTTTGCAAATGAGATAATTATTCTTAAGAAAAACGGAGTTCGAACTAAATTTGGTGTCAAACAATTTAGTGTTAGAATTTTTATTTGCGACACCCCTGCAAGAGCTTATATCACAGGTACTCAGTATCACACCGGAAAAGAGAGTTGCCCAAAATGTGATCAAATAAGCGTCACAATTGAAAGAAAGTTAGCTTTCCAGCAGAACATCGCAACATTAAAAACCAACCAAGACTTCTCTATTAGAAAACATCCTGGACATCATAGATTGGAATTTTTAAACACAAGAATAATTCTAGAGGATGCTGGAATAGAAATGGTTGATCAATTTCCTCTTGATGCCATGCATCTAGTGGATTTAGGCGTTGTAAAAAAATGTTGATGTTATTATCAAAGGGTCAATTTAGAGGTTATTTTTTCAAAACAGAAAATATCAAAAATTTATTGATACAAATCCATTGCAATGTACCATCTGAATTTGCGAGACAACCCAGATCTCTAGATGATTTTTCTCACTGGAAAGCTACCGAGTTCCGTCAGTTTCTATTATACACTGGAATTGTCATTTTAAAAGATAATGTAGACGAAGAAGTGTATAATTTGTTTCTACTTTTACATGTATCAATTAGAATTTTTGCATGTAATAGATTAAATGGAAACGATATCAAGGTAGCTGAAGAGATGATTAAAGACTTTGTAAAAGGATTTGCTTGTTTTTGGCGACTAGGGGAATGTGCAAAAAAAATTGGGGTATTAGATAATTTTTGAGCTTATAAATACGAAAATTACATTCAATCCATGAAAAAATTAATACGCAAACCATCACACATATTACAACAGCTACATCGAAGATTACATGAATTTAAAAATTATTTCCAATCAGAACAACATGAAAGATGTTTAAAATTTTCAAGCTCTAAATGGCAAGACTCGTTTTGTCTGATAAACCACCGAAGTCCATTTAAAATAATATATATTGAGATAGTGATTGGATATGAATTTCATGACATTGGGAATTATTTTGAATATCCTTTAAACTCTTTTGATATAGGAATTGTTGCATGTTCAGATTTAAGCTTGACTAAGACAAGTTTTTCTAAATCAGCAATAACTTGTAAATATTTTCCAATTTTTCATCAGAACCAATACATTTTGATTCCGATTTTACACTGCTTCTCAGATTTTCACCATTAAATTTTCAAGAAGGTAAAATATAAGATTTATAAGTGTGATTATTATTTTATAATATGATGTGTGTATTACTAAATTTCATCTTATGGCTCGTTATTCATTGCTTAAAAATTTATTATATATGCTTGCAATTGTTTTGTGCTATTTATTCATTTCTACAGTTCTTATTGTTTTACCGCAATTTCATATTTATATTTTTATTCCATTTCTATTTTTTTCGATAAATCAAAATTTCAAATTTATATAATGTTTATTGTTATTATGATTTCAGATTTCATCATGTCTTTTGGTCAACCATCGTGTTTAAATGATAACTACCAGAATCCTTTAAATAGTGAAAATCTGACTGGAGGATTCATTACTTCAACAGCGGTTGTTCCTCGTAATATTTTTAATAAATTAAATAATAAAAACTTCGTAACTAATATTAAAAACTTTAGACAAACGATATAAAATTGGTTCTAAATATTTGTATTGTCATGGTCAGGATTCAGGCGTTGAATCTCAAGATTTATTTGCAGATGATGATGATGTATTGCCGGACAACATAGTATATGAAGAGGAAGTAATATATGCGGAGGAAGAATTCAATTGTATGCAATTAAATAATAAAAATAATGATAAAAATGAATCTAATTGTATGCAATTAAATAATAAAAGTAATGATAAAAATGAATCTGATTGTACGCAATTAAATAACAAAGGTAATGTATTGTTTCAATAATGCTTTATAATAAACTCTAACAAAATTATTTATTTAGATATTACTTTATATATTTTGGAAGAATTGAAAGGAATGTGTTCCGAATGCGTTCAACAAAATAAACTAATACACGAGCTAAAACAAGAAGTTCAAGAACTAAAGAAGACAATAACAGAAGTTATAGATATTGAACAAATTGTAAGTACATATTTTAATTACAAAAAAAAATTATTACAAATAAAAAATAATTTTTTTCAACAGGCTGAAAATAAAGCTAGAAATACAATAATAAAAGAAAATCTAACTTATGCCAAAAGAACACAACATGATACAAAAAAATACTGGAAATAATAATGATGACGATAAAATATATATTCAAACTGTATTTCCAGTGCAAAATAAACAAGAAATTGAAGATGTGGAAAAAATGTAATGATGAAATGCTGCCCTTAAAAATTGTAAGTATATTTTTTATATTTAAAGTACATGAATGTATAAATCTAAAATGACTATATAAATAAATTTTTAGACAACATATTTAAGGAAAATTAAGGACCTAGATAACATCATAAAATTTTGTGCTACCGATAATTTCTATATAAATTATAATTTAAACGGATTGGGAGGCAAAGAGTCGTTGAAACAATTTCATAACGTTATTATTTTTAGTAAGTTAAATTATTCATTTATAATTACCCAAGATTTTTTATTCGTGAAAAAAATTAATTAAAAAACAAAATTGTTTTTAGACGCTGCTGAAATACCAAAACCTAATTATGAAAAACAATTAAGTTTAAGCATAAGAAAGGCTCACAACAGATACTACAAATTTGGAAAATATTCCAAAAAATTAAAATTAAATAGTGAAAATGAAAATAATAATGATAATGATTGATTTTGATTATAAGAAATAAATATATATGTATATTTCAAAATTTATTAATAAGAATTTACATATTTGATTTCTGTACTAACAATTTTTTTTTATTTTTTTTTACAATAAATATAAAAAATTGTTATTTCAAATATGTGATTTTTAAATTTGAAATTTATATAATAATTGTATTAGCCAAAATTATCCAGTTAACATAATTTGAATTAAAATAATTGGTTATGTTATTGTTAATTGGCTAATTTTAGCTTATACAATTATTATATAAATTTCAAATTAAAAAATCACATATTTGAAATAACAAATTTTAGATCCTCTTTCAAAGAAGCAGTGAAAAGCGTGTAGAAAAAAGTTTTGAAATCACTGCTGATTTGTGTGTAGTAAAAAAACGCTGAAAGATATGCAGACTGATGAATCGTGACGTAATATTTTTTTCATTTCGTGAGAATGTGGTAGTAAAATGTGGTGAGAATTTTCCCGGAGCCCCTTAATAAATTCATCTGAAGTCCCCTAAATTTTCAGCATATTTCTCGGTGCAGAATCGACGCCGAAAAAGCACATCTTTTCTAATAGGGCCAGCGAGAAAAAATTCGACGTAAAATAATTGACGTAGTTTTTACTTGAATATTTGACTTGAATATAAATGAACGTCGATTTCTTGACGGACACGTGCGTTTTCAGTAGGGTGTATTCATTTTCTTTGTCAATTTGAGTAGTTTCCATTTTGTTTTGTTGTTTATTTGAAGTATTCCGCTTTTGTTCTTTCTGTTAGCAGTACTTTCTTTGTTATTGTGAAAAAGGTAAGAAGTTTTTTTTGTTTTTTATAAATATTTAAAAGTAAATATAATACATAAATAATAAATTTAGTAATATAAATAATGAAGAAAATTTAATAATATAAAGTGTGAATTTTTTTTTACTAAAGAGCAAAAATGCCGAAGTTTAATATTTCAAAAGGGCATTCTAGACGATTAGTAAGAAACCGAATTTTAGTACAAAGAGAAGCTTCTGACACAACCACAATAGATTATTTTGCCACCGCCTTTCTCCAAAAACATTACAAAACAGCCATCAACATTGCAAAAATCTAAAGATTTTTACCGGAAGCCACAATTACCAGGTAGCTGCAAAATTTTAATTTGTTTTAGAATACAATTAAACAATTTATAGATAAAATAAATTTTCCAATATATTATATAATATAGACAAATAATTTTTAAAATATTACAGATAACGACAGCGAAATTGAAAATAGCCAACAATATCTTCATAAAGCGTAGATATAACTGCCACACAAACTAGTTTTATGGAGATGGAGGATTTGGCAAGGAAGTATCAAAGTTTTCACGAAAAAGACATAAATACTAGTATGACTGCTGATTTAGCCAAGTCTAATCATGCAGATTTGGAGGCTAAGCTCGAAAGGTTATAAAAAAACAATGTTCCTGCTCGATTAACTGAAATTGAAAAAAAATTTAACGTCGAACGGAGAGTAGCTTCGCTGGAAGTTATGTTTGGACAATTTAGTGAAACTTTAAATAATCTGGTCACTGACGTCAAAGCAATAAAAAACCCATATTGTAAAAACGTCGAAATATGACATTTTGTTACCATTAAATTGTGGATTAGAGGAATTAAATACAAAAATTGAAAACGATGCAGTTTTTCCTTTTTTTTTTTTCATATATATAAGTATAATATTCATAATTAACTTTTAAAAACATTATTTTTTTAGGAAAGAAAGTTACAACCGTATAAACCAACGCCCAATTGTTGGGTTAGCTAAAAAAAATTCGGATAGTGTTTTGGCCCAATACAATTGGGACGGATCCCATGGCCGAAACGAATTTCGGTCATTGAAACGAAGTATTATATGGTTAATTTATTTTTCATATTTATTACAGTTTTCCACTTTTAAATACTTATTTTAAAATTTTAGATAACTATTTTATAAGAAAATGAAGTTTTTTTAATTATTTTTTTTTACTATTTCTTTTTAATCATTTAAAATGTGATAACAAAAATTAAGTATTACATATGATCTGTGCTATAACATAAGAAACGTGCGAAAAAAAAATATAAATTACTAGGAAAAGAAGAATTCTGTGTTACTTTTTATTTTAAAAAAAAATTAAAAGAAATATTCCCAATTCAAACGTTATTAGTACGTTTAAAAAACAACGTCGATTGAACGTCAAAAATTAAACTTTCTATCGACGTAAAATATGCACGTCGATTTAACGTCAAATATTAAACGTTCAATCGACGTAAAATATGCACGTCGATACTTTTATAAAATGTACTGAAAATTTCGGACATCTTCGAAAATGTTATATGGGCATTTGACGTACTTTCGACGTGCGCTTGACGTGAAACCTGTACGTCGTTTTACGTAAAAGGCACGTCAAATTTTTCGTTGGGAAATAGTAGTATAAAATTACAGTTCCTATATTTTTAAGTTCTGCGGATAGAGGGTGTATAACATATACACAAAATATGCATTATTTGCAGTAGTTGAATTTAAAAAAGCCCATAATTATATCAGTATTTCGGCTGCGCGACATTTTTATAATATATAATATATATAATTTTTATAATATATTTTCGACAAACATTATAATAATATATAATAAAGTGTTTTAGTAGTGTATATATATTAATTTCAAAATATATATTTCAAAATTAGCTATTGATGCTGTATTTGCTAGATACATTGGAAATAATAAATCATCAGAATTTGTTTCACCATTACTTAATCGCACATCCCACACGAATTTTTTTTGTTACTTTTGCGTTTCTGTTATTATTACTTTTGGTGATTACTGTACCAATTACTTTTGTGCCTGCTCAATAATAAATAAGGTTAAAAAATAATTTAGTATCAAAAATATAATTGAGAAGTAAAGTTTAAATTTAAAAAACAAAATGTTCTCTGACGAAGAATGTGTCAACATAGTATACATTTATGGTGTAGCACAACAAAATCGCGCTAAAACTAAAAGATTGTATGCAGAACGATTTCCACTTAAGAGACCGCCAGGATTACATACATTTTTTCAACGTATTTATTTATTTATTATTATTTATTGATATCTAATTACAAACATAATTTTCTTAAAGTCTAAATTTATGCACAATTATAACATCTCAATAAAATACGAAAATGAAATGAATACATATTAATAAAAGCTATAATATTACTTTTCGTGACTTCTTTTCATTGTTCATGTTGTTTTTATAACTTATTCTACTGATATTTGGTGCTTGATAGGAGTTGAATTCATTAAATCTTGTGCTGATTTTTGTGACTTTAATTTTCCTTGAAAAAAGATTATTGATTTTAACCATCTGATAACGATTTGACAAATATGATTTAGTCCAATTTAAAATATTTTTATTTGAATGTTCCATTTTTTCAAACGCTTTACTGAAGTCAGTTTAAATTGAATGAAACTGATTCACCTGTCCTATACCATTCAACATAAAAGTAGTATAATCGGTTAAGTTAGTTATACTTTTGCTCAGTGGCGGACCGTGATCAAAAATTCTGGGTGGGCTAAAGGAAAAAGTTTTGTTATGAAAAGCAAAGATTTTAGCTTTACAATAAAAAGAATCATTATGCATAATGCATATGCACACAAGAAAAATAAATCACATATTATACACACAAAAAATTAGACACATGAAAAAAAAATCGAGCTAAATAAACGAAAATCAGTGCACTTTCCATACATATTTAAATACATAGTTATATTTGTATGCAATTGTCTTAAGTTTTCTCAAGTTAGAAGAAAATTATTCTTACTTTCTGAAATTTATGATTGCTTTTGTTGTACTATTTACTAGCTTTCAGATGTGGTTTCAACTCAACTTTTAGGTCTAATTTTGATTTTCTATTCGAAACTACACTTTATAGATTAAAATTTAACATACTTATTTGGTATTCAGATACTTAGTGACATAAATTTAAAATATGTTTATTGGCATCGTATTGTACTCTTAATTCTTAATTACCTGTCCAACGAGTAGTCACTCTTCATTTTCCATGGACATTTACTATACGAAATTACAATTTTTACTTGTATATTACTGTTATCTTGCGACAAAAAATCGAGTTATGGAACAAGTCTAATTTATTTTACTCTAGATTAGCTTTCCTTCAC
The DNA here is from genome assembly GCA_949752835.1 of Empis stercorea. Classification (NCBI taxonomy): domain Eukaryota; kingdom Metazoa; phylum Arthropoda; class Insecta; order Diptera; family Empididae; genus Empis; species Empis stercorea. The sequence goes on from OX457088.1 coordinate 44,027,930, forward strand.
TATAGGTTTCCATTCATTTTTGATAGATTCAGGAAGTTAAATTCAATTTTTAAAAATATAATAATTATAAGTTACGCTATCTACTGGTATAAATTAAAATTATAATAACTGTGATTCAGTTATACTATTTTCTGAAATCACAATTCAGAAATTAACATTTATGTTACTTTAGTATTCAGAGCCTGTGACCTGTGACAGCAAAAAAGTGAAATAATTGGTTATTATTTTTTACAACGGACGGAGAAAAGAGGTAACCTAAGGGATGAAGTATATTCGCTTTTAAATCCAATACAATACTTGTAATATGGTTCTTAATTTAATAATATACTAGCATTATTTATCCGGATTCCTCCCCCCCAAGCGATGAAGAATACCGATGTAATATTTACGCATGTAATTCTGCATTACATTTCTAGGACAACTTGCACATTTTCAACTTTCCACTATCAGGAAACCCCGGATAATAAAGGTAGTATATACATATATAAGAATATAAGTTGTATACATTGTATTTCCGAATTTAAAATTTAAAAAATTCGCATTCACTGAATAATAATTGTAATATATAAATCGTTAAAGTTGACTATAGTAAACGCTTAGTATTCTGTTTGACGCTTAATAATATTATTTGTCAATGTCAAACCTATAAAGATATTCATTCAAGTGTGAGCCATCAAACAATAAACGTATATTATTTTAGCAGTATTAAATATTGTATTTTATTTTCAATAAGTAATAAATACAATTATTACATGGTGTCAGGTTGCTAGACCAAGAATTTATATTCGTGAAGTAAGTATTCAGAATTATGGAGGAATTATCGGAACTTTTTAAAAAGCAAATTGAAACGCTGACGAATTTGCAAAACCAAATTACACGTGTAGCAGATAAAAATAACGATGGTGCGCCGTTACCGTTTCCGAAACCGCTACAAATTGATGATGAGGAAAACCTAAAAGAAAAATTTGAATTATTCAAATCAAACTGGGATACTTACCAAATTACCACTGGAATGGATAAATGGAATAATAACTAAAAACAACAAAAGGCAAATATTTTATGGTCGATGGTTGGCGATGCTGCAAAATTGAAATACAACAATTTTGGATTGACAGCTAATGATAAGCTGGATGCTGAACAAAATTGCAGAAAAAATAGTTGTAAAAAAACATGCAATGTATGAAAGATGGTTGTTCCACACTTGTAATCAAATAGATGGTGAAACGTTTGACCAATTTTTGAACAGATTGTCTAAAGCTGCTGATAGTTGCCAATTCCAAAATATTCAAATAGAGAAAATTAAAGAGATAATGATGAGAGACCAAATAGCTATAGGTATAAAAGATGAACAATTTAAAATGAAATTTTTAAAAGATCCGGATAAGTTGACATTGGACGAGGTCACAAAACAATGTAAAGTTAACGAAATAGCAGAAGATCGCTTTAAACAGTTAAAAGAAAATACAAAAGAAGAAAAAACTGTATATAAATTAACATAAAGTACAGTTCACAACCAAAAAATGAAGTGTAAATTTTGTGCGGGTAATTATGTGTTCGAAAAAAATGTTTGTCCCGCTATTAACAAACAATGTTATATATGTTTAAGAAAGGTCATTTTGAAAAGTGCTGTTATAAAAAAGCTAATAAAAAATACAAAAGCAAAAAAGTACATAATATTAACAATGTAGATTAAAAATATGATGATAAAATTTTTAAAATACATTGTATAAAAAATTTAGAAAAAAGTCCTGCAAAAGCAAAATTAAAGTTAAAATTTAACGATAAATGGATTGATGTTGATTGCGACCTTGATACTGGTGCTGATGTCTGCATTATCGGTTATAATTATTTAAAAAAAATGTGAAATACAGAACCAAAATTAGAAAAATCAGATTGTACTCTTAAAGCTTTTGGTGGTAATAATTTAAAAGTTAAAGGAAAAATTGATAAACTAAGTGAACGTAGAGGCATAAAATACTTTATAGTTTTTCAAGTAGTTGATTATGATTACGGAACGTTGTTATCAGACAATGCTTGCGTAATACTGGGATTTATAAAGTATTGTAAAAAACTTGAAAATATGAATACTAATTTAAATGATGCTGAAACAAAAAATAAAAATTTAAAAACCAAATACTTACATGAAGCTGAAAAAATTGTTAAAAATTATGAAGATGTTTTTACTGGATATGGTAGATTGGAAGGAGAGGTAGAATTGGAGGTGGATAGAAATGTTCCTGCTGTAATTCAAAAACCAAGAAGAATTTCAATTAATTTGAAAAAAAAATTAAAGCAAGAACTTGATCAACTAGTTAAAGATGGTATTATTATAAAGGAAGATCAGCATACTGATTGGGTAAGCAATATACTTTTAGTTCAAAAATTAAATTCTTTCCAAATCTGTATAGATCCTATACCACTTAACAAAGCTTTGAAGAGACCAAACAGACAATTTCCAACAATAGATGAGATTGAAATATTTCAAGAAAAAATGTCAGAATTATTACGGTTTGAAAGGTGTTGAAATAATGGCTGATGATATTTTAATTTATGGAACAGGTGATTCATATGAAAAGACAATTGCAGATAGAGATTCCAATGCCGATTATCGAGTACCCGAGTACTCGAATTTTTTAACTTATTTTCGAGTACTCGACTACTCGAAAAAATCAAACCCGATATCAAGTATCAATTTTTAAAAAAATACACTTGTTTTTTTTCAAAATGTAAATCCGAAAACGGAGTAGGCGAAGCAATGAAAATGTTTATATGATGATTTAAATTATTTTTTTCATTCATTTAGTGATTTTCAGTTAAAAAGTTGTCATTTGTTTAATTTTTTTTATTGGTGCACGTGCAGTTAAGTGTTTATAATTACATAAAAAAATTAGTTAATGATAAAACAAAATACCGATTTTTACATCCTGTTTGTGTTATATTGAATAATTAGTAAGTAAATAACAATACATATATTTGAACATATTAATTAAATAATATATTTTTTAACCATTTTTAAAAAAGTTGATATATTACTATAAATTATATAAACGAAAGTTATGTTCAAATTGTTTTAAGCATATATTTATATTGTTATAAGTAAAAATTAGTATATTTTTGTTTTATTATAGTTTTAACCACAAGAAAAAATGACATCGAATAAATCTTTAGTGTGGGATCATTTTATTAAAAAAGGAAAATCTGAGGCAATATGCAATACATGTCAAACCATCATCCAACGTTCATCATCTAATACAACTGGTATGATTAACCATTTGAAAATACACAAGATTTCGTTGCTAAAAACGAAAAATGATGACTTGATCGATGCAGCTTCAAAAAAATCTAAAATGGATAGTAGTGGTATATTAAAATTTGTTAGTCGGGAAACATTAGAAGAAATATTGGCAAAATGTGCTGCAAAAAGCGGTTTTAGTATAAAAGGCATAGTATCATCTGAAGCCATTACAGGGTTTATACAGAGTCGCGGTTACACCATGCCGAAAAGCGAAACAACAGTAATAAAATACGTAATGAAGTTTTACGAAGACAAGAAAGCCGAAATGAAAGTTGCGTTATTGCTCCAAATTAAATCTGGAAACAGGTTTAGTATAACTGTAGACGAATGGAGTGACATTAACATGAGAAGGTATATAAATGTTACACTCCACTCATCAGTTAGAGCATATGTTCTTGGACTTGTTCCTATTATAGGGTCTTGTGATTCTGACGCCACTATTTCGTTAGTTACACAAAAACTCAAAGAATTCGGTATCAATTTAGATTCTGATATTGTAGCTTCAACTAATGACGGAGCTGCAGTAATGGTGAAATATGGCAGGAATATTGCAGCTGCATGTCAGTTATGCATAAACCATGGAATTCATCTTGGTGTCATTGATGTATTTTATAAGAAAAATATGAATATAATAGAGGTGGAGACAAATGATGAAGATGAAGACGCAGAATATGAAGATGATGATGATGACGACATAGCTGACAATAACAAATTTGCTGTAGATGGAAATTTAAATTTTGAAGTAGAAAATCTAAATGAATTGCCGCAAATACGTGCAGACATTGGAATAGTTCTTGGTGAGACAAGAAAAATTATAAAGTTTTTCAAAAGATCATGTGTTCGAAGCTGTATTCTTCAAAAACATGTTTTAGAACAGGAAGGTACAAAATTACGACTACTTCTTGATTGCAGAACTCGATGGAATTCTATTATTCCAATGGTAAATCGTTTCTTAAAATTAATTAATTGCATTAACTTCGCTTTAGAAGAGCTAGGAAAAGAAAAGTTTCGAGAGGAAAACATTATTATTTTGAAGGGGATATCTGAAGTTTTACAGCCTGTAGAGCTAGCTGTTAATGAGTTGAGCAAAGAAGACAGCAATTTACTTAAAGCAGAAGGAGTTTGTATATTTCTTTTGAACAAGCTACAAGATGCAAATAAAGATATTGCCACTGAATTAAAAATTGCTTTGAAAAGGCGAATTGATGAAAGAAGGCAAAAGGATTTAATATCATTAATGTTATTTTTACAAACTGGTACCTATCCACAATCTAATGAACATTTTTCATATTCATCAAAAAATATAATAAAATCATCGGCTAAAGAATATTTTAAACGATTATTTAATTGTGGCGATGAAGGCGAAAATAGTCAGGAAGAAGATGATGATTCAGATTCGCAATCGGATATGACTATGGAACATTCTGCGTATGATGAACTGCAAAAAACAATTATGAGTGTTATGAAGGTTCCCAAAGTTAGTTACTCAAAATTATTATTATTGGAGCGAGAGCTAAAACTATTTAATTGTGATCAATGTAAACGAGGCGAGCATATGGAAAAATTATACCAAGCATTGCTTACAATCCCACCAACTTCAACTGCCAGTGAGCGAGTGTTTTCAGTAGCATCAAATTTTATTACAAAACTACGTTCTCAAATGAAAACGAATACTTTAAATGGTCTTGTATTCCTTAAATACTATTTTTTATCTAATAAATAAAACCATTAAATTAAATCCGAAATTTTGAATTACATTTTTCATATTTAGTTATTTTTTATATTTCTTTTCATTAAATACTAAATCTGAACTAAATCATTAAATTAAATACGAAAGTTTGAATTACATGTTTCATATTTAGTTATTTTTTATATTTCTTTTCATTAAATACAATATATTTCAGAACTAACCAAATAAAACCATTTAATTAAATACAAATTTTTGAGTTTTGTTTTTTCATTCATTTTTACCCGAAAACCCGAGTTACTCGGGTCGTGTAAGTATAAATTACTCGAATACTCGAGTAATCTAAAATCCGAGTAATCTGGATTCTCTAATTGCAGATCATAATGAAAATTTTAAAAATTTATTGCAAAGATGCAGAGAAAAGAATTGCAAATTATATAAATCAAAACTTGCATTGTGTCAAGAAGCTGTAAAATTCTATGGATTTAATTTCACTACTGAAAGAATTAAAAGCAGACGATAAGAAATATGCCAGTTCCACAAAATAAACAAGATTTGCAACGCTTTTTGGGAATGGTAAACTATTTAAGTAGATTTATAAAAAATCTAAGTACTTACGTCAATTAACATTAGATAACACTACATGGGTATGGATGAAAAAAGAAGAGGATGAGTATAATAAATTAAAAAATATTATAGCTGATATTAAAACGTTAAAATATTATGATATGAATTTACCTATTTTTTTAGAGTGCGATTCCTCATCTACAGGTCTAGGTGCAGTTGTATACCAAGATAACCAAGTAGTAGCATACGCTTCAAGAACATTAACGAAAGCGGAAAAAAATTATGCTATGATAGAGAAAGAGCTACTTGCAATTGTATTCGCGTGCGTAAGATTTGATCAATTAATAGTTGGTAATCCAAATGTGACAGTGAAGACGGATCACAAACCATTAATTGCTATTTTTAATAGACCACTATTAAAAGCACCTAAAAGACTACAATTTATGTTAATAATTCTGCAGAGATATAATATAAACATAAAATTTATTGATGGTAAAAATAATATAGTTGCTGATGCACTATCTAGAGCTACATTTAATAAAGTTGATGAAGAATTTGCTAATGAAATTAACAAAAGTAAGATATACAAAATTAGCAAATATGAAAATTTGATTAGAAATGTAAATTTAGTTGAAAATTTATAAGTAACGTATGAGAGAATAAATCATATTAAAAAAGAAATAGAAAATGATCATAATCTACAAAAATTAATATAAGCTGTGTTTTTTTCAAATGGGTCTGGGTCAAGGTTTGAAAAAAACGATAAGGATCATTTCTACGAATAAGAAATATATGGAAGTGGCATAAATGTTCCCTCTCTTTTTAACACATTAAAATTTTAATATATTGAAAAATTGTTTATGAAGCCACGATTTTTGTAGTTCTCTTTCCTTTTGCTCGCCGAAGTGTCAAATTAATAATATGAAAAATATTATAACAGCTGATTTTAGATTTACAGGGCTGGCTTATTTTTTTAAGTTTAAGAGTCTCAATATAAATTAACAATATTAACTAGCTAAACAAATTACTCTATTTTACTTTCTATTTGTATAATTATCATTGCGCGACCTAAAATATTCCTTAAGATGATCTTTACTTGTATTTTTCAAAAAAAAAAAAAATTATCTCCTTAAAAATTGATGCCCGAATTAAAAAAAACCTAATCCGCCCCTAATTTCTCATTTTTATATTTTGACAATTCGGCTAGCAAAAAAGAGACAACTATACCCGGCGTGGCTTCAAATTTTTATATTTATGCCCTATCCATATATCTTCTATATCGTTGGATCATTTATTCGGGTTTCATAAATTTCAACAGGTGGTACCGGTTTGTCATCATTTTAATTCTATGTACATATGATAATTTTTTTTATTCGTATATATGAATAGTTTTAAAAAAGGCTAATAACATCTTAGCAACATATATTTTTGAATTTTTTTATATTTTTACAAAAATAAATCACTAAGAAAAGATTTTTTATCTAATTTTGTTTGCACCGCCATCTGTTTGTAAATTTCCACATTAAATCTATTCAGGTTTCAAAACCTTGAACCAGATAAATATCTGGGTTATGTTGTTGTTGTTTTTCATATAAAAATGAAAACCTTGACCCAGACCCGTTTGAAAAAAACACAGCTATACTATATTAATAATGGCTGGCCAAAATATATTCGTGATGTAGATGAAAACGTTAAAATATATTATAAATTTCGAAGTGAATTAACAATACAAGATGGTTTAATTTTTAGAAAAGACACAATTCTAATACCAATCAAATTACGAACATTGATGGTAGATAAAGTTCATGTTAGCCACAATGGAACTGAATATACAAGTAATTTAGCAAAAAACAACATTTTTTGGCCAGGAATGTTGCAACAAATAGCTGAAAAAATAAGATCATGCAGAATATGTGCAAAATTTTCGAAGTGTCAACCGAAATTACCAATGATGACTCATAAAGTACCAACATATCCTTGGCAATATGTTTCGATGGACATGTGTTTTGGAAAATATGAAGGCATCAAAAGAAATGTATTAATAATGACATATCAATATTCAGATATGTTTGAATGCAGTTTTGTGAAAGATCTAACTCCAAATTCAATTATTGGTATAATGAAAGAAAATTTTGCACGATATGGAGTACCGGAAATCGTTGTTTCAGATAATGGAAACACATTTTCTAAACAAACAAATGAGTAATTTTGCTGCAAAGTATAATTTTAAGCATAAAACATCATTAAGCATCATCACCTTATCATCAACAAGGCAATGGTAAAGCTGAATCTACAGTAAACATAGTAGAAAAAATGCTACAAAAAGCTGAAGATGAAAATGAAGATTTTTGGTTTATGTTACTTCACTGGAGAAATACTCCTAACAAAATTGGTTCTAGTCCAGTCCAGAGATTTTTATCAAGAAATACCAGAAATAGTTTACCAGGTATTTCTAGTCATTTCAAACCAGTTATAATTCAAAATGTACCAGAGAAGTTGGAAAAACAGAAAGCCAGAAATAAATTTTACTACGATAGAACGTCAAGTAATCTACCAGATTTAAATGTAGGAGAATAAGTAATGGTGCAATTGAGACCAGATCGAGATGCGTTATGGTCTGAAGATATCGTTTCAGGACAACATTCCGAAAGATCGTATTTAGTCAATGTCGATAGTGTTCCATATAGACGAGATCGTGTTAAAAATATTCCTGAAAGAAAAGAAAATGAAGAGGAAATATCAGCTGAGGCAACAACTGATGATATAGTAAATAGTAATGAAATGCTACAAAATGAAGAAAATAATTCCACAAACGAAAAGACGCCCACAACTAGAACTCGCCCATCAAGAAGGTTTGACGATTTCGTATTTGAAAATTAATCTAAATTACTTATGTAATTTTGTATGTAGTTTTGAATTTAAAGTACTAATCTATAATTAAGATTAATTTAATTGAATTTAATATATATTTGAATTTAAAGTACTGATCTATAATTAAGATTAATTTAAATGAATTTAATTTATATTTTGAAAAAAGGAAAGATGTAATATATAAATCGTTAAAGTTGACTATAGTAAACGCTTAGTATTCTGTTTGACGCTTAATAATATTATTTGTCAATGTCAAACCTATAAAGATATTCATTCAAGTGTGAGCCATCAAACAATAAACGTATATTATTTTAGCAGTATTAAATATTGTATTTTATTTTCAATAAGTAATAAATACAATTATTACAATAATTATAAAAATAAGAAAAACAAACACCGAGTTTGCCAAAGCACATTTCCTCAAAATCGCCTCATGTAGAACTATGAGCTATTCTAAAACAATGGGAATTCCTATACGTGCATAGTATTTTTTCATAGTATAGTAGTATTTTCAATGTACTATACATAGGAAAGATAAAAAAAAATATGAAAAACAAACCCTGCGTTTGTCAAAAGCACATTTCCTCAAAATCGCCTTATGTAGAACTTTGAGCTATTCTAAAACAATGGGAATTCCTATATGTGTGTAGTATTTTTTGGTAGTATTTTCAATGTAGTATACGTAGGAAAGATAAAAAAATGAAATGGTAAATATAGGTACAAAATGTGTAACTGTACGATTTTATTAATTTTTTTTCTTTTCAAGGTTATTATTCCTGGAAAATATATATAAACTTATCATTTAAGTTTTCTCTAATTTTGCTTTTAATTGAACATAATATGATATGAAATAATATGCAATATGTATTACATTTATATGTATAACTCCTAAAAATATGCAAAATATTAGTTTTTTGCAAAATTTTACATGATTAAGCATTTTGATTAATTATAAGAGTGAGACAAATGATTAAAATTTATTAATTAATGCACTTAAAAGAAATATGATTTTCAAAAATTTTCTCAGTATTTGTTTTTAAAAATATTGTGCAATTATAATTTTACAAGTTAATTAAAAATGTATTTTTTATTTTTCGAAGGGCCACAAAAGAAACGGGGAGGGGAGACACGCATACAATATCTTCACAAACTCTAGTTATTTATTAGATATTTTGGTACATAATTTTCAGGCTTCCATAATGAGCCGTTGCAGCCTTCCATAATAACGGACGGACGCACAAACGGACCGACAGAGTGAAACTAATATACACATTTCTACTAAATTGGTTGAAATGTGCTAAAAAAAACTTACCCCGACCCTTACTATAAAAACGTTTGCTCGAAAAACATTTGCTATAAAAAAATATGCTCTAAAAACATTTGCTATAAAAACATGTGCTCGAAGTGCAATAAACGATATTTAATAAGAAAACAATAAAAAATTAAAAACTTAAAAAAAAATCACAAAAAAGTAAATAAAAAATATAAAATAAAAAAAAGTAAAAAAAAATATAAAATAAAAAAAAAAGTAAAAAAGAATATAAAATCAAAAGTTAAAAAAAATATAAAATCACAAAACAGTAAAAAAATATAAAAACACAAAAAAGTAGAAAAAACATAATGGAATCATAATTTTGCCACATCCCGTCGTGAACTCTGGATGTAATAACCAAGAGCAAAGTACTTGATAATTAATAACAAATCATTTGCTCGAAGCAAAATTTTTATAGCAAATGTTTTTCGACCAAATGTTATTCAAGTAAATGTTGTTATAGCAAATGTTTTTCGAATAACTATTTTTCGAGCAAATGCTTTTCGGACAAGTTTTGTAGAATCTTATACAATATACATATATTAAATTCAAAACAGTCAATAGAATGGCTAAATTATATTGTATATGATGATAAATTAATCTTATTTCACTAATATTTTCTGGAAAAAACAAACATACCTTTCATCACATTTACAATGCATTAGAGTATTTACTCGCCAATTGTAAAAGTTGTATTTTGTTTCAAATCCCATTATCCAAAAATGGCAAGATTTATCATGCTGCCGGCAACATCGATCAACTTTCGAGTATCCACCCAAATCTGAGTATCTTTTCGCATCCCATCCTTTTCCACACCACTTTGTACCAGGAATTCTTAAGAGACTTGATAAATCTCTGCGAGCCCTGCAAATTGCTTTCTAGCATATTAATTGTTCCTTTATCGGTTGTATTAATATGTATTTCTTGTAATCGTGTATTGTTTATATTTTTAATATAAATAGCATTAACAAATTATTATTTTTCAGTATATAAAAATACTTTTTACAGTGTATTGCATTTAACAGGTTAATTGAATTATTACATTTAACATTTTAATGTTAATTATTGGCATTACGCGTCATAGTGCCTACTGGTGACAAAATTTCGAATTATGGTAGTTTTACATAATATACTCTAGCTAGATTCTAGATTAGCTTCCCAAAACGAAAAATTAACTTAAATTACATATAACTTAAATTACAAATTACATGTTAAAAAAAATCATGTAACGCTCTTTCGGTAGAAATTTAAATTATATTAGCTGATATTTTGTTATGTTATTTACTATTTCTAACGCAGGTTTTAAACTCGTAGTCGGACTATTTACTATCTGATTTACATTTTATCTCAAAATAATTTCAATAACAAAACAAAAGTAAATTTATGGTTTCATAAAATTTGGGCACCTGCTCTTTTTTATTACATGTTTTATTTTTGCATAAACAAAGAAAATAAAATAATTTAGCCTTTATATATTTTATTTGATTATGAAATAAAAAAACAAGTGTCAGGTGTCAATAAAATCGAAGAAGTCAGGTGTCAATAAAATCAATAAGTAGTATCAATAAGTAGAACAAATAAAATCGGAGAGTATCAATAAGTAGAAGCGGAAAGTAGTATCAACAAAATCGCAAAACTCTATATGCATTAGTTATTCTAAATGGTAAACATCTCCAAATTTCCAGATCGTAATAATTGACAAAACTAAAAATTATACAAACCACAAGCATATTATCATAAAGTAATAATATATAGAGAAACTATTTCATATATCATTTTTTGCACAAAGTTTTATAAAATAATATAGAAATGTAAGACCCCAAGCTTTTTCATAGGCTTTATTTTAAAAGCCCTTTATTCTATTTTCAAAGCTCATTGAAAAAATATTTTTTTAAGTATAAAAAAATTGTATTTCATAAAACTGCATTTATATTATCAGATTTTTAATAAAACATTTCATGATATTTTTTGTCTCATCAAAAATCGTACAATATGAACGTAAAAATACCTAGTCTCATGCGATGTTTTATGAAAAATCTGATGGTATGCATTTTTATACGGTTTTTTTCGTACGATTTTTCATACGACTAGTCTTATGAAAAGTCTGATAATGTAAATACAACTTTAATATATCAATTTAATATTTTTATTATGACTTTAAAATATTTTAGTCATATCGTGCTTCTTTTTTTTCAATACTTTTTCAATGAGCTTTGAAAATAGAATAGAAATAGAGGGCGTTTAAAATAAAGGTTCTAGCCTATGAAAAAGCTTGGGGTCTTACATTTCTATATTATTTTATAAAAAATTGTGCAAAAAATTATATATGAAATAGTTTCTCTATATATTATTACTTTATGATATTATGTTCTGTGAAAGATTTGAAACAAACAAATTATATCATGTGTTTAGTTTCGATTAAAAAACAAAATTTTAGTTGTTTTTTGTGCTTTCAACCAATTTATTGTTACATGTCATGTATAGAACCAGAAGATCTTCTAAAAATTATCAACAGTATTCAAAAAAATTACGTATGATTTTCTTAATTACGTATGATTTTCTTTAGACCACTTCAACAGACTGTTTTCTTCTACTTTTTTGCACATAAAACTATGTATAAAACATAAAAAAACATTAAACTTTCAAATACAAATTTCAATTTTATATATACAAAATACAAAATTTAATTTTTTTTAAAATAAAATTATGATATAACCATTTGGTATATAACCAATAACCAACCATTGATTTAAAATAACTAGATATGTATATCATTATTTGAAATAAAATATTATTATATTTCTGGGAAAGGGGGCGAAACTATAGCTTTTAACAAACATTATTATTTTTCATCTCAATCTTAAAGTGAGAAAATTATTTATATTCTTTTTTGCGTTTTTTATTTTTTTTTTAAGTTTTTACGGCCTTGAGAATTTTTATTTTGCTATTTAAAGAAAAAAATCATTTTGAGAATGACATTTGAGAATGGGTCATGTCGGCCCATCGTATGTAAAAATCATGTAGGGTATCAAATGAAAGGTTTTGAAGTGGCCATATGTGGAAGTCGAAATCGTAGACCATGAAGAGCTCAAAAACAAATCCATTCAAGTTGTCAGAGTATTTCAAATTGATAGATGTCACCGTGGTAAATTGCTTTAAAATAAATTATCGGTCAAAAAAAATTTTTAGTAGGTCAAGTAAATTAATATTTTACCGACTAAAAAGTATGAAATAATAAAATAAAAATTTTTTAAATATAATTTCCGTGATATTATTTGCTTGTTTATTACATTTTAGTTGAATATTACTTAAGGAAAATTGTATTTAAATTTAAAAAACCCAACTTTATACTTTTATGATGGCCCCCACATGGCACAGGTTGTGGGAACCACTTCACCCACGGTGCCCCACCGACTATCCAACGGTATATACTCTTCTGGACCTTTTATTTGATGCCCCACATCATCTTTTGTATGGCGGGCTCCACATTGCCCACGTTTTGGGCCCCATATAACCCACGGTGCCACACGGACTACTCCCATTCAGATGTACTCTTCAAGACTTCTCATTTGACACCCCACATGACTTTTTGGAACAAGAGGCTCCCACGTACTACGCAAAGAGATGTTATGTCAAAACTTTTCATTGGATACCGTACATGATTTTTTTATGATGGGCCCTCAAATGGCATAGGTTTTGGGCCCTCAAATATCACAGGTTTTGATATATATAATATAAATTATGAATATAATATATAAATGCAATAAATGGAAAGTGAAATTGTATATCGTACATATAATTAAAATTTTTATTGTAATTTCTTTACAAATTGTTTACTTTGTATTTTCCTGTGAGCTTACCCGTACTAATAACCGTCAGCAATTAGTAAGGGTAAGCAGACCTCCTTATAAATGCTACTAATTCTGACAAGGTCTACTATTGTTGACAGTTGCTCCAGCTCACAGGAAAGTACATTTATGTGGTATTATTTGCTTGTTTATTACTTTTTAGTTAATTATTACTTTAAGGGAAAGTATTTTTAAAAAACTATTTTTAACACATTTCCAACCAATTTGGTAGAAATGTGTATATTGGTTGCACTCTGTCTGTCCGTCCGTCCGTTTACACAAACTTCTACATCTATTAATAGAGTATCAAAATTTTGACCATAGATAGTAATAAAATAATAATTCCAGTTGAACAAAATTTTGTTCTATCTCTTTTCCCCTCTGAGTTATTTCCCCTCTAAATTCGAAAATTACCAATATTGAACATCTAATAACTTTAAAAAATTTAAAACAACACTTACCCTTACTAATCGCGCAGCCGAACTACTGATCAGTAGTTTTATAAATACGGCTTTTTTTAAATTCAACTACTCTAAATGCATATTTGGAGTATATGTTGTTATTCGTGATTTTATACTACTACTTACTAAATTTCCGATGCGACATTAAACCTATTTTTTGGAGGTTATTCACAATTGGAAAACACATTTTGAAAACTCCTTTTCCATATTTTAGTATTTGGCGCCTCTAGCGATAGAAATTTGAAATACAGTTAACGGCATCGTATTCTACTCTTAACTACCTTTCCAACGAGTGGTCAAACTTCATTTTTGGTGCACATTTACTATATAAAATTACATTTTTATTCGGAAAAGGTTGTTTTGGCAAAATGTGAATAGCACCGTCTACCGGCCGAATTTTAAAATTATATCAATTGCATCTGGTTCTCTATAAATCAAGCTTTCTACTGGTGGGTCTATTATGAACTTGTGTGTACAGTAATATGTGAAATAACTGCTTTTTATTGTTTACATCGGACAGACAGACGGACAGACGGACGGACGTCTGTCCGTCTGTCTGTCCGATGCATTTCGTTGGAAAGGTATTTAAGAGTAAAATACGCTGTCAGTAACTATTTTTCAAATTTATACCGCTAGAGGCGCTGAATGGTAAAATATATAAAATGTTAATTTTTAAAATGTGATTTCCAGTAGTCAATAATTCCCAAAAATTAGGTTTAATGTCGCATATGAAAGGTAGTAAGTAGTAGTATTAAATCACATTTGTTATAATTTTAGTTTCTGCCACTAGAGGGTGGAACATAATACTCAAAATATGCAGTTACAGTAGATAATTTAAAAAAAGCCCATGATTATAAAACTACTGATCAGCAGTTCGGCTGCGCGGCATTTTTTTTTAGATAATCAATTAAAAATTTTCCGTATCCGTATCTCCCCTCCCCTTTCCCTTGTGGCCCTTCGAATATCAAATATTACATATTTAAGTTACTTGTAAAATTATAACTGCACAATATTTTTGAAAACAAATATTGAGAAAACTTTCGAAAATCATATTTCTTTTAAATGCATTAATTAATTCATATTCATTTGCTTCACTCTTATAATTAATCAAAATGTTTAATCATGTAAAATTTTGCAAAAAAACAAATATTTTGCATATTTTTAGGTGCTATATAAGTGGAATATTGTATATTATTTCATATCACATTATGTTCAATTAAAACCAAATTAGGGCTTAAATGAATTAATAAAATCGAACAGGGACACATTTTTTACCTATATTTATCATTTTATATTTTATCTAAAAAATACTATATGGGAATTGCTTTTGTTTTAGAATAGCTCATAGTTCTACATGAGGCGATTTTGAGGAAATGTGCTTTTGACAAACCCGGGGTTTATTTTTCATATTTTTTATTTTACACATTTTAGTCGGTCAAATATTTATTTATTGTTCTTTTAAATAATACAAATGTTCTTTTAAATAATTGGTTCCACATGACCCAGGTTACCGCTCGGATTACCCAACGGGATGTGCTCTTCAAAACCTTTCATTTGATACCCCACATGACTTTTTGTATAATGGGACCCACATGAATAAAATCCCGGGTCAATCCCCATCAGAGATAATATTTTTTTTTTAATTTATTTTTTTAAAGGTTTTGCTACAAAAAATTCACTCTCTTACATTCTCTACATTGTTTTTTTTTCTATTCTTCTCAAAGTGTATTTTTTCTATAATGCGCGACGCAGAATGCCAGTGTTGGCTGTGGCTGTAACTGTGGCTTTTTTAAAGTAAAACTTCTTTTGCCGCGTTGGAGGTAATTTCATGAAAATGTCAGGAAATTTTTTCCCATCCCGTTATTTTTTATATATATGTATACATAAATATAAATATATTATATATATATAAATAAATATATATACGAGTGCATACATATATTATGTATACGAAAACAATTCCGATTTAATATGAGGTAATTACAATTATATTTAAATAAACAAAAATATAATACATTCTGTGAATTATATATGTGCGAGACAAAATTTCACTTTCCATTTCTTATGCATTTACAATTGCAACCACATTATTTATGTATTTGATTTGAATATGAGCTAATTTTCTATAATAAAAATATGGTCTTAGCCGCAGCTTTAATTTCATTTCGATATTTTGCCGCCATCTAGGATTAAAAATTTGAAGTCTCTTTTTATTTTTAATATGTTTCTCTATGGTTTTTAATGGTTCTAGGCTATAATATCATTTTAATATATTTGGTTCCATCTAGGTGTGAAGGTTTGGAACCTGTTCTGGATTTTAATGGTTGATCTATAAAATTAATTGTTGGATTTTTCTAGAAGGAAAAAATATAGATTAATATTGAATTTTTCTAGAAGGAAAATATACAAGATTTTTCTAGAAGGTAAATATGATAAATTATTGAACTTTTCGAGAGGGAAAATAATGATTTTATTGTTTCACGTTTTATATTTAATTGTTTGTCGTTTTCTAAAAATGTATTAAATTCATGTAACTCTTAAACGGCTTGACCGTCAAATTTGGAAGTTAAGTTCATATATAATTTTTGTTATATAATAATAATGTGGTAGAAACTCGGATATATGTATATTATTGTTATATATATTATTTTCATAATATATATTTCAAAATTTTGAAGACTTCTTTAGCCGCGTTGCGGTAATTCATGAATATGTCACGAAATTTTGTTCCCTGCCCCTCCCGTTATTTCCTTATATTAGGGCTCAAAATATGAATAAAGGTGGGCCCAAACGTGGACAATGGGCCGATCAACTATAGTAGAGACACATCTACTATAGTTGATCGTCACTCAAGATCCACAGGAAATTATCTTGAAGTGGTATTATTTGCTTGCTTATTACTTTTTATTTAAATATTACTTAAAGGGAAATAGTGTAGTCATATTATGGGAAAAAAAGGCTCTGCTGGAATTTTTAGATGATAGCTCAAAACTTCCACTGACATGCTCGAAATTGATTGTAGTTTCACCTCCAGAAAGTCCCCAGAAAAATTCCTTGTGCTAATTTCAGGGGGTCCGACATCGTATTTTACTCTTAAATACCTTTCCAACGTCAGACTTTTTTTTAATTTTATAAAGTAAAACGCTTATAACTAGAAAACCAGAATAGCTAGGATCATTCTGTAAAGTGTTATAATGTATTTATATAATATAAAAATATATTTAGTAGAGGGGCTAGAAGTTTTGGTAGTGGGAACCTGAAAAACACGATTTTTTTATATTAAGGCATATCCAAACTAACTTTACCCAAGCTCCAATTTTTTTAAAAATGAAATTTTTTTTACCATTAGATTCTCCAGTCCAGAGAATTCTAAAAAAAATACACTCACAGTTTGGAATTTCTTTTTATAACTACCCTGATTTTTAAATAATTAGCAGCGTACCTCCAAAAAAAATATCCATTGTTTCATTTTTAGGGCTTTTAAAAAAAAAAAAATCCCTTCTGCTAACGCTTTTGTCCGTCTGTCTGTCCGTCTGTCTGTCCGTCTGTCCGTCTGTCTGTCCGTCTGTCTGTCTGTCCGTCTGTCCGTCCGGTGTAAACAAAAAAAACCAGTTATTTCACATCGTTAATGTACACTCAGGTATATGATACACAAACCGATGGAAAGCTTGATTTATTGAGAACCAAATGCAATTGATAGAATTTCAAAATTCGGCCGGTAGGTGGCGCAATTCGCATATTGCCAAAACATATTTTTCCGAATAAAAATTATAATTTTATATAGTAATAAATGTGCACCAAAAATGAAGTTTGACCACTCGTTGGAAAGGTATTTAAGAGTAGAATATTATGCAAGTAACCGTATTTCAAATTTCTACCGCTAGAGGCGCTGAAAACTAAAATATATAAAATGTAAATTTTTAAAATGTAATTTGCAATAGTCAGTAAGCCCCAAAAATTAGGTTTAATGTTGCAACTGAAAGGTTGTTATAATTTTAAATTCTGCCACTAGAGGGTGAAACATATAATTATATTGTTTTTCAACTTGGTGAATCTTTACCAAAAATGAAGGGAAAGCAAGCGCTGGAAAGCTAATATTAACTAAAATAAATCAGACATCCTCATAATCTGATTTTTTGACACTAGAGGGCAGTAAAATACCAGTAAAAAGTTGTAATTTAATATAGTAAATGTGCACCAAAAATGAAGTGTGACTACTCGTTGGAAAGGTAGTTTAGAGTAGAATACGATGCCGTTAACTGTATTTCCAATTTCTACCGCTAGAGGCGCCGAATACTAAAATATGGAAAAAGAGTTTTCAAAATGTGTTTTCCAATTGTGAATAAGCTCCAAAAAATAGGTTTAATGTCCCATCGGAAATTTAGTAAGTAGTAGTATAAAATCACAGTTATAATTTTAATTTCTGCGGATAGAGGGTGCAACATATACTCCAAATATGCATTTAGAGTAGTTGAATTTAAAAAAAGCCAGTAATAATAAAACTACTGATCAGTAGTTCGGCTGCGCGGCATTTTTTTTAAATACATACGTAATACAATATGCCGAAAAAAACCCAAAAATTTATTCCTTTTTTATATTATTTATATAAAGGGTACAATTTACAAGATTTATACCTCTACCTATACTAATTATCCTACATGAATAAGAAAATATTATTACCGGATTCCACGTAATGACCTGATACTAGATTTGTGTTTGAAATTTATATATATTTATATACATGTAATATTTTTATTTTATTTATTTTCGTAGAATTATATTTTCATTTAAAGTCGGCCTATATTGTTGAATATACACTATGACTTATCCTTATTTGTATTCCTAGAAAAGTATAGAAGCAAAAACATATTATAATGATCAGGAATTTAAATTCAATAAATTAAAATTCAGTATAAAAATATTTTTTGCTGTGTGCTAAAAAGTATTAATGCCCGGTTTCACGAGAGTTTTAAAAGCGCTTTTAACGCCAATGTTGTTTCAAGATATGTTAGATCTCTTTTAGTGGCTCTTTTAATTTAGATGCCCGATTTCGGCTTGTAAATTTTGCATTTTGACACTTGGAAAAAAAAATTAAATTAAAACTATTAAATATAGAATTATAAACATTAAAATTATTTATAATATTTTTAAAACATATATTTTCATTTTACACTGAACAATATGTTTTTATATTTTTGAGTAATTTATGTCAAATCGTAATATTTCTCTGAGTAATTTCTGTCAAAATGCAGTTATTTGAATTTTAGTTAGATAAAAGCGACAAAAATCTAGTGAAACTTCAATATACACATCCTTCTAGTATTAAGTTAGCTAAAAAAAGAGCGGCGGAAGCCAGCACAAGCTCAACTTCAATGAGGACACGAAGTGATATCAATTACATCGATTTTAAAACCAAATGTTTTGTATATGGAAATAGTGCAATTTTGAAAAACAAATAAAATTACCAGTGGAAAGGAGAACGATTAGCAAAGTTAATTTAATAACATTTCAAGAAAACTTATTAAAGTGTGAAAATATTGAGTGCAGAGAATCTAACAGATATAAAGAAGTATGTGGACGGGTATAGCCTTGTATAGATATGATAGCGGCAGAAGCAAGATATCATGCTGAGTGTCTCAAACAATTTCTCAACTATAAAACGTCATTTGAAAGGACCAGCGATGACAAAAAAGACGGCAAACATATTATTTGTGAGAGAATGTATAGCGAAGAATGTCAACATTGTTTAGAACAACTAATGGAAGAAGCAAATCCAGAAAATGAAGCACAATATGGAATAAAATGGACAAAGGAACTGCTACAAAACCGTTTTCAAGCAAACATAAAGATAGTTTATGTACCCAAGAAAGAAAATTTTATTTTAATTTTATCACAACTTCAACTTGGTTTAAGCATTTATTTTTATCACAACTTCAACTTGGTTTAAGCATTTATTTACACAAGCTATATAGATCAAAACATTTAATTCAAATATGTATTAAATTATTTAGGAATCGCCTACAGCTATAGAGAAGTCCAACTTTATGAAGAATCTGTAATTGAATATGGTCAACCTGAAATAGAACAAAAACACATTAATACAATATGTATTTGACAATGCCGATTCAACACGCGAACTCTGAATGGAGACAATACTTTCCACAAAATGGGAGGCATTCAAATAATCACACTAAAGCATTAAAAATAAGGAACGAAATGCTAAGATCTACAGGACCAAATAAAACTAAAATCATTGGCGAATTTAGCATAGTTCCAATTCATTATTACAATAAACCAATCAACACAAATAATTGTATAAAAACGTATATGACACCTATATCTAAATTAACAAATTATAAGAAAGAATATAAATTTTTTGATAGTATCAATACTATTTGGATTGCCAGTAAAATGTTGAATATAGAAAAACCAACTTGGAAAAAGTTTGTAGAAGTCATCAAACTGTAACAGTAATAATTTAAGTTACGTGAAGATACTTCCGTTTATTGATTTACCTGCATCAAATATTAGTTCAGTATATTCAGCACTTACATTTGCTCATGCAGAAAGCAGAAAACTAAACTTAAACTATGTCATCGTTACTTTTGATTTCCCATTTTTCATGAAAGCTATTGAAATAGTCCATTCTAATCCAGAATTGTCACAAATAATTGTCAGGTAACTTTTAAAAACATTGCTTTTCTTCATTTTTTACATTGTCTTATTTTTTGTTTTATACTAGGCTTAGAGATTTCCATTTACTAATGTCCTTTTTGGGTAAAAAATAAAATATTAGAATCTCTTATTGGAAAACCTTTCAGCGATTTAAAGCTGAAAAGAAAACAACGTGTTAAAACTTTGGCGTTAGCACATGGAAAAACAGTTGAAGTAAGAAACCAATCTGATTCTATAAATTCTGAACAACTTTTCCTTAGAATATTATGTACGATTAACAAAGACAGTGATTTGCAACAATATTTAAAATGTGTAAAGGAATTAGTATCTTCCCTCATCATTGAATATTCCAACGAATGCATACTTTGTGATTGATGGTGGATATATTATTCATAAAATAATATGGGCTACAAATATCACATTTATCCAATTAAGGTAAACGGACTATTAGTGGAGATATAATTACGGTGTAAGACTTTGCAGCTTAATTTAGTAAAGAAAAAATATTATAAACCCTAAAAATTTAATTTTAATATATTCTATATTAAATTGACTTTAATATTTTAGATCTAAATACAAGATATATTAAAAGATATTTAAAATATAGCTTCATAAAGATAGTAAGTCGTGTGTTCCAGTAATGGAGATACACTTTTTTCCTAGTGACCGTATAGTGGAGATAGCACATGTCCGTATAGTGGAGAGAGCATATGTCCTTAAAAAATAATAATATGTACTATTAGGAAAAATAATACTTGTATTAAGTGTGTCGAATTTGGTAATAATGCGATTAAAATTATTTGTTTCTCTTTGCAAAACTGATGTGTCAAAGTTAAATGCGATGCATGACCATCAAGAAAAAGTTCGATAAGTAATGGTATTTTAATGGAAACAATCCATGATAAAATGAATTGGCTAAATTTTTCACCAGCCTATCCATCCATCCTGATTCACTTCTCCCAATAAACCAATGATTGAGCTATTAACAATGGTATACGTTTGTACTGAATTATAATCATAGGAGCAGGAAGTGTTAAATTTTGCATTGTAAGTAAAAAGTGCAGTTAAATATTATTTCTCATCATTTGCCACATAAGAATAAACAAAAATTGTCTCCTTTTTTGTCAAAGCCTGTTTCAGAACTGTATCTGGAATATCCACTCTACTAAATATGTTTCTGCAAATCAGTCTTTTTCTGGTATTTAGATTATATTTTGTAATATTTTTTACTTTTTTTCATTATTTGGCGACATTATTATAAATGCACCTAATAATGGAGACATATGTACTTTTAGTGGAATGTATCTTAACATAATTTATAGTGGTGGAAATACTTTGTACCGGAAGTGGAAGTAAATTTATTCATTGAACTTAAATAATATTTTGAGCACTTTTATATTAATAAAGTATATTTCCACTTCTGGTCTAATCAAATATATAATATTTACAAACATTATTCTTCATTTAGATTTAGTTGTTTCTTTAATTTTAATAAATAATTATTAATTTTAAAAAATATAGCGAGTGTGTCAATAATGGAGATATATCTCCACTACTGATACATAGTATATTTTTATTGTACCTATAGTGGAAATTCACATTTTTAATTAATTAAAATATTTTTTTAATGAAATATTAGTTTTTATTCATTTTTTAACGTAATTTGATTATATAAAGAATGTATTTACTTAAATTGTATATACTAAATCGCTGGAAAAGCAAAATATAATTTTCGCTTTTGCTTAAAATTTTACTAAGAAAATTCAGTTTTTTTTCACCAAAAAAATTTGAGGCACGACTTGTCGAAGTAAAATGACTTTTACAAAAGATTTCAAGGGTTACGTAGATCTGGAGCATAATACTTTGAATTGTTAATATATTTTCGTAATAATAGCAACTTAAAATTAGAATTATCCTACTTAGTGTTCTTATTTTTTTAAGAAAAGATCTAATATCTCCACTATATATCCGACCTTCCACTAATGGTCCGTTTACCTTATATGAAACATATTATAAGTATATCACAAAAATAACAAGAAGTCAAAGGAACACCATTATTTTTTATGGATATGGAAGTGCATCTACCAAAGATTCAGAACATTATTGTAAGTTGGAATAAGTAAGACTTTTTAGGAAATGTAGAAAATAAGCAGTTGTTTGTAAGAGAATTGGGGAAGTTTCTAGCATCAAAAGGAATGACTGTAATATTTTCAGCAGGTGATGTGGACAGAGAAATAGCTGAAGCAGCAATAAACAAAAGGTATTTAAAAATATGAATTAATTATATTATAATATTTTATTAACATATAAATTTTATTTATTCCACTAAGGTGAAAGTGAGCCATCTGTCGCTGTAATTGGAAATGATACTGACATCTTAGTCTTATTGATAGCAGTACATCATGACGAGAAGAACATACCCCCTTATTGTGAGTGGCGATTTTATTTGCTGTCGATAGTCGATAGTCTGGTCGTGTCGATTTTTATTTTGTATTGTCTAATTATATCGCCTCGTCTAAAAAGTATTGCTATATCCCATTTCAAATTATATTACATTTTAGACTAATTGTGGGTCGATTTGTATGTGATTATGTATGGTGATTTTAATAGACAATTATCGATAAAATTGATATTTTATGGCGATTACATTTTTGTTCGCGACAGACACGAATTGGGTGCTTTATTTTCAATTAAGCAGTTAACTTGGGCTGATATTTGGTAAGCACATTCAAATTAGTGGTCTGGATGCAATGTTGAATGGCCATATTTTCATCTGGGATTTTCTCTAGCACCCCTGAATGGATTGGGCTGATATTTGGTAAAAACATTCATTATAGTATTCACGCCAAATGTAAACAGCGCCAATATTAATAACAACACCTAAACGGAAGTATAATACTCAATACTGCATCTACGAACATTTCTCGTGTCTACTATATCTACGAACATTTCTCGTGTAGCTAAAGTAATCCAAAGCAGTTTAAAAAAAAATAAGTTTCCTGGGTACGACTTGATCACAGTTGAAGTGCTACAACAACTTCTAAAAAAAGGTAGAACAATGCTGACTACTTTAATTAACGCTTCTTTTAGGATCAGATATTTTCCAAGTATATGGGAGTTTGCAGAAGTTATAATGTTACAAAAAACCGGTAAGCCTGCCCACGTAACTAAATCTTATCGTCCAATATCATTACTTCCAAACCTGTCTCAGCTGGTAAAAAAAGTATTCTTAAAACAACTGAAATCGTTAATAGAAAACAGCAAACTAATTCCGGACTATCAATTTGGGTTCAGGGAAAAACATTCCACAATAGATCAAATACATAGATTAACAGCTGCAATAAAGAAGGCACTGGAGGAAAACAAAATATGTTCAGCGATATTTATCGACGTCGCACAGGCCTTTGACAAGGTATGGCACGCTGGGCTTATAAAAAAATTACAAAATATCCTACCTTTGCAACATGTGGAATTCATCACTTCTTACCTAACAAATAGACACTTTCAAGTCAGACTTGAGTAAGAATTAAAGCAGTATCCTGGGCCCAATTTTGTACTTTCTGTTTCCAAAACAAAGTTCTACGTCAAAGTTCCTTGGTACACGTCCGTAACAAAGATCTACACAGGGACCTGAAAATAAATCTAGTAGAAGACGAAATCAACAGATTCGCTATAAAACACCATGCTAGGCTTTTAGCCCATACCAACGTAGAAGCATCAAAATTATTAGATAACAATAATGACATACGTAGATTAAAAAAAGGAAACATATAGATTTAATATAACACCAAATTTATGTTTAGCTAACCACTGGGTGATCTAAAACGTTCTAAAAATTAATAGTTTGATGATTTGAAAACCAAACTTCTAGTTGGCCACACGTGACCAGTCTCAGTTTTTATCCGACAAAGTTCTTATAAAAAAAAAAAAAATACATACATATTACTACTCAATTTTAAAATTCAAAATATATATTTTTTTTTGACAACTAAAGAAAATTATATATTGATTTCATTACTCACACAACTATACAGATAAATTCAATTCTTATTTGTTATAATCCGCAAATCCGCCATATTGAAATCCACCCCAATTTGCCGTAAAAACTGATAAACAGATGGCGACATCATCTTTGGATGATTTGCGGATTACATGCGGCTAATTTGCCGTAAAATGGATAATCCTGCTATGGTAGGGCAGTTAAAGTAGTCATTCGACAAGATAAGACATGATACATTAATTTAAATTTTAAAATCCAAAAATCTAGACGAAAATGGCATCAGAATAATCGAATACCTATACTGGAATCAATCAGCTGTAGTAAATACTAAAGATGGAACAACAGATGAAATAAATATTAAGAGAGGAGTAAGGCAGGGATGCATACTGTCACCAATTTTATTTAACGTGTACTCAGAAAAAATCTTTAATGAAACGTTAAGCGGTCTAACAAACGGGAATTAAAATAAATGGTGAATTGATAAATAATATTAGATTTGCAGATGACACAGTTTTAATGGCAAGTAGCAACAATGAATTACAAAATATGATAGGTGAATTAAATAAATATTGTCAGGAATACGGATTAAAGATGAGTACCAAGAATACTACATGGTGATAGGAAAGAGCGCAGGTAACCATAATATTAAGCTAAACAATGTTACTATAGAGAGTCAGAAGAATTGAGTACCTGGGGACTTGCGTCGAAGCCGATGCAGGAAATAAAACCGAGATAAATGCCAGAATCGAGCAAGCCAGATCTGCTTTTAAAAACATGAATACACTTTCTATAAAAATGAAATAAATATTAATCTAAAATTGAGTATGTTAAAGTGTTAAGTATGGTCAAAATTATTATATGGAGCAGAGACTTGGACCATGAAGAAGAGACATGGAAAAAATTGAAGCATTTGAAATTTAGACCTAACGAAGAATGTTAAGAATTTCATGGCAAGACCGAGTAACCAATGATGAAGTATTAAGAAGATTAAATAAAAGTAAAGATATATTGAACATCATCAAGAATAGAAAATTGGGATTTTTATGACATATTATTCGGGGGGACAAATACATGTTACTTCAAGTGGTACTTCAACGAAAAATAGCTGGTTTAAGGAATAGAGGAAGAAGAAGGAAATTCTGGATGAGCAACTTAATAGAATGGTTCAATACATCATCAGCAAATAAAAGAGATGATGGCCAACCTCCATAGTGGAGTGGTACAATAAGAAGAATAAGTTGTTAAATCGTTGTCCTTATCAATTGCCGGGTCTTGTTGTTTTTATCGAATTGTTGCTTGATCTGCTAGATGTTTCCAGAGTCTGTTGTTATGTATTTGGTCACCTTCTCGGTGTTCGTTTTATAATCTGTTTGTTCACCAATAGTTCTTTCTTGTTCTATTTAAACTATTTGCTCGGCTTCTAATTGGATTGTTCTTGGCTATTTTCTTTTTAGATTCTTCCACAGTATCTGTTGGTGAGAGTATTCTCTTCGCTTTAATTTTATCTTCCTGATTTGCAGTTTCTAATATTTTTGCCAAGTCGATAACTTCTTGCCCTACCACAATTTTGCTATTTTTGATTACAACTTTTTTTTCCCTCGCTCTCAAGTAACTTTTACAACTTCTATTTGTTGAGCTCTAACTTTGCGTTGTAATACATACTGTGAAATCTTTTTTAATGTACTGTGTTATTCCATCTAATAGCTTTTTATTATTTAATATTTCTTCTCTTTTTAAAATTAACTTTGAAAACAACCAGTATTGGCATTAGTTTTCCCCCTGTAGTTGCCTTGATTTTCAATCTCCGTAAATTTAATATCAGAGGCTGTTATATTGATGTTCAGTTCAGAGCTAATTAAACTTGTGATTTCCTTCACTAAGTCCTCGTTTTCCTCTTCTTTCAAAGTGAAAATTAACAAATTATTTATTAGTTTCTTTCGTTTCAGCTGCTAAATTAAATGCGTGCCTTTCAATAGATGATGTTTTTTCTTATAGTAAATTAACTAATGCAGCTATTCCTGCTGAAGTGGCTGGTTGACTCATGACGTTTCGATAATTAATTATAACAGCAAAAATATTAATTGAATTAATTTTTTATATTAATTTACAAAATATATTTCCGGGATATTTATATTACGGGAAACACAACGTTTCACATAAAAGTTTCATATATTATGGGTACCCATAAGTAATCCATTTTTTTTTATATATTAAATTTAAATTTCTATTTTTTTATTATTAAATTATACGTAATTATATTCAAAATTATGAAAAAATAATCTAAAAACATTTTTTGTACCGTTTTTCAGTGTAGCATTTTTTTCAGTGAAGTTTTTACTTATTTATATTTTTTTTCTTCAAAAACAATACGACAGAAGGCACTCACATTTTTCGTGTTGAAATTTAATAATATGAGCTCTTTTATTTTCTGTATACTATTATAATAGAAAAAGGAATAAGGACGATAAAAAATATAGAAAAATATGTATGAGATAGAAAGGGTAAGGAAATATATATTGCTGGTTATTTTAATATATTTTAATAAAAATTTAGAAACTCATATTTGGAATCTTATATTTATTTTCAATTTTGTTCTGGAAAAAATTAATATACTTTATATGAAGCAAAAATTCTACCTGTTTTGGGTTTTTTAAACTAAAGGATTTTAAAGGATACAAATTTCATTTATTTTTCAAATTTCACTTTTGTATTTTTACTTATTTTCGGTTAAAGATCAACGAACTTTTTCGATCGTACTGAAATTATGAATGATTTTTTTATAGGAAATATTGACAATTTTATTTTAGTTTAGAATTTAGATAATTTTATTATGTTTTTTATACCTGATTAATATACCTTACCTTTTTTACCTGACCAATAAATAGTAAATCAAAAAAAAATCCGACTCTGACATACAAATTATCAAATGATATAATTTCAGCTGATTATAATCAGCTTTGGCGACCTAAAGAAATTGTGGCGACCGAAAGAAAGAGAAGTACTTTTTTCTTGGCTTCATAAACACCTTTTAAGATATATTAATTTTTCAATGTGTTAGATAGAGATAGAAAATTTATGCTTCCATATATTACTAATTCGTTGAGTTAAAATATCACACACCTCTTTTAAACTTTTACTTCATCCGCGTGTCCTGAGACGCACATGTATTTTTTTTTCTCTAGCGTTAAAGCTAGAGCCAAACACAAAACTGGCGTTGAAAAATGTATTAATATATGTCAAAATAATTTTGTGCGCAAAATTCGTCGTAATATAATAAATATTTAACAATAAATTTCCCCCAAAACTTATAATTGCCAGTAGTGCCATATAAATTTTCTAGCGCTCGCGTTATTTTTTCAATATCGTTGAAACTCGGCGGTGGCTTTTTTCTTTGTTTATTTCTATTGATTTTCATATGTTGAAACTTTTTTAAAGTTACAGCACAGATATTAAATATACAGATGTCTCACGCCAATACAAAAATTTGGTGCCACTTTTTTCTATTAACCGACAGCTATAAACCGACAAAAAGCTCTGCCTCAACCGACAAAAAAGCTTTTCTCTCAACCGACAAGTAACGTGCTTAAG
This sequence comes from Empis stercorea, assembly GCA_949752835.1. Taxonomy (NCBI): domain Eukaryota; kingdom Metazoa; phylum Arthropoda; class Insecta; order Diptera; family Empididae; genus Empis; species Empis stercorea. Next base: position 44,056,234 of record OX457088.1, read on the forward strand.
CATTTGAGTATTAACCGACGGCCATACAGGAATATTTAAGAAAAAGCTTTTTGTGTTACTCAAAATTATATTACTCATATAATATAATATATCGCAAAAAAATAATACGAAGAAAATATTCAATACATACAAAAATGTGTGTAAAATACACCTATATGTATTTATTCTATTATGCGTCACTATTTCTAATATTCTAATATTTCTAATTTAAGGAATTTAATTTTCAATTTTCGGCTTTTCAAAGTAAGTATATAGATATTTTAGGGGCATGTTAGTTTTTTATTTTAAGGTGTATTTTTTAAAAAATAACTGTCTTGTCGGTTAAAAGTGGTTTCATGGAAAACCCAAAGACGAGATAATTAAAAATACAATTTTTTTGGAATATTTTAAACAAAGAAGTTGCAGTTACATTTCGCAGAAATTAATAGGGAAAAAGATTATGTATTTTCCTTTATAAATCAGGTACCCTATGAATTGGCCTTTCTCTCTATTAATCATAATAATTTTTATTTCAATTTCAAAATTAAGAATGGAAAGTAACTGCAGTTAAATTATTTATTTACGATGTTTAATTTTCAGAAAAAAAATTTTTGAGTAAATCAAACATGCCACCAAAATATCTACAGTATACAAAATCCGTATTCGTACAGTCTTATTTTAAAGAGAAAAGTGTGTCTATTACTGCAAATATAATGCAAAATTTTCTGAAAGAAATTATGAATTACATTAATGTAACATAAATTTAGAGAAAAAAAACGAATGTACTTTTCATTTTACATTATTCAATAATTATTTACTAATAAATTAAAAAATGTCATAAATAAAAAATGTACGAATACGGATTTTGCATACTGTATATACTATGAAAAGCCGAAAATTGAAAATTAAATTCTTGAAATTTGTAATATTAGAAATATTAGAATATTAGAAATAGTAGCGCATAATAGAATAAATACATATGTGTGTATTTTGTTACACACATTTTTGCATGTATTTAATATTTTTTCGTATTATTTTGTTTGCTCTATTATATTATATGAGTAATATAATTTTGAGTAACGCAAAAAGCTTTTTCTTAAATATTCCTTTGTATGGCCGTCGGTTAAGACTAAAATAAGTAAGCAAGATACTGTCGGTTGAGAAAAAAACTTTTGGCGGTTAATAAAAATAGCTTTTTTTTTTGTTAAAAATCGTTTCTATACATCACTTTTTCCCATATACGTGAGACATCTGTATATTTATTATTTGTGGTTACAGCTAAAGCCAGCGCTGGCATAAAATACACAAATTTCGTGACGACAGGGTAACGACAACTCTTAATAGCTTGCCTAATACCATTGATTTTAAATAACTAGATAAATCACCGACGCTGCTTACTTTCCTCAACAGATACCGCCACATACACCATTTTCAGTCATTTGAAAAATAAATTAAAAATATGTGAGCAGCAAAATAAATTCTCTCTTTCAGTGAGAAATTTTTTTATGTACAGCCATGGCCAAAATAATGAGTCCACCTATAATTTGTCTAGTTCCATAATAATAGCTTTGCTAGCTGACCCCAAAAAAATATTATTACTAAATACCTCAGTTAGCCTTTAATTTTAGGTACTTCCCCCGGCCCCTAATTAGATCTTGGAATTGAAAATCTAATTTTTGTAGATTTTGGTATGTAATATTTTTAGTATCTAAAAGTGAAGAGTTAGTTTTTGGTGTGTTTTTATTTATTTTTTTTGTGAATTCTAATATTTAATAATTTTCAAAACGTTATGGGAAGACGCGGTGATTTAAGTGAAGGTGAAAGATCACAAATAGTCCTTTTAAGGGAATAGCGAAAAAAGTAAAATGTTCAAAGTGGGCTGTTCAACGAGCAATTAAAAATTACGAGGAGACTGGGTCATACAAAAGTAAACCAAAAACTGGTCGAAAAAGAAAAACGACTATCCGCGAGGATCGTACTTTGAAGAATCTTTCTTTGAGAGACTGTAAAAAACGTCTTCAACTTTGGCTGCGGAGTTTAATCGGCTAGCAAACTCAAGCGTGTCAACACGGACCGTAAGGAGACGCCTCAAGGAATGTGGACTGAAAGGCTGTAGTCAGAAAAAAGCCATGGCTGTCACAGGCCAGCAAAAAAAAACAGGCTCATATGGGCGAAAAAATACAAAAACTGGACAGAGGAGGATTGGTTAAAAATAGTTTGGTCAGACGAGTGTAATATTAAGGTAAGACATCATACATCAAATCGTCGTGTGAGAAGCGAATTGTCGTAAGCGTTAGATACGTCAATTTGAGAGTATTGATACAGGAAGATAGAAAATTTAAGTATCTATCGCCCTGTGTTCAGACGGATTCGATCCGAGAATATCCTGGCTACTATTTAATTGAAATTCTAAATTGTTGTAAGTTGTATTTACCTAAATTAATTATTTGCGAAATGTTGTATACATTTTATACGGTATTTTGGTGGTGTAGCGTAGTTCATAATATAAATTGCAAAATGTTGTATATATACTTTAAGAACAAATTTTCTACTATAAAATTCCAATTATGTTATATTCAAATTGTTGTATCTTTGTCATACGACAATAATATAAAAATAAATTACAATACAAATAAGTTGTTCTAATTATTGTATGTTAACTATACTACATTTTGTTGCATTTACAACCTTCTGAGATTTTTCCATAATTCTAAATAAAAAATTAAATTATCGTAAAGTTTGTGGTGCATCACTAAATTAAACTATAACAATCCTCTAATTCTATTTGAGACCAAAGTAATTACTGTTTTACATAGCTAAAGAACCCATCTTTGTAATAGAGTGTTAATTTAGTTGAGTCATAATATTATTTATTGAGATAAATGCATTTAAAGGCCTCAGAAAAAAATTCAAAAACTTAATATTCATTTATCTCGGAACTTCATTTTTGCAGTTACGACAATTCACTTCTCACACGACGAAATTAACAATTTGGTATTATTTATTTTAAAAAATGCTTACTCCATTTAAAAAATTAGCAGAAAATCAATTTTGTAAAAAACAATCTTTTTCCTTTATGGTTTTCGGGAGTTCTGGGGCAGTACATGTGCGACGTAGGATTGGAGAAGCATATCGTCCTGATTGTCTGGCTCCTACCATTAAATTTGGAGGTGGTAGTATAATGATATGGGGATGCATGGCTGCAGGTGTTGGAAAGTTGTTTTTGTGTGAAGGCAGGATGAACAGCGAAACATATACTACCATGTTGGAGCAAGTTTTGGAACCATCGATAGCACAAATTTTCACAAACACGCACCGACCAACATATTTTTTTCAACAGGATATTGCTCCTTGCCACACATCAAAAAATAGCTTGACATGGTTACAAAACAAAGGTGTGCCCTATTTAGATTGGCTCCCACAGTCACCCGACCTGAATCCCATTGAACACCTGTGGCCAATAATAAAAGAGAGGGTCCGTAACTTAAATTGTTCTTCAAAAAAAGAATTGGAAGAAAAAATCTTTCAAGTATGGCAAACCATAACGCCGCCTGATTGCAAAAAATTAATAACCAATATTCCAAAAAGGATCATGGCGGTTATTAAGGCCAAAGGTTGTTCCACAAAATATTAATTTATTATTACATATAACTCAATAAATATATACCATAAATTATGTCTTTTAATAATAATAAATCAAAACTTTCCTAAATAATTATGTGGGCTCATTATTTTGGCCATGGCTGTATATTCCTTTTTTGCGTTTTTTGTTGTTTTTGTGGCCTCGAGAATTTTTGTTTTGCTATATAAAGAAAAAAATCATTTTGAGACGAATAGAAAAATTCAATGTAGGGATTTTTTTTATTTTTTCATATTTACGTTACAGAAAATTATTATTTGTCAAAAAAATTTATATAATGAATGCTTATTATTTGTTTTACAGGATTTTTTATTTTACTTTATTAAAAAAAAACCTTTAAAATAATAATTTAAAAAAAATATAATCTCTGATGGGGATTGCACCAGGATGTTATTTTTCATAATTTTTTCATATGAATATACGAAAAAAATTAATTTTGTCTTATGAATGATAACCATATAACCCTGTAAACAGGTGTATGTATGTGTATATAAAGTTCAAAATTAAATTAATTTTATTAAAAAAAATTTAAAAAACAAAAAAAATTTAAAAAAATTGTCTCTAACGGGGATTGAACCAGGATGTTATTTTTTATAACTTTTTCATACAGAAAAAAATTATTCTTGGCTTACGAATGACGATAATGATAACCAACCATATTATATGAATTGAATATGTATGTATATATAAGGTTAATGAACTTTAAGGTTCCTATGGATATAAATATATGGTTTTTTTATTTTGTTTTATTATACGTGCATTACAACATTATTGTGGCAGATTTTTTCCTATTCGCATGTCCATTTAAAATAATTTCGAACTGAGGACTTTATTTCTTGCGTTCAAATTAATAAAGATACATCCAAATATACACACATATTCAATCAAAACCAACACTACTAAAAGCCCTGATGTACGCATATATCGAAACCACGAAAGTAATCAGAAGTCAAAAATTAGCTAATATCAAATTTAATGGCGGTATAAACAGACGCGAGCAAAAGAAACAATTTAAATTGATATTTTGTGTTAAATAATAAGATATTTTTCTTTCAAAGTAGTGTAAATTATAATTTAATAATTGTAGATTTGTTTTATATAAAAAAAAGTGCGATTATTTGGTTTTTATTTTTGAGATAAAAATTTAGTGCAAATTTGATATAGACAAGAAATAAAATTTATTGCTGGAATATCTTAATATTTATTAATAATATTGTGATATTTATTTGTTATTTATTTTTTAGTTAATAATTAGTGTGATAAAGGCAATTTAATATAAACTAAATAAGTGTGCAAATTTGTGCGTTTTTTTGATTTTTTAAGATAAATAATGCCTCGACATTGTGTGGTACCTTATTGGAAGTCCAATTATTTTTCTACAGAACCATCGATTCCAACTTTTGATTTTCCTAAAGATCAGGATTTAAAAGATAAGTGGACAAGCGCTATTCACAGAAGTGACTGGCAGGCAACAAAATGTTCTGCTGTTTGTGCGATTCATTTTCGAGAAGAAGATTATATGAAACGCGAAAATAATAAATTTCATAAATTAAATGTATAGGTACTAAATACTGCGGATAATTTTTCCAAATTATCCGCAGTATTTAGTACCTATAGAAAATATTCAAAGACTGGATCCATCAAAAAAACTTTGTTTTACACAATGAATGTGTAATTTCATTTATATTTACAACCTTCTGAGATTTTTCCATAATTCTAAATAAAAAATTAAATTATCGTAAAGTTTGTGGTGCATCACTAAATTAAACTATAACAATCCTCTAATTCTATTTGAGACCAAAGTAATTACTGTTTTACATAGCTAAAGAACCCATCTTTGTAATAGAGTGTTAATTTAGTTGAGTCATAATATTATTTATTGAGATAAATGCATTTAAAGGCCTCAGAAAAAAATTCAAAAACTTAATATTCATTTATCTCGGAACTTCATTTTTGCAGTTACGACAATTCACTTCTCACACGACGAAATTAACAATTTGGTATTATTTATTTTAAAAAATGCTTACTCCATTTAAAAAATTAGCAGAAAATCAATTTTGTAAAAAACAATCTTTTTCCTTTATGGTTTTCGGGAGTTCTGGGGCAGTACATGTGCGACGTAGGATTGGAGAAGCATATCGTCCTGATTGTCTGGCTCCTACCATTAAATTTGGAGGTGGTAGTATAATGATATGGGGATGCATGGCTGCAGGTGTTGGAAAGTTGTTTTTGTGTGAAGGCAGGATGAACAGCGAAACATATACTACCATGTTGGAGCAAGTTTTGGAACCATCGATAGCACAAATTTTCACAAACACGCACCGACCAACATATTTTTTTCAACAGGATATTGCTCCTTGCCACACATCAAAAAATAGCTTGACATGGTTACAAAACAAAGGTGTGCCCTATTTAGATTGGCTCCCACAGTCACCCGACCTGAATCCCATTGAACACCTGTGGCCAATAATAAAAGAGAGGGTCCGTAACTTAAATTGTTCTTCAAAAAAAGAATTGGAAGAAAAAATCTTTCAAGTATGGCAAACCATAACGCCGCCTGATTGCAAAAAATTAATAACCAATATTCCAAAAAGGATCATGGCGGTTATTAAGGCCAAAGGTTGTTCCACAAAATATTAATTTATTATTACATATAACTCAATAAATATATACCATAAATTATGTCTTTTAATAATAATAAATCAAAACTTTCCTAAATAATTATGTGGGCTCATTATTTTGGCCATGGCTGTATATTCCTTTTTTGCGTTTTTTGTTGTTTTTGTGGCCTCGAGAATTTTTGTTTTGCTATATAAAGAAAAAAATCATTTTGAGACGAATAGAAAAATTCAATGTAGGGATTTTTTTTATTTTTTCATATTTACGTTACAGAAAATTATTATTTGTCAAAAAAATTTATATAATGAATGCTTATTATATGTTTTACAGGATTTTTTATTTTACTTTATTAAAAAAAAACCTTTAAAATAATAATTTAAAAAAAATATAATCTCTGATGGGGATTGCACCAGGATGTTATTTTTCATAATTTTTTCATATGAATATACGAAAAAAATTAATTTTGTCTTATGAATGATAACCATATAACCCTGTAAACAGGTGTATGTATGTGTATATAAAGTTCAAAATTAAATTAATTTTATTAAAAAAAATTTAAAAAACAAAAAAAATTTAAAAAAATTGTCTCTAACGGGGATTGAACCAGGATGTTATTTTTTATAACTTTTTCATACAGAAAAAAATTATTCTTGGCTTACGAATGACGATAATGATAACCAACCATATTATATGAATTGAATATGTATGTATATATAAGGTTAATGAACTTTAAGGTTCCTATGGATATAAATATATGGTTTTTTTATTTTGTTTTATTATACGTGCATTACAACATTATTGTGGCAGATTTTTTCCTATTCGCATGTCCATTTAAAATAATTTCGAACTGAGGACTTTATTTCTTGCGTTCAAATTAATAAAGATACATCCAAATATACACACATATTCAATCAAAACCAACACTACTAAAAGCCCTGATGTACGCATATATCGAAACCACGAAAGTAATCAGAAGTCAAAAATTAGCTAATATCAAATTTAATGGCGGTATAAACAGACGCGAGCAAAAGAAACAATTTAAATTGATATTTTGTGTTAAATAATAAGATATTTTTCTTTCAAAGTAGTGTAAATTATAATTTAATAATTGTAGATTTGTTTTATATAAAAAAAAGTGCGATTATTTGGTTTTTATTTTTGAGATAAAAATTTAGTGCAAATTTGATATAGACAAGAAATAAAATTTATTGCTGGAATATCTTAATATTTATTAATAATATTGTGATATTTATTTGTTATTTATTTTTTAGTTAATAATTAGTGTGATAAAGGCAATTTAATATAAACTAAATAAGTGTGCAAATTTGTGCGTTTTTTTGATTTTTTAAGATAAATAATGCCTCGACATTGTGTGGTACCTTATTGGAAGTCCAATTATTTTTCTACAGAACCATCGATTCCAACTTTTGATTTTCCTAAAGATCAGGATTTAAAAGATAAGTGGACAAGCGCTATTCACAGAAGTGACTGGCAGGCAACAAAATGTTCTGCTGTTTGTGCGATTCATTTTCGAGAAGAAGATTATATGAAACGCGAAAATAATAAATTTCATAAATTAAATTTATAGGTACTAAATACTGCGGATAATTTTTCCAAATTTTTCCAAATTATCCGCAGTATTTAGTACCTATAGAAAATATTCAAAGACTGGATCCATCAAAAAAACTTTGTTTTACACAATGAATGTGTAATTTCATTTACACAATTAATGTGTATTTGTTTTACTCGGAAATAGCGACGATTTAGAATGCAATATTTCTGTCCGAATTAGTATTAATAAATATTTAGTAGTAAATGTTATTTTACATTGATCCGAAGTTCCATATAATGATTTGCAATGGATTTTGCCAAATACATCTTTTCTGTTAGTTTTTTTTAATTATATTTAATTTATTTTTTTATTTAAAACGTCAAGAAGACATATTTTTTTGTTTGTATTTTTATATATTTATGGAAATACTTACTACTTAAGTTAAATTCTGGGTAATTTACCCAAATTTCTACATATCAAAAATGATTTTTTAAGGAATTTGTTTATTTTTTCATATGAAACTTCTGGACTTATATGTTGTGCAGTGTGTTCCAGTATATGTTGTGCAGGAGTATTTTTTTGTATATTATTTTTAATTTATTAATATTTAATTTCAGATACAAATAACAATACGCATTTCTGTGCCAATTGATCAATTTGTATATTATCAATAGACATTATTGAAGTAAAAACACATCCAATTAATTATTAGAAAAGCGTATTATTACATGTATCTTAAATAATATAAATGTAAATTATACGTAATTAAATTTTTTAAAAATAATTCATTACAAAAATTTTAAATTTAGTTTTAAAATAACTAAAAAAAACAATTTTTATCAAAGAAAAATTATATTCCATATTAAATTCTCTGACGATCTTTTGGTATGTATGTGTTAGTGCACAGACTTTATTCAGGGATTTTTAGTAGTGTTGGTTTTGATTCAATTCATATAATATGGTTGGTTATCATTATCGTCGTTCGTAAGCCGGGTCTAATTTTTTTCATATATTCATATGAAAAAATTATGAAAAATAACATCCTGGTTCAATCCCCGTTAGAGACAATATTTTATTTTTTATTTTGACAATAATTTTTGACAAATAATTTAAAAATTTTTTAATAATATTAATTTAATTTTGAACTTTATACACATACACACCTGTTTACAGGGTTATATGGTTATCATTCATAAGACGAAACTAATTTTTTTCATATATTCATATGAAAAAATTATGAAAAATAACATCCTGGTTCAATCTCCATCACTATATTTTTTTTAAATTATTTTTTTTAAAGGTTTTTTTTTAATAAAGTAAAATCAAAAATCCTTTAAAACAAATAATAAGCATTCATTGTATAAAATTTTTTGACAAATAATTTTCTGTAACATAAAATATGATAAAATAAAAAAATTCCCTAAATTAAATTTTTCTATTCTTCTCAAAATGATTTTTTTCTTTATATAGCAAAATAAAAATTCTCAAGGCCATAAAAACAACAAAAAACGCAAAAAAGGAATATACATAAATAATTTTCTCACTGAGAGAGAAATGAAAAAATAATATTGTTTGTAAAAGCGAAACATGCGCCCTCTGTCACCCAAATATAACAATATTTTTTTTCAAATGATGATTTATCTAGTTATTTAAAACAATGCTAATACCTATACAACAACACTTAAAATAGTTCCATCCGTTGAGTCCTTTATAAGTATAATGGGCTCAAATATGATTTTGCTTTTTTTCAAGGTCGAATCTGAAAATGGTGTGTAGCTCGATTTGGTGACCTAATCCAAGAATACAATATTCCATACAATATTGCTCTTCAAATACTACCGCAAAAATCATGGTTTACCATCGATCACAAATTTCATGTCAACCCTATTAGTGTCAAAAATGCATAAATATATTCAGTTTTTTAAATGATTCGTCAAAAATTTCAACAATAATTTCTTTTTTAAATTTAAAATATGTAACTATGCAAAATTTTACAGTATATGCAGATCGAAATTAACACAATTTTCGTGAGTGTACTGTATGTATACATATATATTTATTCAAACACTTTGCAGTGCAGTATGTATAATAAGTTGAAAGTAGTATAAATAAGATATATCGTGAAATACTTAACATGATTTTTAAAGACTTAATTACTTGATTTACTTTACTTAACTAACCTTATGTCGCAATTGCAATGGCTAATTGTGTACATGCGGTAATTGAAAAGATTCCATTTAGTAGACATTCCTTGAATATTACTCTTACAGTGGTCGTGCTTCCGACAGCATTTATCAGCTTGTGATGCACCTCCCAGTTCATTATATGTGTCTGCATTATGACCTTTTCCACACCATTTCGTATTGGGTGCTATTAACAAGTCAGAAAGACTTCGTTTTTTTCTAATATTAATCAAAAAATATAAATTAATAATCAAATAATAAATTTAATTTAAATAATAAAACCTAATGTTGCAAACTATAAATTAATATTCATATACACATTACATACTAAGAGATACGAAAAAGCTATGTTTCGTTGACTTTTGTTACATGATTTGCAAAAAAAGTTCTTAATCCATGGAGTAGAAATAATGTAAAATGTCATATATTAATCTCTTGTGTCCTAAATATTTGTAAGATACTTTTAATATATAAGATGCTATAGTATATTTTTTATATTTTTTTGGAGATGGTACATATTATAGTATACTTTTGCAACAAGCTATGTCCATTTAAGTGGGTTGTCTGAATATCTTTCTGAATATCTGAATATCGTTATACTTTTCACTAAATTTATCTAAATTAATCCCCAAAGTGATTATTTTGCTGTCTGCCCTACTAAATGAAACATGAAACATTTTCTGTTTTGTCTACTGTTAATGAAACCCAAAATTTTAGTTCTTGTATCAAGTATCTATTAGAATTCGACAATTAGACTACACAGAACTAATTAATTATATATGTTAATACTTCTTCTTCTTTTGGCTCAACAAACCGATGTATGCGTATGCCTAACTTTACCTGACATTATATTGCAAATAAAGACTTATTAGTTTTCCTGACATTATATTGCAATTTAAGACTTATGATAAAATTCTGTGTTACGGAGAAACTATTTATTGCGTCAAATTGTTGCTAGCGATCGGACTCGACCGTTAGCATTTTTTTCCTAGTCATAAAATTCACATTGCTGTATATTTTTTTATCGGTATTCATTTAAAAACCTGAGTCAGCTTAGAACTACATCAACGAATCGGCTCGGAATTGAACTCACAACCGAGGGTTTTTTAATGTAGTAAAATTAACTTTTACTATTATGTTCTTTATTATTTTCCAAATAAAACACTATTTTTTATATTTTAATAAACTTTTTATTTATTACTATTATTTATTTATTTAATGTTAAATTATTTCTTTTAATGTTCAAATTATAATTTAAATTATGTTCATTTTATTTTTAACTTTCAATTTCAATTTTAATTCTTATGTAAATTTAAACTTATTATATAAAACTTTATTAAATTTACTTTTTTTTTAATAAAAATTCTAACTATTAATTTTAACAACTTTTACTGAATATTATTATTAATTACTTAGTGTCTTCTTGACACCCAAATTAAACTTAATCTTTTTAGTTGGTGTCTTCTTGACACCCAAATTAAACTTAATCTTTTTAGTTGGTGTCTTCTTGACACCCAAATTAAACTTAACTTTTACTACCAAAAAACAGCTATTTTATTTGGTTGAAGAGCTTTTTGGTTTTCCAAAATATCGCATGCGATATTTTGGTTAGCCAATCAACTCTTCAAAATTTTGTTCTAATTTAATATTTAATTATTTTGCAAAATTTAATTAATAATTTTATTTTATTTCAAAATAATTTAGTTAGCTGTTTTTTTGGTTGTGAATTGAAGTACTGGGTGCTTCAATTCACAACACCTTCTCTCTTTAGAAAAAATATAGGGATCGAAGTTTTTACTTCGAACACTATATTTTTAAAAATAATATTATTTTGAATTTTTCCATTATAATTACATTATGATTGATAATCTTTTTTTATTAAAGATTTTTTTTTTTTTAAATTGTTTATTACTTAAAAATAATATAATAGATTTTTACTTAATTCTACAAATAATTTTATTTAGATATTTTTTTTATATGTACATATATATATGTATATATTTTTTTTGTAATGATAAATAATTAATTTACTATCATTTGTATAGTATTAATAAATTTTCTGTTAATTTAAAATAATATGAAATTTTTGATTTTATTCTTTATTTATTTGTTTCTTCAAAAAATTTTATTTTATTATATTAAAAAATCAAATTCCTTTTTTTTTTGTTTTAATTTGCAATATTCATTTTTGTATATTTTTAAAATCAAATTCCTTTTTTTTTTTAAATATTTTAATTTAATTTTTATTTTGTATATACATTTTTTTATCAGGTTTTTGAATATTTTGTAATTCTATTATTTAGGGAAATTGAAATTAAGATTTTTATTTAAATTATTGGACATAGTTAATTTTAGTGGGAAATTAATAGGTAAATTTTAAAATATATTTGTAAATAAAAACTAGTGAGTTTAATATACTAAAAATTTATTAAAAAAAATTTTTTTTTTTTATATGAATTTTGTGTAGGGATCCCTCCCCTTTTTTTTGTGGAACTCTATATACGTATATCTTTTTTTTAAATTTCTTTAAGTCATTTTTATAAACCAAAACTAATGGTTTTCTTTCGTTTTTTAAAATTAAAATTAACTCTTTCTTTTATTTTTGGTATGTTTTGGGGGTCATTGCGTAGGGGTTTTATTTCAAAATTTTGAATAGGGTTCAATTTTACTTCTACGTTTTCAATTTCTACATTTTCCGTGGTTACATTAACTACACAAACAGTTACAGTATTATTTTTACTTTTTACCAAACAATTTCCTAAAAACACGCCTGGTTTTATTTGTTGCGCTTCACAAAAGAATTCTCCCTCTTCCGTTGTACGGAGACTGATTGCCTTTTCCATGCGGGCTGGTACTATAATTTTCGATGATTTTATTATTCCATTAATTTCCATTTTTTCACATTTAACATTATTAGATTCAAATTTATATTTTTCTGTTGGTACTTCTTCAATTTTATCCTCCATTGCAATATCAATATTATCCGTTTTAATTTCTTCTTCTATAACACTTTTATTTAAATCAATTACTTCATTTTTTATAAAAAATTCGTCATTAATATTTTCATCATTTACCATTTTCTCTCCTTCTACGTCATAATTAACTTCATCATTTACTATTTTATCTCCTTCTGTGTCATTATTATTATTTTTCTCCTTATTATCTTCATCATTGACTTCAATAACTTCTGCATTAACTACAATAATATCCTCCTCTCCTAATTTCTCCTCCTTTAATTCATTACTATTTTCACTTAATAACTCCTTAGTTTCTACTATAACTTCTTTATACTCTTTTACTTCCATAACTTCATTATTTACCTTAAAACTCTCCTGTACTTTTTCATAAATTTCTCGTAATTGCTGTATCTTCACCGCGTTTAATTTATTTGAATCTTTAATACAATGCATATTTATTTTTTCATTTTGTTTTTGTGAAAATGGAATATAAAATTCCGAATTATTTGTTTTTGTTTTTGGAAATTGTAATTGTTTTTGGGGTCCTAAAATATTACAATTAGGGGACAAAAAATTGTTCCCTAAAATACCATCAACTGGTAACTTAATATCATTATCTGTAACTTGGAAATCGCATTTAAAATTTTGCCCTAATAAAAATTTACCCTCACAGGAACCTAAAGTGGAGCTCACATTGTTTATTGAACTTGTTTGTACCTTATTATCTGTACATATTGGTGTTCCTTTTTTCAATGTTGAATTTTTTATTAAACTAACCTGAGCTCCTGTGTCTACTAATAACTTTACTTTATCTGTTTTGGCTATATCTAAAGCTAATTGAACTATAGGCTCCTGTAAGGTGGTTGTTGTGCCCTCCGTATGGAATGAGCTGGGCTTTTTTAGTTCACTCCATTCTCGTTTCCCGAGACTAACGCCATTCTAGATTCATAAGATTGACGTGCTTCGCAATTTAATATTTTATGGCCTTCCCTTGCACAACATTCACAAGTGGTTTCCGTGTTGGTTACTGTTAAAACTCTTTGTGGGCTTGCTCCGTTATTCCCTGCACGTGGTTTTAAACAATTAGCGGATTCGTGTCCGTAAATTCCGCAATTGGTACAATGTTTTACTTCCTTATTTAAATGAAATTGCATTGTACAATCTCTACTTATGTGGCCTTGTTTACCACATTTGAAACATTTTATAAGAGGATTTGAATTAGGTCCCCTGTTAGCAATATTTGTATTCCTAATATTATTATGATTATTATTATTACTATTATAATTAGATTGGTAGTTATTTCCGTTAAACATACTACCATTATTATTGTTCAATCTATTAGGGGTCTTATTATAGTTATTGAACGGGGTCTTATTGTTATTAAAATTATTATTATTATTATTTGAAAATTGCTTATAATTATTACTAAAATTGTTGTTGTTGTTGTTGTTATTTAGATTTCTACTCCCAGCGTTAAAATTATTGCGCACGTTATTATTATGCTGTTGGTTGTTCCTAAAATTATTATTATTGTTAAAACTTCTCTGATTATTCCCATTACCAAATTTGTTGTTGTTGGGTTGTTCCGTTTGTAGCCCATTTTCGTTTAATTTTTTCATCAATGTCGTAATTAATGTCAGCATTTGATCCCCTACGACTGCTTGATTGTTGCTTGATGTATTAGAACTTCCAATGCCGCCTAAATTTCGAGTTTCGTTCAGATATTGTCGAGCTGCTCCTGTAGAGACTCGTAAATTTTCCGGATTTTTAAATAATAGATATTGTTTTAACTCTGCTGATCGCAGTCCTCCCAAAAACACTCTCTTTGCTGTGATCTCCATCTCGTTTATCAATGCTCGTCCCTCGTTGTTATATCTCTCATTTACCCTGTTCCGATACGCGGCCAATTTTTCGGATATTCGTTCTCCAAAAAGTTCTACAGTTTCCGTTTCATATTGGTACATTCCCATAATTTCTGAGGCTAAAGTAGCCATATCTTTACTTTCTATGAAACGGTTTCTTAAAATATCCTTGTATTGTGTAAAATTTTCGACGTTGGCATATCTAAAGAGAGCGTTGGCCGCACCTGTTAATTTACTTGTAATTAAAATCCGTAAAAGTATGCCTTTTTGCTCATCCCTCGTTAACTCGTATGATTGTTGAGCCAACTCCAGAAAATTGTTTAGTTCGTTTTCAATGTCCAACCCTACACCTGAAAATGTTGGAACGTGTACCAAAAATGTCTTAATAATTTTTTCAACCGGTAAGAGCGTTGGTTCCAAATGGTAAGAGTTGTCATTAGTGAAATTTTCCGCGTTGTACTCATGTTGTACGGGTAACTGACGTGGTGGTGGAGGCGGAATAGGGGTCGAAATTAACCCTGATGGTCCTGGCCTATTCATCGTTCTGTTACTAAAGAAATGGGGGTCATTTATTGGATTCATTTCGTTGGATTTTTTAATATTTAAACTTCTTCTTTCCGTTTTAGTAATAATCACTTTATTTTTCCTTGCTTTTTTAGGTCTTCTTATTGGACCAATTCTATTATATTTTACCCCGGATCTTAATGTTCTAAAGCTTTTTCTGTTTTCCGACACTCTATCTTCCTGCACTTGGTGTAAAAAATCAGAAAAATTGTTTTTATTTAAAACTTCTAAATTTGGTTCTTCTTCTATATTTTCGATGTTTGTTTTAGTTTTTTCGTCCGAATCTTCAAATTCTGGACTTGAATTTAGAAATGAAAAAGTAGAAATTCGCTTCGAAAATTTTAAAATAGATTGCGCTAAAGTTGGGGTTTTTGATTTATGCGACATTAGTTTCCTTATTAAAAAAAATTACAACAACAACAATGTATATATGCCCTTTTTTATATATATTATGATTTAGGGGTCATAATTTTATTAAATTTCAGTAAAAAGTGAAAAAAAATTTTGTATACTTATTTTTTTTAGGGGTCGAATTTTTTATTCTGAAAAAATTTTAAGCTCGAAAATCATTCCAATTTAATAAAATTATTTAAAACAAAATATTAATTTTTATTTATTTTATTTTTATTCCTGAATATATGCAATAAAAAAAAATTTTTCGACATAAAAAAAAAAATATAAATTCCCTAACTCCTAAAATTATGCAATAAAATTTTTATTTAATACCAAAAAAATTTTTTAATAAATTTTCATAATATGAATGCTTTTATAAAAAAAACGCGCTTTGTTCTAATGAAACTTACGTACGTCATTTAAAATATTAATATTAATATCAATTAAGTTGACTACAATATTTTATATAAAAATGATCAAACGTATTTTGAAAATATATATATATATCCCTTTATATATATGTATATATAATTTTCGTCATTACGAACAAAAAAAAAAAAAATTAATGAAATTTTGATATAAAATGTAAATTTAGTATAATTATATTTTAGGGGTCGAAGAGAAAAAAAAAAGAAATCCAATTCAATATAGTTATAAAATTTTATTAATACCTTTTTTTTATTTTTAATTTTATTATAAAAACCAATCCAAATTAAGACGATGAATATATATAATTTTTTTTTTTTTAAATTTTATTATTATAGGTACTTCTAAAAGTTCACTTTTTTTTTAAAAAACCCAACAATGTTTTATTTATCTCCTAAAGGTATGCAATGATTATAAAATATTTTTGTTAAGTAAGTTTGATAAAAAAAAATATCTTGATTGTTTTGCAATGGTAAATTGAAATTGCGGTTAATTACCTTTAAAAAAAAATTTATTATAAATTTTAAAAACAAAAAATTACGAAATTATTTATTTTCAATAAAGAAAATTCGCTAAATTTTAATTATAAGTATGTATGTATATACATTATTTTGTCATAAGAGGACAAAAAAAAAAAAATTTTTTTAAGTTATATAGGGTGAAAAGAAAAATATTGGGTAACAAAGAAAATTTGTATCCCAATTTTTTATTATTACATAGAAAAAAACTTTATACCAGTTACTTGATTTTATACAGCCCTGAGTTAACTTAATACAAACTGTGCATTTGTATTTTCTTTACACAGTTTTAGTATAAAATCAACGAACCCTAGTATTTTTATAATTAAATTCAACACATAATGCCTTTCATTGTTTTTATTACCTTATATATTTTTATACACTACCAAGTATAAAATTTCAATGCTAATAAAAATTTAGGCAACAGAAAAAAAACTTTATATAATTGCTGAAAACGCACAATTATTATAATGCAACGAAAAAAGAAATATGTATATACATATGTATGTATATATGGTCGACTTATAGTAAAAGAAAACTTATATAATTGCACCATATGTATTAATGTGTGCTTTGTTGATATGCATTTATTTATAATATTTATTATATTTGTAAAAAAAATTAGGGTAACTATTGGGAAAGGTTGGGGAATTTGTTTAACAAAAAAAAAATTATATACAATTTATATATATCCATAAAACTTTGTTTACAAGTTTTGTTGGATTTTACAAAAAAAAATATGACCTTTTTTTTATTTATAGGAATTTGATTTTTTGTATAACTTTTTTGAAAAAAAAATTTTTTTTGATAATTATTTAAGATTTAATTTGATACATTTTGAATCCGATTTTTTTTGATAATTAATTAAACAATCAATTTGAATTTTTAGAAATTTAATTTGAAAAAAAAAATGTTTCTATGATTTTAAAAACTTCCTTCTTTTTTTTTTTTAAATAAATATAATAATTTTCCTTAACATTTTTTGACTTACATAGTAAATTTGTTGATTTTATTCTTCTGTTGTTGTTTTTGTTTTTCACTGCCTTCGTTGATACTGCTACTGTTGTTTGCTGATACTGCTACTGTTGTTTGTTGATACTGCTACTGTTGTTTGTTGATACTGTTACTGTTGTTTGTTGATACTGCTACTGTTGTTTGTTGATACTGCTACTGTTGTCTGCTCTGTTGTTATTTGATCTGATTTTTTTTTTATTTCACATTTAGTATTTAAAATGTATATTTTTTTAACAAAAAAAATTAATTTTTGTGTAGTTTTTTTTATAAAAAATCGAAACGTTTTACCGCACACAAGTTTTTTTTTGGATAGGAAACGTAGTTCCTATCCTGTCCGCAGCGCCAATGTAGTAAAATTAACTTTTACTATTATGTTCTTTATTATTTTCCAAATAAAACACTATTTTTTATATTTTAATAAACTTTTTATTTATTACTATTATTTATTTATTTAATGTTAAATTATTTCTTTTAATGTTCAAATTATAATTTAAATTATGTTCATTTTATTTTTAACTTTCAATTTCAATTTTAATTCTTATGTAAATTTAAACTTATTATATAAAACTTTATTAAATTTACTTTTTTTTTAATAAAAATTCTAACTATTAATTTTAACAACTTTTACTGAATATTATTATTAATTACTTAGTGTCTTCTTGACACCCAAATTAAACTTAATCTTTTTAGTTGGTGTCTTCTTGACACCCAAATTAAACTTAATCTTTTTAGTTGGTGTCTTCTTGACACCCAAATTAAACTTAACTTTTACTACCAAAAAACAGCTATTTTATTTGGTTGAAGAGCTTTTTGGTTTTCATGCGATATTTTGGTTAGCCAATCAACTCTTCAAAATTTTGTTCTAATTTAATATTTAATTATTTTGCAAAATTTAATTAATAATTTTATTTTATTTCAAAATAATTTAGTTAGCTGTTTTTTTGGTTGTGAATTGAAGTACTGGGTGCTTCAATTCACAACAATATGATTTTTTTTAAAATTATTTGAAGTTTCAATTAAAAAATTAATTTCAATACAAAACTAACCCTGAGTGTCGAAAAAATATAAAAATGGCAGTTGTCATTTTATTATTCATCACACCTTGTTTTTTTACATCATGCTCGTAAGTATATTAAACTATATTAATATTAAACAAAACAAAAAGTCTACTAAGTTTAAGTATCTCAAACCTAGGTTAACTTTAACCACAAACTAATAAACTCTATACAGACAATTATATTTGAACAAAAATTTTGTCATGATTTTCTGGCTCCATAAAGAGAATAATTATATATTCTGGAAAAATGTAGAATGAAAAGTAGAGAAATCCGTTTCTCTCTTTACTTTTTGTTCTACATTTTCTACATTTTTCCAGAATATATCATTTTTCTCTTTATGGAGCCATATATAAATATAATTATAATATAATTGTATGTATAGAGTTTATTAGTTTGTGCTTTAACGTAGGTTGAAAAAAATTAAATTAAATTCTTTATGTTAATAATGTGCCAACAAAACTATACTTAAGACTAAAAATATTACAAATTACAATAAATTACGCTTGAATTGAAATATGAAATAGCATGTAAATGTAGAGAAAGATCAACAGAACCTGCGTTGTTAAACTTGACCAGTTAACTTTAATAATTCTATTAATAAATCAAAACAAATCTTCTATATTCATAGATATGGTAGATCACTTACTAGATTGATTATAAAAATTTATTTAATGATCAATACACAGTACTAATATACAAGTTTTAACTAGATAATTTATATATGATTAATTTATTTCTTATTTACAGAAGCGAAAGAATAGTCAGAATTAAAAGCTACCCATATTAGTTCATTGTTTTCCATAAGGATCTATTTTGGGTCGTTTCAATACATTTTGATAGAAATTTCTAAATAAAGTAGTTAGACAACTTCAACTTAATTTATTCCTCCATCAATGTAACAGTTACAATTTTTTTTTTGCTACTTAAATCTAAAATTGAGAATATTATATGTCGATGAGGAGATACTCATCACAATAAAATAGTACCAATTTTTAATAAGCAAAACATGCTATTCGTATTATTTCTGAAGTTACTTAGGTGTTTACTTCCTACTTTTGTTCTTTTTAAAACTTGTGATTCTTCCTTTAAAACTGTATTTGTATACGATTTTGAACGTATTTTTTAAAATACTGGTTATTGTACATTCAGAATATTGGTAACTGTACATCCACAGTTAATAATTACAATTAAAAATTCAAGAAATTTTGTATTTCTACTTATTTAAAATACATTTTTTGCACTTCTTGAATGTTATGCTATTATAATACTTGCTTTTTCTCTAGCTACTTTTCCGAGACCTTTTTTGACGATCCTTTTTTCAAACCTCTTTCGTGATTTTAACATCTTTTTGACACTAGAAGTGTCCAAAAAGACACTAAAAATGACACTAAAAGTCCTGAAAAAAGGGTTGTCAAAATCACGAGAGCCTTGCAAAAAGGCTCGTGAAAAAGGGGTCTTAGGGTAAAACTCATAGCCGCGTTTAGAGATAGATAATTTTTGTAGGACAAAGATAGTACAATTTTATATCGATTACAGATGACAATCTATCTGATGAGCTTCGTTGCTGGAGCGAAATATATCATAGTAGCCATTGTGCCTTAACGGCTGGACGAACTGACGGACTTATTACAAAATATGTAATAAAGACCAAATTAGAAATAAATTTAAATAAATGGTTTTTACTTTTATTTCTAACAAAACATACTATTTTGCAATCATATTCAAATTCACTATATTATTACTGTTATTAATTATTATCATAAATTCATTATTATTATTATTAATTTAATAACATTTGTTATTATGTTTACTATTAATTTTATTCAAGTTTTACTTTTAAAATTCATATCAGTTATTAAACTAATTTTAATTGAACTTTATTACACAAAAACAAACTAAAAATTAAAAGTCGTCTAATTGATCTTCACATTATTGGGATAATATCTATCATTCAGGGTTATTTTCTCATATTGATGTTGATTAACATCATATCTAATAATAATCCCCTTCACAAAAATCAATACGCATACCAAGCAGGCAAATCCACAGAGATGGCTCTTCTAAATCTAACGGAAAAGATTGAGAAATCACTAACAGCTAAGGAAACGGCTATGGATATTGAAGGGGATTTAACAACACTTCTCATAGGTCAATGATAGAGGCATTGAGAAGTAGGGGAGTAAGCAACGCAATATGTAGATGGACTGAATCCATAAACTACTAGATAAGCTACAGAGGGCAGGCTTCGATTGTCAATGATATGCAGATGATCTTGCAATAATCATCAGAGGCAAATTCGAAAATATTCAATGTGATCTTCTACAGACCGCACGTGGAATAGTACAAAGATGGTGTGAAAAGGAGGAACTAAAAGTCAACCCTGATAAAACCATAATCGTCCCATTCAACAATAAACACAACATGGCCCAACTGAGGAAACCAATGCTGTTTGGGAAAGAAATAGAGTTTTCTGAAGAAGCAAAATTCCTAGGAGTGACACTGGACCGTAAGCTAAAATGGAACGTGCACCTAGAGAAAACTCTAAGAAAAGCGCAACTCTCATTGTGGACCTGCAGAAGGATCTGTGGGAAAACATGGAGGCTGCGTCTAAAAATAGCCAGCTGGATGTACATGTCAATGGTACGTCCAGTTATAACCTACGCAGCGGTGGTTTGGTGGCGGAAAGTATCCCAACTAAACATCAGGAAGAAGCTCGAAAAACTACAAAGAGTGGACTGCCTGAACATCACCAGGGCAATGCAGACAACACCAACGGTTGCGATGGAAGTCCTGCTCAACTTGGTCCCTCTACATCTAGCAATTGAAGAGGAAGCCAAATTCGGAGCGCTGAGAATACTAGGATCTAGTAACACGGACACTCAGAAATTAAAAAGTCATCCCGCAATCATCCAAGCAATTAGCAACATACCGCATATAAATATGCCGAAGGATGATTGTAATATAATTTATGATTTCTACAAGCCATTCAAGGTAATGTTTCCAGACAGGAATAACTGGGAAGACACCCGACCCTCGGAAACAGAGCTAGAATGGTATACAGACGGATCAAAGACGGAAGAAGGTGTTGGATCCGGTGTCTACGGAAAGAGGCCAAGGTGTAATATTTCAAAAAGCCTAGGTACCCTAGCAACAGTCTTCCAGGCAGAAGTTTATGCAATACAAATATGCGCGGAAGAAAACCTACGAAGAAGATATAGGAATAAGACGATAACGATCTTCTCGGATAGTCAAGCGGCTCTAAAAGCCCTAAACTCTAACCAGCTGAAATCGAAGCTAATAGGCGAATGCTTAAACACGCTAAAAGCTCCAGCAGCTAATAACAGGTTAATTCTCTCGTGGATTCCGGCTCATGTAGGATTCGACGGAAATGAAGAGGCAGATCTCTTAGCAAAAAAAGGCGCAAGTACACCACTCCTCGGTCCAGAACCATTTTGTGGTGTACCACGATGCCTAACTAAATTACAAATCAAAACTAATACTTTTCTCTTTTTTACAGATAAATGGAGGAAAAGTGAAGGACCCAGACATTCGAAGCACTTCATACAAGGCCCATCGAAAAAGAAGGCAACAATGTGCAGTAGAAGAAGAACCAGAACTCTGGTGGGCTTCCTGACTTCCAGAAGAAGAACCAGAACTCTGGTGGGCTTCCTTCTAATGTGCAGTAGAAGAAGAACCAGAACTCTGGTGGGCTTCCTGACTGGACACTGTGCACTCAGGAAACATCTGCACACATTAGGTCTAAGTCAAGAACGATTGTGCAGATTCTGTGAATCAATAAGCCAACGGCTGCAGTAACCAGGCAGAATTCTGCCGACACGAGCTTAAATCTAATCTAATCTAAAACATCATATCTATTGAATCCCTTTAAAATTTTTACTTGAAATCTTGTAACTCTACGATTAATAAACCCCTTTTAAGCTTATATATTGCAACTCATATCTTCACGATCAAATCATTAAAAAAATTTACAAGTAAATCTTGTAATTCTTCTTAGAATACATAATAATATCTATTGATATTTCATAAAATCAATAATTATCTAAATATAATAGTTAGTTAAATTAATAAAAATATTTACAAGTAAATCTTGTAACTCTTCTTAGAATTTAGAATGCATAAATATTATCGGCTGTACTTCCGAATAACGGGCCCGAGCTTTTAAGATGACGTCATTACATAACGGTACTTTATGACATCAGGACTCCGAATAATGATGTCATTTTAACCGCAAACGCCATCTAGTAGCCGAAAATGCATTGCAAATTAAAAAAAAAAAAAATATTTTTTACATTTTCTGCTTAACGGTAAATTGAGGGATCCAAATTTTTTTTAAATTGTAGCTAATGAAATTCCCTATATTCTAAAAAAAAAAATTTAATTATTTTTTTAAGAAGCCGTCTAAAACTGCAAATTACTAGATATAGAGGTGAATATTTTACCGTTATTTTCATAAGCGTTAAGTGGATTTTTAAGCGTTAAGTGGATTTTTAAGCGTTAAGTGGATTTTTTTTTTATTTAGTTTAGTAGAGCAAAGCTTCAGAATTTTTTTTTAATTCAACTTGTTCTAACAAAAGTCTTCTAGAAAAAGGATATATCGAGATTTTTATTTTTTGCTTCTGTCCTCCAAAGGAATTCACATAAATGTAAATCCATAATATATTTCCGTATACCACCTCGGCATAAACGTCTTTTTAAGTCCATACTTTGGGTATGTGCATTAGTTTCTGGACCTAATTCTCCGAATGGTTTACTGTTTTATGCACACAACCAATTAGATTTAAAGGGCGTAAAAAAATTAAAATTGGCAATAACATTTATAATTTTAAAAAAACACTATACTATAATGGGTTTTCCCTTTTCTGAAAAGTTGCAACTAATAATGGGTTTTCCCTTTTCCGAAAAGTTTTGCAACTAATAATGGGTTAACACTTTTCCGAGTTGCAAAAAAAAATTGATTTTTAAAATATTATTTTAATCCTTTTTCTAGAAGACTTTTGTTAGAACAAGTTGATTTAAAAAAAATATAGGGAATTTCATTAGCTATAGGGAATTTCATTGGCTACAATTTTAAAAAAAATTGGGATCCTACAATTTACCGTTAAGGAGAAAATGGTAAACATATGAATTTTTTTATAAAATTTGTAATGCATTTTTCGGCCACTAGATGGCCTTTGCGGGTAAAATGACATCATTATTCAGAGCCCTGACGTCATAAAGTACCGTTATGTAATGACGTCATTTTAAAGCTCGGGCCCGTTATTTGGAAGTTTCCCCATAATATCTATCGATATTATAAAATTAATAAAAAATTTATTAATAAAATATACTATTAATATTATATACGGCTTTGCTATTACGTAGGAAAGATAAAAATTGATTATTGTAAATATAGGTAAAAAATGTGTCCCTGTTCGATTTTATTAATTTTTTTTTCCTTCCAAGGTTATTATTCCAGGAAAATATATATAAACTTATCATTTAAGTTTTCTGTAATTTTGCTTTTAATTGAACATAATGTGATATGAAATAATATCCAATATACAATTTATATATAGCTCCTAAAAATAAAATCTATTAGAAAAAAATTTTGCCATGTTCAATTTTGCCAAAATTTAGGTGGTAGGGGCCCTAAAAAAATATTACACAGGGCACTGATATATATATATATATATATATATCTTATATTATATATATATAATATTTTATATATATATAAAATATATATAAATATTTATATATACCGTATGAGTAGTTCTCCTGTAACGGGAGAATTTAATGTCCCGATTGAATAAATAAATTCCTATATATAATATCTTCAAATTAAGATGACATTGCTACTCTAATAAGGGCTCTACATATGTACATTATATATTTTTTCAGAATTTTTTGGATTTTAATAGAATTATATTACTTCAAAGTACCTAAAGTTCCTCTCTCTGGTTGTCCTGGATTTTTGTAAATTTTCACAAAGATTGGATTTATATATATTTAAAACATCTAATTTGTCATTAATAAAATATATCGAACATATTTTGGTATAATTTTCTTTTTAATTTTTTTTTGGGGGAAAAGGTATTTTTTGAATGGTTATTTTGTCCCTCGAGATTTTGGTCATTACTCTGCCAAAACTGTAACTTAAAAAAAATTAGCATTTCAAAGAATTTTTCTTCTTACTCTCTTTATTTGGATAAGGTAGGCTCCCTCCATATATTATAATTTAAAATTGTTAGTTTTCTCTTGCATTTAAATAAGTGAGAATTATTCAGTTGCATTGTGAAATTAGTGAAGAAACACGCAGGCGGTCATTCCCTTGACGTTCATTTTAAATTATTTATAATATTTTTTTTAATTTTGGTGTAACTGTTGAACCAAATAAGTGAACTGTTTTTACAGTTAAAACAGGTAAATATAATAATAACAAAATTATTTTGAAAAAACAACATAAAGTCATTACCCTGCTTTCCTTTTTCATGATTTTTTTATGCCAGGGTAATGACTTCCTTAACAGGGGACTGACTTTTTTCGCATTTTGCTAAAAATAATAGTTAAATAATACTTCGGGTATTTTATAGAACTTAAAATAAAAGAAATAAAAGGGATGAACAATTGTCACGACAACAAAATTTGGAAAAGAAGAGAATTGCTGAAAAAAAGGTATTTAGAAATCGAAAAGGATCCAGAGAAAGATAAAATTCAACA
Organism: Empis stercorea; assembly: GCA_949752835.1. NCBI lineage: Eukaryota > Metazoa > Arthropoda > Insecta > Diptera > Empididae > Empis > Empis stercorea. The sequence goes on from OX457088.1 coordinate 44,081,719, forward strand.
AGAAAAAGAAAAGCAAAAATATTTTTAAAAAAAGGAAAAACTTAAAATTAAATCCATTACACAAATGACACCGAGAACACCGAAAACTCAAAGAAAGAAGTGGCGTGCAGCTAAAGCGAAACAACGCCAAAAGCGTTGTTCAAAAGAAAAAAGCAGAACAGGATATTATGGATCAAAATTCACCTCCACAATCTGATAATGAAGCTCAGGCTCAAGTCCTCCCTTCAACTCCTGTTTCGCTAAAATCAGTAAATGCTAGATTGAACCAGCAAAGAATAAAAATATTTTTATTAAAAAAACAAAAAAATAATAAAATTGTTGAATTAAATAAACAAGTAGAAAAATTCAAAAAGAAATATCTACGATTAAGAAATGACAAATCTTTAAATGATAAGACAAGGCCAAACCCAAAATTTGTAGTTCAAAAAATTTTAAATTCATCAACAAAGGAGATTCGAAAAGCTTTGCTTGGAGGTGAAATATTGAAACATCAACTCACCACAAATTTTATGTCACTGAAATCAGACAAATCTAGGCAAATTTTTACAAAGTTTATTACAGGTAAATATCTTATATTTTATAATAATAGATACTAAAAATAAATTAAATTAAATCTTTTATTTTGACTAAAATAAATTTAGGTAAAATAATTAAAAAATATCGGTATCAAAATTATTTAAAAGATTTTTTGAAATATAAAAGAGCTTCAAAGAAGTACTATATGCAAGTTTCACCTTTGCGATATTTTAAAAAATCCAGGACAAATATTTTAATTCATGACAAAATTATAATTTTTTTGGAATCCGACTTAAATTCTCGATTATGTCCTGGTAAAAAAGATTTTGTTTCAAGAGAAGGTATTGTAAAACAAAAAAGATTTTTGAATAAGTCCCCAAAACTTATCCATAAGCAATTTTTAATTGCACATCCAGAGTTTAAAATAAGCTACTAATTTTTTTGCAAGTGCTGCCCGTTTTGGATTAAACGGATGAATATCCAAGATCGGGAGACATGTAAATGTGTAATTCACGCAAATTTTGAATTTTTGTTAAAGACATTGTTTAAGAATAAAATTATCTCCATAAAATCTTGCAATTAATTAATTTCACACATTTGCTGTAAAAATATTACGGTTGAGTGCCTTAATCGAAATTGTGTTAAATGTAAAGATACCGAAATAAATTTCAGAAATATGAGTCAACAAAATCAAATAATATATTATTTTCAATTGTGTAACATAAGAGAAGAATATACAGATAATAAAACTAAAAAAGTGAAAATTGTTAATCGTGTTGAAAAGCAACAAACTAATAGTACTTTATTGGAATTTATTACAAATTTTAAGATAAAATTAAATGATTATCTCAATCACGAACGTACTATATTTCAGCAGCATTTAGTGATGAAAAAACTTAAAAATGATCTATCATTAAATGACTGTTTAATACATATTGATTTGAGCGAAAATTACAATTTAAAATTTTCCGAAGAAATTCAAAGTTGTCATTTCAGTGGTTCTCGACGCCAAGTTACCATTCACACTGGTATAGTTTATTACAAGAATAATCAAAATACTTTGGAAAAAAAAATGCTTTGCCACATTTTCAGATAGCTTATTGCATAATCCACAAGCAAACATCTTGTTGGGTAGTCCATAGGGCACCGTGGGTGGTCGGGCCCAAAAGCGGGTCATGTGGGATCCATCAGAAAAAATCATGTGGGCTCAAATGAAAGGTCTTAAAAGGACATCTACAAAAAACGTTAGTTACTTCGACGGGCATCGGGGACCATGGAATACCCAAAACGCAGGCCCCATGTGGAGGTCCAAATCGTGGGCCATGAGGAGCTCAAACAAATCCATCCCAAGTTGTCAAAGTATTTCAAATGTAAAAATGTCACCATGGTAAATTGCTTTAAAATAAATTATGGGTAAAATAAAATTTTTAATCAGTCAAATAAATAAATAGTTAAAAAGTATGAAATAAAAAATGTAAATAAAAAAAAAAGTTTTTTACAAATACTTTTAATGTCACACACTTTCTTTTTGTTACACATACTTTCCTCTGGAGCTTGAGTAACAGTCAACTATAGTAAGGTCAAGTAGACCTTATCAGAATTAATTAATGGCATTTATATGGAGGTCTACTTTAATGGCATTAATATGGATGGAGGTCTCGAAATCATTTGCTCGAAATTTCGAAAAAAAATCATTTGCTCGAAATTTTTTTCAAAAAACGAATTTTTTTCGGTTTATTTATTTCGAACAAATGTTTGGTTTTCGAGCAAGAGTCAGCTATTAATTAATAATTATATTAACTAATTTTCCTAAGTTAATTATATTAACTAATTTTCAAAAATAAAAAAGCTGCCAAGTTAGAAGAGTGCTTCATATCCCCTTTTGATCCACCTAGGATTTAATGAAACGAAGATTTAATTAAAAGTTATAATCTTTACAAAACTCGCAATGTTGTACAATTTAAAAGTACAATTAAGTTTTTATAAATAAGTACACGAAATTGTACTACTTATATCTTATATACTAAATACTCGAAATGTAATATATGTTTTTATTCTATAAATGTCGAAATTTTTGCCCCTCTGTAAACTGAAGAGGGTTGAAGGTATGTGTCTCATTCTTGAATACAAGGTGTTATATATGTAGTATTATTAAGAAACTTATTTTTAATTTTTCTAATATAGTACCAAAGCCTTTGATAGTACTCTATAGCTTATTTAATGTACACCCCTTAGAAGTTACAAGGTCGTATCAAAAATCTGTCCGATTTCAGAGCCCTTTTAATTCTTAAAAATTAAATTTTCATGCAACATGTATTAATTTTGAAAATATAGAAATTCAAGCGGGTTGATGGGATGGTACTAGTATATTTCGCACAAGGTGTAAAATTTATTACTAGAAAAATATTTATTAATTTTTTTACATTAGCGCCCCACGGTGGGTATGAAGCTTGTTTCTTAAATATAGCCCCTCCTCACAACCTAAAAAGGGTTAAAATTTTGGGGGAATTGGATAACCACTAGCCTATTGCACCTAGTTTATAAGTTGCGAGGTAAATAATTATATCAGCCTGATTATTGAAAACGCACTGCGTTCGAAACGCAAAATAATCCACATTCACTTCCCCACATAATTGCAATTATTGAAAAAGCGTGAATGTTATTGATAAACATTGGTATCACTGAGCTTGAAATTAACATCAGCTGATTGTCATTATAAAATGTTGATTGTCATTATGGTTTTTTTTGTAAATTGAATTCAAATTGAAAAAATTTAAAAAAAGTTATTTAGAAATTTTATTGAATAAAGTTATAATGGATAGTATGGCATTTTATTTTGAAGATGAATATTTTATTGAAAATGTATCATCTGTTCTAGAAAAAAAAATTTAAGGAGTAAAACTGAGGACATAGAAAATTTAAGCGATGAAATGTAAGTTGATATTTACCTATCTTGATATTCCAAAGTAAATATTTGTATTTTTATTCATTTTAAAAATATCAGTTTTAGAAAAAACTTCAGACTGAATAAATCTCCATTCAGTTATGTTTTAAAAAAATTGGAAAATAAAATTCGGCAGGACATAAGATCAAATTCTATTACGCCAAAAATAAAACTTGCAGCTTGTTTGCGATTTTTCGCTGAAGGAAATTACCAGCATGGAGTTGGACAGGATTTCCATATTAACATAGCACAATCAACTTTCTCAAAAATATTAACGGAAGTATTAAATATTTTAGAGGAGGAACTATGCCCGAAATGGATAAACTTAAAAAATTTTTTTTTTTTTTACAAAAGTAGAATTCCTGGAATTGTTATGTGCCTTGACGGTACCCACATTAAAATTATCAAACCAAAAGACAATGAACATTTGTTTCACAATAGGAAAGGATATTACAGTTTAAACGCGTTGATTCTAAGTACTTATTTAATTTTTTTATGTTTTTTAAATTAATTTTGTAAATGTATAGATTTGTGATCAATTAATGCGGATACGATATATCAATGCAAGATTTCAAGGAGCAAATCATGATTCACACATATGGAATAATAGTGACGCGAAAAACTATTTTGAGCAACTATACCAAAATGGTGATCACAATACCAGATTATTAGGTATGCATTAGTTTAAATATTTTAATTTTTAATTCAACAATTTGTATAAACATATTACAGGTGATTGTGGATATGATTTGACTCCGTGGCTAATTACACCTTTTCGAAGTCCATTAGCTGGATCAGCTGAAAGTCGGTTTAATCAAAATCATAGTAAGGACGCAACATAATTGAACGTGTTATAGGTCTGCTAAAATCACGTTTTAGGTGTTTACTTGCAGCGCGTTCATTGCACTATGCACCTGAAAAAGCAGATCAAATAATTAATGTTTGTTGTGCTTTACACAATGTGTGTCTGCATTTCAATGTAAATGATGAAGATAACAGCGAGGATGAATTATTTGAAAGCGATGAAAATATCACTATTAATGATGACAATGTACAAAATACTTACACCAATAATGGAATATTATTAAGAAACCAAATGTTGCAATCATTTTTATAATTATTATAATTTTATTAAATTAAAATACAAAATATTTCATTAACTAAATGATAATAGTCAATAAGCCCCAAAAATTAATATCAATAATAGTCAATAAGCCCCTAGAGGGTGTAACATATACTCAAAATACAATTGATAGCGGCGTGTAGATTGAAGGGTGACGAAAAAGTCTAACGAATTTGTGCGGCGTGCAGTGAAGGGTGACGAAAAAGTCTAACGAATTTGTGTTAAAGTGAACTAGAAAGGATTTTTAAACAATTATTTAATTAAAAGGGTTTTATATTTGGATGTTAATTATTAATGTAAAATAAATAAATAAGAGTAAGAGCAAACTGTTAGAGAATTAAGAACTAAATTAGTGTTACATAAAAAATAAATAAAAAAGTTTGAATTGATAATTTTGGTAGTTTTCAACTCAGGTGTGGGGTCAGAATTCTGATTTGGTGTGAATGTGAATGTATTATTAATATTTGTTTATTTTAGGTTTAGAAAATATTTCATTCATCATCATCATCATCACCGTTCTTATCTTTCAAAAATGGCGTCAAGTTCAGGGTATTGGTTTGAGGAGGATGTGGAAGAAATTAATGAAAATGTGGAGACAGAGGCTGAAGCAACCTTTGCACCTAGAGATGTCAGTAATTCTATGAAATGAACCAATTTGCAGAATTAATGTGCACGCTGACATCTAATATCAATAAAATAACGAGTGCAAGGTCAAAATATACTTTGGGTGCTGATGATAAAAAACAAAACATTCCAAGGTGGATAAGTAAAGTCGAGTAGTTGCGAGAAATATATGGATGGGACGATATGACCACAATATATAGTTGCGGGGGCTGGCAAAGACTTGGTACGAGAGCTAGACATCAATTAATTATACATGGCTTGAGTGGAAGCAAAAATTCAACAAGGCATTTCCGGACCAAATAGACTGCCTATTTGTTAAACGAGATGCTGAAAAGAAATAAAAGGCCAGGGGAAACTATGACCGAATATTTCTATGAGAAAATTGCATTAATAAATGCCTGTGAGTTAAGTGGTACGAAAGCAGTTTCGTGTGTCATAGCAGGTATGGCGGATGTTCAGCTACAGAATGCAGCCTGAGTAGGAAATTATGAGGATCCTGAAAACACATGTAGATTCATTAAGTAGGAATCCGGTTGAAGGTATTAGTGAAATGGACGAACGGTATGTTGTATTCAATTGAGAAAAGCATAGTACCGTTTCATACTATACAGTGGATCATTTGGGGCCTTTTGTGAAATCCACCAAGAAAAATATATATTAATAGTTGTCGAAAGTTTCACGAAATTTATGTTGTTATCAGCGGTGAAATCAACAAAAACTCAGCCATTTTTTGAGTAGAATTATAACGTATATGGTACACCAACACGTGTTATAACAAATAAGGGTACAGGTTTTACTTCGCATGCTTTTACAAAATTTTGCGAACATTACGGAATTAAACATATTCAAAACGCTGTGGCTACTCTGAGGGCTATTGGACAAGTGGAGAGGTTTAATTCTACTATTTTGAGTTGTTTAGCTGCGTCGACGAATGAAAATGATAAAAGATAAAAATTTGAATAAAATTCAATTCGACATAAATAACACTGTTATTTTTGAAAACTGCCACTGAATTGTTGTTTGGTTATAGACGAAGAGCTCCTGCTGATGCACAATTAACGGCTGAAATACAGTTAGATGGTACGTGTGTAGATGATGTTCATCAAATGCGTGAGAAAGTAGCGGAGAAAATTAAAACTGCACAGATAAAACAAAAATCAAGATTTGACAGACACCGAAAAGCAGCACATCGATATACAAAGGGGTGATTTAGTTGTAGTGCGGAAGAATGTGGCTGGAGAGGGACAAAGCAAAAAGTTGGTGCCGAAATATAAAGGGCCATTTAGGGTCAAGAAAGTATTACCTAACGACCAATAACTAAATGGTTCTTTTAGGAGTTTATGTAAGAAATACGAGGACGTTGAGGCGGTGGATAACATGAAGCCATGGGTTTCTGGGAAAAATTTCGAATCGGAAACTGAAACAGAATCTGAAACTGAATCGGCTAAGGGTGAAGAGGACTTTCTAGGATTCAATGAGGAAGAAATCAATCGAGGACGATTGTTAATTCAGGATGGCCGAGTTGTCAGATGCAGAGTTACGATTTTAAGGGTAAAATATGTTAATAAGGTTAAGCTTGTAGGGTTAAATGTAGTAGTAGGCGAAGTAGGCTTATAGGTTTTGACAACGATATAGAAGATATATGGATAGGGCATAAATGTTCCCTCTCTTTTTAACACATTAAAATTTTAATATATTGAAAAATTGTTTATGAAGCCACGATTTTGGTAGTTCTCTTTCCTTTTGCTCGCCGAAGTGTCAAATTAATAATATGAAAAATATTATAACAGCTGATTTTAGATTTACAGGGCTGGCTTATTTTTTCAAGTTTACGAGTCTCAATATAAATTAACAATATTAACTAGCTAAACAAATTACTCTATTTTACTTTCCATTTGTATAATTATCGTTGCGCGACCTAAAATATTCCTTAGGATGCTCTTTACTTGTATTTTTCAAAAAAAAAAAAAATTATCTCCTTAAAAATTGATGCCCGAATTAAAAAAAACCTAATCCGCCCCTAATTTCTCATTTTTATATTTTGACAATTCGGCTAGCAAAAAAAGAGACAACTATACCCGGCGTGGCTTCAAATTTTTATATTTATGCTCTATCCATATATCTTCTATATCGTTGGGTTTTGACTAGAAAATAAAAATTATTTGACTAGAAAATAAAAATTCAAGGAAAACTATAAAAAATAAAAGTAAATATGAATTTTTGTGTATTTATGTATCTACTATACTAAAATTTTAAATAATTTTTCAGATTTCAACATTATTAATTTTGGACAATACCAATACGTTGTTTTTTATATCTAAGGAATTGTGTCCTGTGTAAGGAATTGATTAAGATTTATTTGACTAGAAAATAAAAATTCAAGGAAAACTATAAAAAATAAAAGTAAATATGAATTTTTGTGTATTTATGTATCTACTATACTAAAATTTTAAATAATTTTTCAGATTTCAACATTATTAATTTTGGACAATACCAATACGTTGTTTTTTATATCTAAGGAATTGTGTCCTGTGTAAGGAATTGATTAAGATTTATTTGACTAGAAAATAAAAATTCAAGGAAAACTATAAAAAATAAAAGTAAATATGAATTTTTGTGTATTTATGTATCTACTATACTAAAATTTTAAATAATTTTTCAGATTTCAACATTATTAATTTTGGACAATACCAATACGTTGTTTTTTATATCTAAGGAATTGTGTCCTGTGTAAGGAATTGATTAAGATTTATTTGACTAGAAAATAAAAATTCAAGGAAAACTATAAAAAATAAAAGTAAATATGAATTTTTGTGTATTTATGTATCTATACTATACTAAAATTTTAAATAATTTTTCAGATTTCAACATTATTAATTTTGGACAATACCAATACGTTGTTTTTTATATCTAAGGAATTGTCTCCTGTCTAAGGAATTGAGGAAAATTCCACAAAAAAGTAATTTCCACAAATTCATTTTGTCTTGAGTTTTATTTATTTATTAACGATAAATATTTCGACCCATTACTTTTCAAATAGATGTCATTTTCGTTTTCAAAAATTTTAATCATAAATGGCAGGAAAAATATAGCTGGATTACCAAAGGCAGAAGCAGTTTATTTGCTAAATGCATTTCTTGCAAAGTTGAATTTTCAATATCAAATGGAGGAATTTGTGACGTGAAAAAACATATGATCACGAAAAAACACAAAAAAAATATTGAGGAATCTGCAAGTAATATATGTCTTACATCATTTTTTTCGTCTACTTCAACTTGCTCTTCCACAAAATTTAATCAAAAACAAGCTGCTCCAGAAGCCACTTTCGCATACCACACCGTAAACATAGTCATAGCTACAATTCTGCTAACTGTAGCAGTAATTTATTTTCAACGTTATTTGGTGATTCAAAAATTGCTACAGAGTTCACTTGCGGACGTACTAAATGTTCTAAAATAGTAACTAACATTTTAGCAACAAAATCTCGTGAAATCATTATTCATGATTTAAAAAACAATCACCCATTTTCAATAGCAACAGATGCCTCAAATAAGGGAAACATAAAAATGTTCCCTTTAGTCTGCAGATATTTTTCGAAACACACTGGATTGCACACAAAACTGTTAAGCGTTTTTAATAGCCAGTCTGAAACATCAAAAGATATTGCTTCCTGTTTAATAACAAAAATAAGAGAAAGTAACCTTCAGCCAGATTATATAATTAGTTTCTGTGCTGATAATGCTAGTGTTAATTTCGGACGCAATCAAAGTGTATCGGTTGAATTAAAAAAAATTAACAATGAAATCATTGATATGGGTTGTCTTTGTCACATGCTGCATAATGCAATTAAAAAAGCATCGCATTGTCTAAAATATGATTTAGAATGCATAATAATGAAAACATTTAATGAATTCAGCCATCATAGCAAAAGGATTATGGTTTTGGCAGAATTTTATGATTTCTGCGATATTGAGTATACCGAGTTATTGAGACATGTTCCAACTAGATGGCTATCTCTAGTACCAGCTGTCGATAGATTCTATAAAAATTTTGAAGCCGTAAAAAGTTATTTTTTATCAACAAATTCTTGCCCATGAATATTATTAGATTTTTTTTCAAATGACTTAGCAGAAGCCTATTTAGGTTTATTTTCACACATTGGATCACTGATGCAAAAAGTTATTTTAAAATTGGAAGCAGAAGGTCCTGTAATTATGTATTGAACTTTTTGAACTCATTAATAACTTGAGATATTCTTTAAAACTGAAATTAGATCAAAAAATTTATGGAACAATAGCGAGAGAAAAGTTGAAGAATTGTGACAATGAAACGGAAAAGGATTTATTTAGAACACGGGCTGACGCATTTTTACAGCAAATATTAGTTTATATGGAAAAAAATTTTAAATTTGAAAATAATAGGTTCGAAATATTAAAAATATTTAAGCTGGATAAAATGCTAACTTTTGATGAATTACTGAAGGTGCTTGATTTATTCCCAATTAAAGGAATAGACTGCGATAGCTTGAGCGAAGAACTAGTTCTGCTACTATCAATTTTTGAAAAATTAAAGGACTTAACTGTAGAGGAAAAATGGATTCAATTTTTTAAAGCTTTCCCTGCTGTACCAAATATGGAAGAAATTATCAAATTTGTCTTTGCACTTCCTCATTCAAATGCAATGAGTGAAAGAATTTTTAGTTTGATGTTCCACGCTTGGCGGAAAGACAGAAACCGCTTAAATCTATCTAATATTGAGGGAGAATTATTAGTAAAATTTAATTACCGAAAATCCTGCAAAGAATTTTATAAAGAAATATTAAAAGCTGAAAATTCCTAATTATTAAAAAAAATTCGAGGCAACGAAAAATATATTTAAATTATTTTTTATTAATATTATGTTTTGAAATTAAGCCTTTTTTGTTATTACCTAAAGCTTTGAAATTAAGCCTTTTTTTTTGTTATTTTTTGTAAAATTATGTTTGTGTTAATTATTATTTGCAATTTACATTTAAAATAGATTTTTTTGTTTTGGAATTTAATTCCTCATTCATTATTTTTAACTTTTGTGCTGGACTCAATGAAATAAAAGACTGTTTTATTTATTATATGTGAATCGAATTAAGAAAAAGTTTCTTTTTCAGTGTAACAAATAAGTAGTAAATTTCAATATCAATTCATAATACATTTGATTTATAATACATTTCGTGTCTTCGATTTGAAATACGTTATACATGTATTTGATTCAGAATGCATTTCATATTTCTCATTCAGAATAAATTTCATGTCTTTGATTCAGAATGCATTTCATGGATTTCATATCTTCTATTCGGAATAAACTACATGTATTTGATTCAGAATGAATTTCATATCTTTCATTCAGAATAAATTTCATGTATTTGATTTAGAATGCATTTCATGTCTTCTATTCGGAATAAACTACATGTATTTGATTCAGAATCGAAGATAGGTCATGCAGATAGAAATCAATTCCTTACTGCCTATGACATGCCAATGTAAAAGTAATCAATTCTTTTCCCTTTTGGTAATCCAAAGTGGAATTAAATCGGAATCAATTGAATTAATTCTGAATTACTTCTGAATTAATTCCTTGCCCAACTGGGATAGGTAAATTGTGTGTGTATGTGTGTGTGTGTGTGTGTGTGTGTGTGTGTGTGTGTGTGTGTGTGTGTGTGTGTGTGTGTTTGGGTGAAGCGATTTAGGAGAACAATTAGATCAAGCATGACGGATAAGTTTAGACATGATTTATTTAGTATAGTTTAAGATTGAAATTTACTGAATACATTTGTATATTCACGTTTTATTAATTACAGATACGAATTGATAGCGGCGTGCGGATTGAGAAGCAGTGAAGGGTGACGAAAAAATCTAATGAATTTGTGTTAAAGTGAACTAGAAATTTCTATGTTAATTAATAATGTAAAATAATTAAATAAAAGTAAGAGCAAAACACTGTTAGAGAATTAAGAACTAAATTAGTGTTACCTTTGTATATAAATTTATATATGTAGTAGTCCGACTTCAGTAATTTTTTGTGAAAAATGACCGTGGGAAAAGTGCTAACTAAAATATAGTAAGGACATAAATCAAATTTTTTTGCAAACTTGTGTATATTTGTTATTGTAATTTTTTTTTATTTTCTTATTCTGGGTGCAGAAGTGTAAGGGGGAAGAAAATATATAGAAAAAAATGTTTATTTGCGTATTTGAATAATTTTGAATGAATTTTTGAATTGAATAAGAATTTTTTCCGAATTGCTAGCGATGGTGCCGTAAGGAGGAAGAAAACATGAGATTTTTTTTGTGTATATTGAATTGAATAAGAATTTTTTGCAAATTGCTAGCGATGGTGACGTAAGGAGGAAGAAAACATGAGATTTTTTTTATGTTATGCGTATTCGTATTTGAATATAATTTCCTGAACTAATTTAAGAATTGAAAATATTTTTTTATTTTTCAATTCTTAAATTCATAAGAATATTTAGATTGTTAGCGATTGTGACGTAATGGGAGGAGGAAGGAAATATCTGTGATTTTTTTCTAGAATGAAATCCCAGACGGAAATAAATTTAATACTTAAGCCATGTACTATTTGGTGTAATAATAAGTCTTGACGTCACTCGTGCTTATCAAATTTTTTATTGCTTTTTAAGAAAAAATTAAATATTAAAATTATATATATTATATTATATATATATATATATATTATAGAAAATTATTTTTTTTTATCGTGATGCTTTCATTTTTCAAAGTTTTATTTTTTTTTCTTAAATTTGAATTGGAAAGCATATTATTTTTCGGATCAGTACCAAAATACGATGTTTTTTTTAATATAAAAAACACGAATATTTATATTCAATATTTATTAATTTATTTTAAAGAAAATGGTGATGTGATTTTACTAAATGTGGAATTATAATAAAATTTGTAATTACAATACCTACGACGTAACATACTTGAAAAAATTCATCTTAAACGTAAAAAACGGAATATCAATTTTAATTCAATTCATGTCACATACGAGCCCTACATCAGCGAACCTCGTACGACTTTATATAAACATTAGTCTTTTCATAAACTGTATGCATTTTTTCTAATTTTTTTAAATTTTTTGATAAGTAAATAGTATGACCAGTATGATCTATTTTTTTTTATTTTTTGATAAGTAAATAGTATAAATGGTAATAAATAAAAATTTATTAATTCTAACAAATAAAATAACGATAATCCATTAACAGAAAGTAAATTCAACAATGTTCGTACGATTAATTCTTACGTCAACTCGGTACGTACCATGTGCAATAATATTGTGTTAGTCACCTTAATTACACATTGCAGTTATTAAAATTTTTATGAACAATAAAATTAACCGTTTTTTTTTCAAAATTAATTCTATCTTATAATTGTTTAACATTTTGTTATTATTTGATTATGAAGATGCTTCGTGGTAAAGCAATTAGTTTTGATTTAACCTTCATCCCACCCTTGTGTAGAAAACTACACAAATACCATTTTTTTTTGAATTTTTTTCAAAAACCGCAGATTGAAAAATAACGGTATTTCGTGACTTCATTTCTACCACCATTCTAAGAAGAAAAGATCTATTTCCCGGTTAAAATATCATTCTTAGTTTGTATAATTTTAAAAGTTACGTTGTCTACCCTCGTGTGTAGAGTTTTATACATATGGACTTTTAGACACTTTCAGTGACATTGAGGCTTTTGGTTGTTTGATCGTAAGTGAATAATTTGAATTCTTATTGAATTCACAATACGCATCAAGCAACCAAACTCACGAACAAGCAACCAAAACCTTCAAAAAAAAATAAAAATTCATATATATAGAAATCTACACACGACGTAAAATTTTCTTAGAATAAAAGAAAAAGGCAATGAACATAATAGAAATGATCTTTAAAAATGCATTGAAAAAGAATTAATTTGACTCTTTTTGGTTAATAAAATAAAATTAGAACATCAGCTTTTTTTATTTCAATCCCAAAAAAGAAATTAACCATTGAAAATATACTGATATTTCCATGTGTAGAAATCTAAACAGGAGGGTAGACAACGTAAGTTTTTTTGAGGATGAGATGAAGGTTAAGAGAAAAAATAATAAATAAATTTAAAAATGCAAAATCTTATGGTCAAATAGCTAAAAGTTCGGTACAATATATAATAAAAAATTATAAAGAAACCAAAGAAATTAAAAAAAAAAAAGAATTTTGGTGGCAAAAAGAAAACTGCTGCTTCACAAGATCGCCAGTTAAAAAAAATTGTGCTGGAAAATAGAAGAGCAATAACTTCTGAAATAAGAACACTTTGGTCAGCCAATATAAAAAAGTTTATTTCAACATCAACTTGTCTAAGGCGAATGAAATCTATGGGATATGGATTTTATAAGGTAAGTTCATTGTCGTTCTAAAACAAGAAAATAGTATTTCTACGGTTACCATGTTAACTACAGGCTAAAGCAAAACCTTTACTTACTACTAAACAAAAGAGAAGAAGGTTAATTTGGGAAGAGCACTTAAATTGGACACAGGACCAGTGGAACTCTGTTTTATTCAACGATGAATCAAAATTTGATCTTTCTCTTGGAATTCAAAGACGTCGAGTTATAAGAAATAAAAATGAAGCATATCATTCTGATTGCTAAAAACGTACAGAAACATTTCCTACTGGGCTGATGGTGTGGGGCTGCATGTCAAACAAAGGCGTTGGACAATTATGCTTCATTAATGGAATAGTTAATGCAGAAAAATACCAACAAATTTTAACAGAATAACAGCTGCCTTCAATAGAACTTCGGAATTTCGATCATGATTTTATATTTCAACAGGACGGTGCAAGCTGCCACACTGCTAAAACTACCAAGAAATGGTTACATGATAACAATATAGATTTCCTGGAGTGGCCATCATCAAGCCCGGATATGATACATTCGTCCTCGAACAAAAGATGAATTGCGCGAAAAATTGGCAGAAATATGGTAAAAAATTACACCTGAAGAATGTCAAAACCTATATGAAACTATGCATAAAAGAATTCAATGTGTAATTAAAGCTAAAGGTCATATATATTTTACTAGACATTTCTTTTCAAATTTATTTATGTTACTTTAATATCCTTTTCTAAGAAAAAAAAAAGCCTTTGAAAAATGAAAACATTTGTTAACAGTTGACGATAAAAGAAAATAATTAATTTTCATCCCCATTTATAATATAATATAATAATATATATGTAGGCTTTTTAATAAAAACAAAATAAACGTTTTTAAAAAATCTTCTTCTTTACGTGCCTATCCAGTCTGTATGTTGGCCAACATTGAATTAATTTTATCTTTTGACATTACGGCTCTTAAAAGGTCTAGGGTAGACATGTTGAACCATTCTTCTAAATTTTTTACCCATGATATTCGTCTTCTTCCTCTACTCTTTTTGCCGATTATTTTACCTTGAATAGCTACTAGTAATAATCTATATTTTTCATTCCGCATTACATGCCCTAAGTAACTAAGTTTCCTCTCTTTAATGGTGCGAATTATTAGTGGTTTTGATTGCATTCTTCGCATGACCTCTACATTCGTCACTCTATCCGTCCATTTAATTTTCAAGATTCTTCTATATATCCAACATTCAAAAGATTAAATTTTTCTCAAATCACATTTTCTCGACGTCCACATTTCTACTCCGTACAATAAGATTGGCCAAATATAACATTTTAATAACTTTAATTTCAGCTTTAGATTTCAGCCCCCCTTTGCAAAAAATGTTATTCATGTTCCTAAATGTCGCTCTACCTATTTCTACTCTTGAATTTAGTTCGGCTCTGTTCGAAGCATTGCAATCAATTAATGTACCAAGATATTTAAATTTTTAAATTTTTTCTATTTCTTGGTTATCTAGCTTTAATTTTTGAATCGATTGCTTTTTGCTGAATAGCATATATTTTTTTTTAATGTTCATGCTAAGCCCATATTTCTTGCAGCAACTATTCAGTTCATTCAACATTATTTCTAGATCAGCTAGCAAGGCCGCATCATCCGCAAATCTTATATTGTTAATTAATTCGCCATTGACTTTAATGCCAATATTCATTGTACCGATCGCCTCTACGAAGATAAATTCTGAGTAAGCGTTGAACAGTAGTGGGGATAGAATACATCCTTGCCTCACACCTCTTTTTATTTCTATATTCTCGGTAGCTCCATTTGGTGTATTTACTACCGCCACTTGGTTCCAGTAAAGATTTTCTATGAACTTTATGTCTTTGTTATCCAAACCTTTGTGCTTTAACATTTCTATTAGTTTGTTGTGTTGAACTCTGTCAAACGCTTTCTCAAAATCTATACAACAAGCATGGACTTCTACGTTAACATCACGACAACGTTGAATCAGAGTGTTAAACATAAACAATGCATCTCTCGTGCCTAAGGCGTTTCTGAAACCGAACTGAGTTTCACTAATATCTACTTCCAATTTTTTGTAAATTCTTTCGTGTATTATTTTTAATAAAATTTTTAACGAATGGCTCATAAGACTAATCGTTCTATAATCACTGCACGAAGAAGCATTATTTTTTTTGGTAATGTTGTAAAAGTAGATCTTAAACATTCATCTGGTATTACACCAGTGTTGTAAATTCTATTCAAAACTTTTGTCAGCAATTCAATGGCATCATCATCCAGTAACTTTAAAATTTCATTGGTTATCACATCTGGACCAGCTGCTAGTTTGTTTTTTGATTTTGTTATGGCAGCTTTAACTTCCTCTACCATTATACTAGGACCTTCTGTTGCTGTATAGTCTTGCAAGTCGTACCTTGTATCATTAAATAGTTCTGTGACATACTCTTTCCATCTTTCTAACCTCTTATCTGGATACATAATGATTTCACCATTTTTATCTTTCAAGCTACCATGCTAAGTTTTTCTGAATTTACCGCTAGCTTGTTTTATTTTTTTGTGCATTTGGAAGTAATTGTGTCTTTTCTCTAAGTTTTCGATTTCTGTACATTGCTGAATTAAAAACTTAGATTTTGCCTCTCGAATTTTTCTTTTAATTAATTTATTTATTGCAGTTGATAGTTGATTACGACGGATGTAGCTCTGACGGATGTAGCAGTTGATTACGAATTTTATATTTACTACGCTCATGCATTAGAGTTAAAATCTCGTTCGTCATCCACATTTTTTTTAATATATTTTTTACATCTTGATTTTGTGTTGATAATTCTACTGCTACATCCGTCAGAGGTTTCTTGAAGGTGTTCCACATTTTATTCACGCTTTCTGCTTCGATTATACTTGTTTTATTCTCTTCAAGCTTGTTCTTAATATCATTTTTGAATTTGTCTCTAACCATCATCGATTCTAAAAGAGATACATTATTAATCATTTTATTTTTTACCTTTTTCAATTTTTTCAGTGTGATTTTAATTTTTGCTGCAAGTAAGTTGTGGTCCGATTGTATGTCAGCACTCGGATATGTCTTAACTACTTTGATTGAATTTTTGAAACGAGAATTTATCAAAATGTAATCGATTTGATTTTTTATTACTATATCATCATTACTTCTTGGTGACTTCCATGTGAATAATCTTCTCTTTGGCATTGAACCATGTATTTGAAACAAATAGATTATAATCCACACAAAAATCCACCATTCTGTTGCCCGTCTCGTTTCTAGTGCACAATCCAAATTTACCAACTATTTCACTACCAGTACCTTGCCCCACTTTTGCATTGAAATCACCATGGTTATTAATATATCTTCTTTTTTGACTGACTTTACCAGTTCTTCTAATTCATTATAAAATTCCTCGCATACTGTGTCATCACTATCAGCTGTTGGAGCATATACTTGAATTATATTGATATAATTTTTTTTACTTTTTAATTGCAACAACATTAATCTGTCATTTATCAATACTATGCTCGTTATATATTTTTTAAGTTTCATAGATACCATTATACTAACCCCTCTTCTGTGATCATCATTGGAACCAGAATGCTAAATTTCATTGAGTCTTACTAGACTGAAAGTTATAATAAGAATGAAAATAGAAAAAGAAGCGATAAACAAAATAAATGTCAAAGTAACAAAATAAGTATTGCCAGTATTATTAAATAAGCAGTGTTAAAAATTTTCCGGTAGGTTATTTTATTTCCACACGGCCATACTACAAATCATCGGTCTCTGATGATTCTTCAACAATACTCCGGGGTTTCATCATATCCACAACTGTGGTTGTAAGATTTGGACCATCTCCAACGCCTTGCTTCCTTACTTCATATCGATCATGATTGTGGATTTTGGTTATTACGTATGGACCAAAAACTTATCTTTTAACTTCAAATTAGTACCAAACTGTGTTCTTTTAATAGCTACAGTATCACCAACTTCATAAACAACAGCTGGTTTACATTTACGATCATATTGTTGCTTTTGTTGATTTTGAACTTTAACTATATTTTCTCTCACGGATTCTCGTAACTGGTCTCTGATATAATCGAATTCTACAATAGATTCTTGTTTCAACAACTCAACTAATTCAAAGTCATCTTCATCTCTAAGTTTAACACCAATAAGAGCTTCATGTGGTGATGTATTTATAGAACGTTGATACGTCGAATTTAAATAGCGTTGCACTCTATCAACGTATTTGTACCACTTCGTAGAATCATCAATAGCCAACTTCGACAAAACTGAAATTATAATTTGATTTGTCCGTTCAATTTGTCGATTATTTT
The DNA here is from genome assembly GCA_949752835.1 of Empis stercorea. NCBI lineage: Eukaryota > Metazoa > Arthropoda > Insecta > Diptera > Empididae > Empis > Empis stercorea. The sequence continues at coordinate 44,099,698 of OX457088.1, forward strand.
GGTTTCTATTGGACATATTTTCTATTTAACAGGATTATAATTTTTAATCAAGTTTTTTATCTGTTTATAATATTTAATTGGCACATTAATTGATTCATCTTCATTACCAACATTAATCTTCATAACCTCAAAAATTTCATCAGCAGTATTTCTTTTTAATTTTTCAATAATAACTTCATCTGGTCGCACCATTACGTTAATTTGTGTTAAAAATTCACCACCCAATAATATTTCATAACCAATACTTTGTTGTGGTACAACGTAAAATTTTGTTATATAGGATTCTCCATCAACTAATATTTCATTTATAAAAAATCCCATTGCTTCTACATCTTGTGCGCCAAGACCAGTCAATATTTTTTCAGTTTGTTCCATTTTAATACTTTCAAACTGTTTAACAACACTACTAGTATCAATTAGTGCTTTAAACGTCATACCGTATAATTCAACATTCTTAATCATTATGTTTTTCATTTTTTGAATTTTGTACTATACTAACTTTATCAGTTTTTTTTTCAGGACAATTTCTCGAAATATGACCAAATTGTTGGCATTGATAACATTTTGGACCTTTTCCAGCATTTGAACAATTTTTTGCTTCATGTCCAAAAATACCACAATTAAAACACCGTATTTTGTCCTTTTCTTTTTTAATACTATTATTGTCTCTTTCAAATTTCTTAAATGGTTTTACTACCGATTGTTTTTTTTTTTATTTCTCTTTCATATATTTCAAATTTATTTTTTAACTCATCCAAATTTGTAGTACCATACAGTAACAGCTTCTCTTTAGAATCATCTTTAATTCCATCTACAACATAACAGATTAATGAAAGAGTATTAAAATTTTCAATTTGTCTCGATATTTGCAACATATCATACAAATACGGGTCTAGGCTAATTCACTGTACACAATTCACTGTGGACAATTCACTGTACACAATTCACTGTGGTGACAATTCACTGTGCACAATTCACTGTGGACAATTCACTGTGGACAATTCACTGTGGACAATTCACCACAAATATGGATAGCGTAACATTGTGGTTTGATGAAGCGCGCGCGAATTGTACACCACAGTGAATTGTCCACAGTGACCATGCTTTTAATTCTCGAACATATGACCCACTTTCTGCTTCTGTCACCACAGTGAATTGTGTACAGTGAATTGTCCACAGTGAATTGTGTACAGTGAATTAGCCTAGACCCCTTCTTAATTGTTGAGAGAAACAACTGTGTTAATATGTGATTAGATGCTAAAAATTAACACTACCAATATATTATTAACACTACCAATATAGTATTAACACTACCAATATAAAAGCTATAGCTTTCAATATAAATATAAATTAAATATTTTATTTCTTTTTTAATACTCTTGAAGGACTTACTCGTTTATTTTGTTTATTTATTTTATTTACTCGTACATATGAATTAATTTTTTTTTAATCAGTTTTATTAAACTAAAAAATAAATAAAAAAAAAAAAAAAAAAAAAAAGAAAAAAAGCAGATGGAACCGATGGCCCATTACGTCCTCGTCGTGGTTCCGGGTTAAGCAGAAAGTGGGTCATATGTTCGAGAATTAAAAGCATGGTCACTGTGGACAATTCACTGTGGTGTACGATTCGCGCGCGCGATCACAGTGAATTGTGTACAGTGAATTAGCCGGCTACGATTAAGAAGGTAAAAAGTTTTTATTAATTTCCACAGTGAATTGTCCACCACAGTGAATTGTGCACTTAATTTCCACAGTGAATTGTCCACCACAGTGAATTGCGCACAGTGAATTGTCACCACAGTGAATTGTGTACAGTGAATTGTCCACAGTGAATTGTCCACAGTGAATTGTGTACAGTGAATTAGCCGGCTACGTACAAATACGAACGACAAGTCTCATCAGGATGAATATCATATTCGAAAATATTTTCGGTTCGAACCGAAAATATTTTCGAATATGATATTCATTATACGGAACATTGGTACCATGTAAAATATTCGGATCGAACAACAAGTGCTGCCATTTATTATTGAAAATTTGTTAATTTCACGTCCGTTGAAATTTTTGTCAACTGTCACAGTTTCAAAAAACAAAAACGATTTGTGGTGTTTAGTGATTTTTTATAAACAATTTTGTAAATTTAAATAAATTATGGATAGCGTAACATTGTGGTTTGATGAAGAAAATGGAAATGAACAAATTATTAGAACAAGGATTTGAGATAATTCAAATATAATGGAATTAGAAACCAAGAGGTAAAATTTAAATTTTATTACATTTATTTCAGTTCAAAATTTATTTTTATTTTAGTTTTATAAAAGAATTTCCGGCTCTCAAAAGAATTTCGTTGCTTACTAGCAGCTAGAGAACTCCACTATACTCCGGCAAAAGCTGGTAAATTTTTAAATGTTTTCTGCGCTTTACACACAACATTTGCCTTAAATTTAAAATGGATTTAAGCAATGAATTATTATACACCGAACCACAGATGAAGAATATGATCGTATTAATAATTTTAATGTGAACTAGAAACTAATAATATAACAAATATTGCTAAGAGAATAAGAGATGAAATAAAAAATAGTTTGTAATTATAATTTTGTTATTTTTAATTTCATGTTTGATAAATAAAAATAGATCATTATAGGTTTTTCTTCGAATTATTATTACATTGTCTGCGCGTTTTTTTTCAAAATTTATTTTTACCTCTGAAATCAAGGTTTCTTTTTACCTCTGAAATCCACATATATATAATATCCACAATTAATATAAGAAATACTTACAGTTTTAAAAAAGCGTCCAATCGAATTAATTTTCACAATTGAAATGGTTATCGAATAAAATATTCGTTTTACGGATAATTTTTTACTCATAATCGAATTACATGGTAGCAAAATGTCCGAATTTTCGAAACGAAAACTATATATAAATTGGCATCACTGAAATTTAATTTACGGATATCAAAATTTCCGAAATTCGGATTACATAGTACGAATTGTTCGTTTACGAATGAAATTTTATTCGAACCGAATTACATAGTAGCCATCCAGGCCTTTTGATTCTCTTTTTTAATTTTTCGTGAATATCAAAAGCATTTAATTTAATACAAAATTCTTTTATTATGACTTCTTTAAAAGTTTCAAAATTCACAATACCTCTTTCACATGTCATAAATTTTTTGGCGATTACCTCTCAATAATCGTCTAGCACAAGTTAATTTCAATCTATTTGACCAATCAACAGAATCAGCAATATCCTCTAAATCGGAAATCCATCTTTCAACCGAAACTTCACCACTACCATCAAAAGTGTCTAACGATTCTTCATGTAATTGTGTTTTCATGTAATTGTGTATTTTGCTGCCGTTTTGTTGTTCCAATACCGACAATTCCATCACAAACACATTCATTATCTGTATTGTCTATTACATTTACCGAAGTTGTTGAATCATGTCTTCCACGTATAACTGTTTGTTTCAAATTCATTTTCAGCAGAATCACAATTAGAATTTTTACAGTTACCCTCTTCGAAATCTTGATTTTTTTTTAATGTTCACCTCATCGTTTTTAAGTACGATTTTATTTTCACTTTTTATAAAATCAGTTAATCGCTTTTTTAATTCGTCCTTTGTCCCGATCGTGCTTAAATTTTCCGTAATCAAATGTTCTTTAAGTTGGTCGACCGTCATTTTTTTCACATCGCCAATTTTAATATCCGCCATTATTCAAATTAAATTGTTTATCCCCGTTCAACAATATAAAATTTAATAATCTTTAAACACCACTAATTAAAATACCTTACCGCCATACATATATTTCACGCCACGATTTTATTTAGGTTGAGCCCCAAATTTTGTAGGCTTTTTAATAAAAACAAAATAAACGTTTTTAAAAAATGCTAAATTTTATTGAGTCTTACTAGACTGAACGTTATAATAAGAATGAAAATAGAAAAAGAAGCGGATTAACAAAATAAATGTCAAAGTAACAAAATAAGTATTGCCAGTATTATTAAATAAGCAGTGTTAAAATTTTCCGGTAGGTTATCTTATTTCCACATATATAATAATATCAGAATATACCTAATATCAATATTTAATTTTTTCTGAGCAAGCAAAAAAAATTTATAAGCACGACTTCTATTATTACACCAAATAAGTATTAAATTTATATCCATCAACTCTAACTGTCATTTTACCCCAGATTTGCTGTCAGATGTTGGAACATGAATTCTAATCTCTTTAGGTATCTAGTATACATATATAGTTCGTTGGATGCATACATAATTCAGATTTAGTAACGCCATAGCAGAAATTTACTTTTAATACTGATATATTAATGAATTATTTTTTAACCAATTCTGACAATACCTATGTAATTTGATTAAAAATTGGTTAAAATTCCTAATTTTGACAAGCAAATTCGAAATTTTCACATTCAAATTCCTCTTTTCCAGGCCGAAAATGGTAATTATGTATTTAAAAGGTTTTCTAATATTTCATTTACTCTGAATTATAAATATTCTCAGCACAATATTAGTTTGATCATAAGAGGAGGTGAAACGAACAGGTCGAATTTAGACCTGAGAACATACTGATCACTTTGTTGTTGATATTAATAGTTCTAAACATTATTTTTTCGTCAAGACCTTTTCGTAGATACAAAATCCAAATTTATTTCATTTTAATTTGAATGTTTGCTTGCAAAAAGTATTTTTGTATTCTACCAAGCAAAGACTATATAATACATACATATAGGCTTTGATTCGAAATATGCACGAGCAGACAGACATTCGGATGCTACCCAAATATTCACATTATGGTTTTTGTATTTATATAAGGCGAATGTTCGCATAGTAACAGATAAGAGAATATAGTCTCTTATATTTTTATATTAACAAATTCTTCAGTATAGCATATTTTTAGTGCTTCTTAAAAATACATCATTTTATTTGTGAAATGCAATTTATAATTTATTTGTAAGTTCTATTTTTTATCAATATGTGTGCGTGTGAAATTATATAGTGTCGTAGTACATTATTTTTACCTTTTGATATTGTCTTTTGAAGTTGATCTTTGTTGTTTAACTGAATCATCCACAAATCTCCCGCTCATTTGTTTTTTTCTATCACATTCTAATTTGAGACCCTTTAAATATAATTTAGATCTTATATCAATTGGAATATCAGTAATATGTTGTAAGTTCAGATACGTAATATTTTTATTGTCAAAATTCGAATGTATTTTCATGATATCTGGTATTAGATCATTATCATTAAAAGCTTTACTTTTTTCTTTAAAATTTATAAAGCCGTCGTTATGTAAATTCGTTTTTTTCTTAGAAATAATATTTCCAGGTTTTACAAGTTCTATTTCTTTAAGTAATTGTGATACAAATTTATTTGCTAAATCTTTTCGACGATGGTACTCACAGTTAATTAATTGGTTAGTGTTCGAATATACCAAATTAATAAGGCTGATTCCATCCGATACATTCCAATGAATAGATGAATTTCTGAAATATATCATAAATTACATAAAAAAAAATACTATAAATATTATGTATAAGTAGGATATAGCATGAAAAAGGAGTTATAGATATAAAATGAGGTACACTTTTATAAAATCATCTAATATTATAAACCACTATCTCATTTCAGTGGCGTGTATATTCATGAAATAAGTTCTAGGAATTAAGGCCAAATAGCGATAATTCACTTAATATTGCCTCAATACGCCTCAATAAGTTTTGTTATTTTGAGTCACACAAATTTTTTAAAGAGATAATAATATATTTATTACGACATACAAATGAGACGGTAAGTCTGTACAATATGTATATTCACTAGATACTTAATTATTGCAAAATTGAAAAATTGAAAATGCTCTCAAAATAAAATAAGAAATAACAATTATTAAAATACAATTAGTAGACCAAAAATAAATAAATAAATGAATACAATAAAAAAATTTAAAAAAAATTAAAAATTATAAAAGTTTACAAAAAAAAAAAAAGAAACAAGAAAATTTACAAGGGTCACAAAAATACTAAAGATTAAAATAAGATTAAGCTATATCATGTTACTGTAGTGCTCGAAGCAAAGGTCACAAAATTTATTATGCGATGAAGCACACTTAATAGCAAAAGGTAACTGATTCCATAAGGAAACAATATTAACAAAGAAGGACAGATGACGTAAATGTGTTTTATGTTTAGGAACAATAAGATTAAGTGTTCTGGACGATCTCGCAAAAACAAATTTATTCACTAAGTACACGGGGGTTTTATAAAAAAGAAGCTTATGCAGAAAACATATGTAACGATAATTCCTATAATTAGAGAACACACAGTTTAAGATAGATTTGCTAACATCGTGTATTCTATCGAATCTCCGACGGTTGTTAACATACCTAATACATGAATTAAAGAGTACATTGAGTCTATTCCTTTCACCAACATTCATAGACGAGTAAACAACATCACAGTAAAGGAAGTGAGGTACAATCAGCGGCACAATCAACTTACGTCTAGAAATAAACGGAATATTATCTGAAAATTTCCAAATTTTACGGATAAACTTTACAAGATATTGAATCAATATGATCAGACCACGATAATGTTTTGTTGAATATCACTCCTAGGTTTTTGACTTTATCACAGTATGGTATAGATTTATAGTTAAGTCCAAGCGCTGGTAATTTAGAAGTATCAACATTTTTAGAAAACAGGACAATTTAAGAGCATTTAGTTTAAGTCCATTTGCATTTTACTGTGATGTTGTTTACCGCATCCAGCTCATCATTTAGCTTGCCAATATATGATGCTAATTCGGGAACTGAGCAACTTAACCTTCATCCCACCCTTGTGTAGAAAACTACACAAATCCCATATTTTTTTGAATTTTTTTCAAAAACCGCAGATTGAAAAATAACGGTATTTCGTGACTATTTCTACCACCATTCTAAGAAGAAAAGAACTATTTCCCGGTAAAATATCATTCTTAGTTTGTATAATTTTAAAAGTTACGTTGTCTACCCTCGTGTGTAAAATTCTACACATATGGACTTTTAGACACTTTCAGTGACATTGAGGCTTTTGGTTGTTTGATCGTAAGTGAATAATTTGAATTCTTATTGAATTCACAATACACATCAAGCAACCAAACTCACGATCAAGCCACCAAAACCTTAAAAAAAAATAAAATTCATATATGTATAGAAATCTACACACGACGTAAAATTTTCTTAGAATAAAAGAAAAAGGCAATGAACATAATAGAAATGATCTTTAAAAATGCATTGAAAAAAAATTGATTTGACTCTTTTTGTTTAATAAAATAAAATTAGAACATCAGCTTTTTTTATTTCAATCCCAAAAAAGAAATTAACCATTGAAAATATACTGATATTTCCATATGTGTAGAAATCTACACACGAGGGTAGACAACGTAAGTTTTTTTGAGGATGAGATGAAGGTTAAGTAAAGTTGCGTATCATCTGCATAAATGATACATTTTGCTTCAGACAGACTCTCTGGAAGATCATTTATAAAGAGGCAGAATAGCAAAGGTCCCAAGATGGATCCTTGAGGTACACCACAAGAAACAGGTATCAAGTCTGAAGTAGCACCATGACAAAACACATACTGAAATCAATGAGTTAAATAACTTTGAATAAGATTTATGGCACTTTGATCAAAATGAAATTTGTTTTTTAGTTTTTGGCACAGTTTTAAGTGATTGATATCAAAAGCCTTAGAAAAATCCAGAAGCAAGAGAATAGTACACAGTTTATTATCAATTCCAACCGATATATCATCAGTTAAGTTTAAAAGTTTTGGTACTATGCTTAGATCTAAAATCTGATTGATGTTGATAAAGCAAGTTGTTGTTTACCAAATATTTGCATATTTGGTTATGCATAATATTTGGTTATGCATATTTGGTTATGCATAATAAATTCAAAAGCTTTAGATAAGCTAGACAGCAAACTAATTGGGCGAAAATCTGTTACTTGTGTATTTGATATTTTTGCCACAGAAATTATTTTTGCCACTTTCCAACAATTTGGATAAAGCGACTTAGTTAATATATTGTTGAAAATGTAGACTAGGTGCGGCAATATCACAGGTAACAATATTCTGATAAATTTGATCTGAATTTCATCAGGCCATACTGCCTTGGATTTAATATGCTCAATAGTATCAAACACGTCGTTTACAGTCGTACCCGGCTGTTTCACCGCCGACCTTTCACCGCGGAGCGTTCACCGCGGCCGTTTCACCGCGCGGGTTTTTCACCGCGAATATGTTCACCGCGAACATATTCACCGCGAACATGTTCACCGCGAACATGTTCACCGCGAACATGTTCACCGCGAACATGTTCACCGCGAACATGTTCACCGCGAACATGTTCACCGCGAACATGTTCACCGCGAACATGTTCACCGCGGACATGTTCACCGCGAACATGTTTACCGCGAACATGTTTACCGCGAACATGTTTACCGCGAACATGTTCACCGCGAACATGTTCACCGCGAACAGGTTTACCGCGGACATGTTCACCGCGGACATGTTTACTGCTAACATGTTCACCGCGATATATTCACAATAATTAATTGAATTTATATCCCCACCATTCGCGTTACCCAGAGTCAACCAACGTGGAGGTTGCGGGGATTGTGACAGTTTTTTTTTTGGTTTTTTATAGTTTTTTTTTACTTTTTTTTTGGATTTTTTGTTTGGATTTTTTTAAGTAGTTATAATAATAAAAAAAATTCATTCAATATAAAAATTAAAATAAAAAAAATTATTAATTAATTCATAGTAAAAAAAGAGTTGAAAAATTAAAATTTAAAGTTAGAGGCAATTGCCCGTAAAAAAGCAAGAGGTTCAAATTTATCAAAATCAATACAAATCGTTTTTAAACGATCAGACAATTCAATGTATCTCTTTTTTTCGGCTGTCCTTCATCACCGACAAGGTATTGGGCTATTTGAAGCTCATTTTTGCACTGCTCAGAGTCTAACACATTGATGAAATGCCACAAACTAGGATGGTCTACACTCATTATTCCATTGAATGACCGATTCCAACCCTCTGAATCATTGTTTGTTTGTTTTGCACAAAGCAATGTCAAGTTATGTACATTCCACTCTGAAATGGCGAATTTCCCGGGTTTTCGCTGATTATTTAAGGTGAGACGACCAACGTATGTATCTTCAAAATAATCATAAAAAGATTCTGCACCACTGGGTAACATGTTATTCATGGTATATATGTTAAAATATTCCACTACGTGTTGTGGAGAAACATAAGCAAGGGCAGCTAACATTCTGAAATGCAAGGCTGTCATTTCATCTGTATCATACTGCACTTTGAATCCATGTCTGCAGATATTCCTATATAAGGATTGTTTAAAATGAAAAAAGCATAGGAGAATTTTAACTCCGGAAAGAGCACCTGCAAACGCATTAATTGCTGCTCTTTCAAAATCCAAGTGGACATTTTTCGGAGCCAAATTCGGTTCCATTTTTTTAATTGATTCAACAATTTTTGGTACGTATTTTGTTCTTTATTAGAAAGTAGAGCAAACACTGCGGGTACTACGTGGTCCCTAATTGTGGCATGAATAACGTATAATTGATAAAATAAAGGAGGAGTTACCCTAAAAGTGCCCAGCAAAAATTGTTTCTGATTCTTTCAAAAAAATTAAATTTTCTAGAGTTCCAAATATAAGCATTCGATTTAAAGTTCCATTGTTTTCAGCATCAGTATCATCAGCGCTATCAAATAATAAAAATTGTTTACCTTTTGCTGTTAATTTATATTTATCAGGAATAATTAAATCTTTTACATTAGTTGACATCAAATCGTAGCATTCATTCGCAACATTACGCACCTTACGGATTGACCGTTTAATTGATCGAATTGTTGGCATTTCACCTGCCGCAGCAACGGAAATAGATGAAGCCTCATTTGAAATAATTCTTTGTGTAGAGCCTGGTAGAGAATCTTTGGCGGCATCTTTGATATGTATCTTGTGCTTGTCAGCTGAAAATTTAGCTGCATCTCCGGCATGGCTATGTTCCAGCATTGACCATGTAATTTTACCATTTTCCAAATGCAAATAATCTTTTCTCCAACTTTTCGTTCGTAATAAAAAATATATCCTCCCAACAACAACAAACGATCGTGCGATCTTTTACTTTTTACGTATTCAAATTCCATTTTAAAAATTCACGAGGGATCACGACCAATAAAATAAAATAACTGCACTGTGTGGTTTTCAATATAATCGTTGAGGCGGAATATAAGTGAAGACAGCAAACGTTCTCAAATGAACCTGACCAATTTAAACATTTATATATGCTCACTGTGAAAGTGTTCAGCTGAAACTTTTCGCGGTTAACATGTCCGCGGTGAATCACCCGTGCGGTGAATATGTCTGCGGTGAAAAGTGCGCGGTGAAACGGCCTAGACCCGTTTACAGTAATACAATGAAAAGAGAAATTATTAGAATTGGTACTATCTTAGTAATTTTCACATAAAACATCATTATTATTATTATCATCACTGGTCACATTAACAGGTGTTACACAAAAGAGTTTATTAAGCTCATTAACATCAAAACTTTCTAATTCATCACCAGGCTGTTTATTGTGAATGCCGAAAGTAGATACATTTTTCCAGAAATCTTTCGAGAACAATTTGGTATCTAGTTTTTCTGATAAATAAGTTTTTTTTGCGAACAATAGAGTGGCTTTATTAGCCTTGCGAACTAATAGAGTGGCTTTATTTCTCAGACTAGTGTTTTAGTATATTTCCAAAGATCGTAATTCACAATCCGCTGTGATTTTATTAATTTCAGCATCAAAATAAGGAATGTATTTTGCATTTTGTTTTTTGCATAGTACGAAGCGGGACATGATCACTAAATAGTTTACGAATAATTGTGTTAAAAACAGATATTTGGACATTGACATCAGGTGACGAATACATAAGATTCCACGGACACGTATTGACAACATTGTAGAGAGTGTAGATATCACAGTTTTTATAATCACGAAAAGTAACTTTAGCTTTATCAGGTACTTTTAAAGGAACTTTGTATGAGAAATAGATTAGATCATGGTCACTAGACCCAGGCAATGAGATTTGTCCAAAACAGGAAGCTTTATCAATAAATTGAGTTTATAATGAACATATCGATGAGCGAAGCAGATGTTTTATCAAATCTGGTCTTATATGATGTGTTAAGAAATAGAAAGTGAAAAGCTATTTATTAATCTAAAGAAGGCAGGTTTTACATTATCTAGTTCATACAAGATATTTATATTAAAATCGCCGCCAATTATAATGTGTTCAAACTGCGGAGAAAGTTTTTTAGTTCCTCAGATAAATAATGAAGACGTCCAACTGAAGGTTTACAAAAATACACACAGCCTAGCAGAAATGATTCATGATCTAGTTTTAGTTCAATAAGCTTCGAATATTAATATGGCACACACTCAGTGAGTCCTTAGATTTCAGAGCTGACTTCAAAATAATATTTGGTAAGTTTCCAATCGGAACATCAGATTTGTTGCTATAGGTGCCATAGGTATTGACCATAGTTAAAAACTAAACTAGATATTATCATTGAAACTCCAACCTGAACGGACGTGTTTTAAAATCGCTGTTATTATTAAATAAGTTAATTATAATTAATTATTTTCGATTGTTTAGTTCGTTTACCTTTACTCCAAATTATTTGTGTTTTACTTTATTCTCCCTTAATCATCATAAAAACTTAAAAACCAAAATTTTTTTAAATTAATTAAAAAAATAACTTAAACTCTGTTAAGCAAATGTCTGTAATTTGAGACTTAAAAAAAATATATATATAAAAAAAGAACAACAGCATTTTAATAAAAATTACTTAGAACAACATTTTAATTAATTCCTAAATATTGTGCAAATTATTTTTCGATATTTGAGTTGTTATACAAGAATTTTTTTTTTATTATTATAGCAACAACCTATATAGTGAAATTTAAAAAGAATTTATTTGTAATTCAATAATAATTCTTGACCAGGTAAAATAAACTTATAGTTATTATAGTTACAATTTTCTTTTTTTTGTATTAAAAAAAACCACTGTTAACCTATAACTATGGCAAAAAATTGCGGCAATATTAACTGCTCTATTGATGACCTCACCGCCGAATTGATCATGTGCAAAGGTATCTGCGGTAAGTCATATCATCCTCTTTGTATTGGACTCAGCAGAATTTTTATTGTAATGAATGTAAAGATATTTCACTCTCACATGTCATGTTGGCCATAAAATGCTCACATGTCATGTTGGCCATAAAATACCCATATTAAAAATCTATCTGAGTCGCTAATATCAATGTTGAATGACAATGCCAATATTAATAAGAAAATTATAGGGAAATTGTCCAAACTTGATAATATCGCCAAAAATATCGATATAATAAACAATAATATTGACAATAATAATGAAATAATTATTTCAGAATTTAATAATATCGACAAACAACTTAATAAACTTTGTGATAAGAACAAAAATTTCGACGCCACTCCTGATACATACAACAACAATTTCCTTGAAGTAAATAATAAATTGAGTATATTAAACTCGAAATTTAATAAATATAATTTACCAAAAGTAATTCATAAAGAGGTCAGTTTACTCCAAACTGAAATTACACACACTCTTGATAACTTTTCGGAATTGTTATCAGGTCAATCGTCAAAAATTGATAATATATCATCTCAAAACTTTGACGGCAATTACCTTAAATACATTGATGACATCCAGAAAAACTTAAGCAATGTCACACATGAATTATCTACCACACGCACAACAATTAGTGAAATTTTGGATGAAGTCAAAATTACATCGGGCAAACTCGATAATTTACCTGATTTTAATCATTATAACCAAATTTCCACTCATAATGCAACAATACATGATGAAATATGTGATTGCTTACTTATTAATGAAAATAATCCCGTAATATTAGCAACTGAACCTCAATCCCCGGAAAATATTAATGTAGAAAACAATATAGACATTATTACATTTATTATTGATCAGTCTTGTAAATCTTCTGCACCAGAAATTATACCTATAATTAAATATATTAATAAATTTGGTACCCTTTGGACTCAATCAGAATGGGAAAACCGGCTGGAAAAAATCAATGCACATAATAAAGTATTAAAACTGGCATCAAAAATAAAAAACCTAAGAAAAATTTAAAAAACAAAAAGAATAACAGAATCTGCTAGCAATAATCTTACTGCATACTATATTAATTTAGTAATATTAATAATAATAAAATCGATGGCAATATTAATAAGGAAAAGAAATTGGTAAAAAGCTCTGAAATAGTGATAGTAATATTAATAATAGTAATAGCAATAATAATAATAAGAATAATACTAATATTAGTCACATAGAATTTGTACAAGGACCAACCTTAAAACCAGTCCCATACACAATTTCTATTCCATTAAAACAGTCTAAAGTCATTACTTCTTCAAGCACCAATCATAACAGTCCTAATGCCAGTCCTAGTCCAACTTTCTTAGATCCACTATTCCCACCAAAAGTCAAACATTCTACCACTTCAATAGATAGTTCTGAAAATAGATATTTACTTAGCCGTCTAAGGAAGCGCAGAATCTTTGATGATGTTCGCATGTACCTGGCTTTTCTCCATAAACAACCCCAAGATGTGTGTGTAAATGGCAAGACAAAGACAAGTACACTAGTGGCAATACAACAAGAAGGATTCCCAACAGATCTTAGCGCCCTAAAGTCCTTATACTATCGTTTTCATGATCAGTTAGGGTTCTCGGCTGAAAAAATTGACGAAGATCTTGCCACTTTCGAATCCCATATAAATTCTAAACATACCTCAGAATTGCAAAAAATTAGAGAGCATAAAGAGAAGCTTTATCGTCCCATTTCCCGAAATAAATCTGAAAAAAAATCCTTCTACATTCCCTTTTTCTAAAAATTTCATAAACAATTCTCTTACCACCCACAAAAAATCTTCTATTGATAATCCTTCAAGTCCTCTCAGAATTTTTTAACACAATTGTGGTGGTATTAGAGGCAAATTAAAAAAAATATTTGTTGATGCCAGCTCGAGCCCTTTTGACATCATAATCATTACCGAAACTTGGCTTAATGATTCTTTCAATAACCAGGAAATTCTTAATAGTGAGTGGACCATTTACAGAAATGACAGAGATTATAATGCATCTGGTCTATCAAGAGGTGGTGGAGTTATGATTGCAGTACGTAACTCTATTTCACACTGTAATATATCTACAGTCCAATCACATCACTTCGAACACAAATGCATTAATATATTTATTAATAAAACTAATTTATATATTGGTGCAGTATATATTCCGCCAAATTCTGACGAAAGTATATATAGTGAATTTTGTGATTCATCACAAAAAATTATTGACTCCTTGACTGAAAATGACAAAAATTTTATCTATGGTGATTTTAATCGTCCAAAGCTTCAATTTGTGAAGGATAGGCCATCGGACACTTGCTCCCAGTTAATTTTACTGACGAAATTGATTTTTCCCTTTTTGATTTATTTTATAGCAATGATATTCAGCAAATTAACGGCTTTCCGAACAGCAATGGGAGATGGCTAGATCTAGTTTTCACTAACACATATGACGAAGCAGTTGTTACAACTGCCGACACAACTACCAATCTTTTTTCTAATTCTATGCACCACAGCGCCATCACTATTGAGCTCCCTATGACACAGGTTACGTTTAATAAGTCTTACAACAAAAAAGTTGTATTTGATTTTAAAAACGCTGACTATAAAAGTATCAACAATGCGTTGGCTGCAATTAACTGGGCTGACATACTCTCATCCAATGACCTTGATTACAATTCGTCAGTATTCTATAGTGAGGTTTTCAATATTATAGAACTGAATGTACCTCAAATCGTAAAAAAGGACAAACTTATAGAACCATGGTTAAACAAAGATCTCAGAACATTGCGTAATCATAGAAACAAACTGTATTTGAAAATTAAAAATACTGCTAATCCTGATGCCGAATTGATTTAGAGTTATCAGAATCTGGCTGCTGAATTCGCAACAAAATCGAGAGAATCATATGATAATTACATTAGTAATCTCAGCCAAACCATTATAACTGACCCTAAAAAAATTTTTGATCTTGTCAATTTAAAAAGGAAATGCAATGGTTATCCTTCCACTATGTTTAAAGACAATATATCATCATCCTCACCTAGCGAAATTTGTAATATCACCTAGCGAAATTTGTTTGCAGCTCGTTTCCGTGAAGTTTATCGTCCCCCATCTAAGCCTAATAATCTCTCGCATTCTACAGCTACATTTATAGATTCTTTATCACTAACTTGTGAAGAAATTTTTAATGAGCTACAAAATTTGGATATTGAAAAAGGTCCTCGACCTGATTTAATACCACCCAGCTTTCTTCATAATTGTGCACAACATTTGTCAATACCATTAAATTTAATCTTTAATAAATCCTTATCTCATGGTACCTTCCCGTCTGAATGGAAATCTTCTTTCTTAACACCGATTTATAAAAGTGGTGACAAATGCGATATAGAAAATTATAGAGGGATTGCTTTCTTATCAGCTATCCCGAAGCTATTTGAAAAATTGGTATGTGACAAAATTTCCTCTATAATTAATCCGCTTTTAAATGACCAGCAGCATGGTTTCAGGAAAGGTCGCTCCACTACCACTAACTTAATGCTATTCACTTCCGACATTCTATGTAATATGGAAAAAGGTCACCAGATAGATGCTGTGTACACAGACTTTAGCAAGGCTTTTGATAGCGTTGATTTTAAAAAATAAACTTCACTCTATTGGAATTCACAGGCAAATGTTAAACTGGCTCTTTTCCTATCTCAGTAATAGGAGTCAATTTTTTAGATTCCAAGGACTCATTTCATCTCCTATTAATGTCACATCAGGAGGGTTCCTCAGGGCAGTCAGTTAAGACCCATTCTATTCAACATTTTTATTAAAGATCTTTCAGACTGTCTTAGTGACATAACACATCTTTTCTATGCTGATAACCTAAAATTATATAAAATTATTGCTAATTTTGCTAATACTATCTTTCAAAATAAACTTCACGACTTAGAAAATTTTTTCAAATCCATATGGACAGAATCGAATCTGTTCAAAAACAATTTTTTCTATTTGCATTACGTAATTTACACAACCCGAGTGACTTCACCAACTTACCAAGCTACTCTTACAGACTTAAATTACTCAACATCATTCCTCTTTCCACAAGACGCTCAGTGCTCACATATGCTTCACTTTTGACGTATTGAAGGGTAAAATTGACGTAACTTCTATAATAAATAGAATTAAGTTTAATGACGACGTCAGACGTACCAGACACACTAGCCTCTTAAAAACTTACCCACATACGAAAGAATATGCTAAGAATGAACCAATTTAACAGGTGCTGCATAACGTTCAACTCACACAGCAATAATTTCTCCTCTAACATCTCGAAAGCCATCTTCAAATCTAACCTTATACGCTCCCTTATCTAATCCTAATTAATCTTACACTTATAATTCTATATTTATACGATATTGAAACTATGTTCTTTAAATACTTTTATAAATAAAAATTGTTAAATTCTAGTCAAATATAACGTAAATCTAAATTTTAATTACCTATAATACTTATGCCCGGTTTCACGAGAGTTCTAAAAGCGCTTCTAGTGATTTAGATGCGCTTTTAACGCCAATGGTGTTTCACGAGATGTTAGATCTCTTTTAGTGGCTCTTTTAATTTAGATGGCCGATTTCGGCCATCTAAGCACTAAAACCGCTTGTAAATTTTGCATTTTGACACTTGAAAAAAAAAATTAATTTAAAATTATTATGCTGCCCATACACAATAAAACTTGGTTGTACAACTTGCTTTGTAACCATCAAAATGTTCTAAAAATTTGAAAATTGTATCGTGTTCTACAGTAGAAAATAAAAACAAATTCGATGATTCTAGAAAAAGTTGTGGCGTGTGTGGGGTGGTCTGCCGAGAAGTTGGACGACTAGTTGTACAAGTACAACCAAGTTGTATTGTGTATGGGAAGCATTATAATATAGAATTATAAACATTAAAATTATTTATAATATTTTTAAAACATATGTTTTCAATTGACACTGAACAATATGTTTTTATATTTTTGAGTAATTTTTGTCAAATCGTAATATTTCTCTGAGTAATTTCTGTCAAAATGCAGTTATTAGAATTTTAGTTAGATAAAAGCGACAAAAATCTCGTGAAACTTCAACATATCTAGATGACTTGTAGTACTAAAATCGTTTTTATCTAGATGCGCTTTTAAGCTATTTTCGTGAAACCGTTTTTCGTAATATGTTAAATTATAATAGTTAATATGTTAAATTATAATAGAAATAGAAATAATTCATGTATTTAATATATAGACTTAAGTTTTGTACCTTGTTTTGGTAAATAAATAAATAAATTAATTAATATAGACCTGCTCAAGAAAACCGCAGCCCATGATAATAGCTTATAGACAATAGAATATAGTTCAGCAAAAATGACCCTAGTAAATACTATGACAATTTTGGCAAAATAATAAATAAAATATAAATTAAAAATAAAATATTAAAGTGAGACCATTGATATTAACATAGAGCAAAATAAATTATTTGGATCATAGCAAGTATAAATATTTAAACCTACATTCATAGACATCATTTTAATTATTGGTAACTATATCCACTGGCTCCAAAATTATAGATTTTCGCCTGTCATAAGAAGAATTTTACTATTAATTAATTGACTTTTAGATGTTATCCTAATAGCTTTATCATTTTCGGTCTTAACGATATAGAGATGACCCTTATGGGTATATGATTTGAAAATCCAACCATCCTTCTTTAGTGTGTTAGCCAGTTTGAGTAAATCAGTAGTTTTTTTAGTTAGACTTTCGTTGATGTAAATTCTACTGTTACCACTAAATCCAACATGCGATACATTCAATTGTTTATGTTTCAGGTACTTGGTGAAGAATGAATCTCTAGCCGTCTGCAAGAGAAACTGAACAATAATTAATCCATTCATGATTCGAAATATTGCTGACAGGTTGCTTGAATCACCATTAAATTTTAAGCACTGACAGATTTGATCGAATGTTTCAGTTAAGGTTTCGTTCTTTAATTTTGGAATTCCATGTATGATCAAGTCAGTATTGTGTGATAATCTCTCTAAATGATCAATTCGTTGTTCAATTTCATCACTTTTTATTTGTGAATCAGAATCAGAGTTTGAATTTACTGCCAGTTGTTCAATTGTCTGTTCTACCTAACCAATTTTAGCGTGTAGATCTTTCTCCATATTTAAGATTTTTGCATTCAGCAAATCAACATTAGCTTTAATTGAAGACACCGCGTCATTCAATTTATTGTTGAACTTCTCCTCTAGATTATTAAATTTTTTGTTTATTAACGTTTCGATGTAACTTTCAAGACTATCAAACCTATTGGTTAGTTTTTCGATTAGTTTTACCAATTGACTATGATTTAAATTAGTGTGATGCGGCGAATTTAGCTTAACGGCTGGTTTAGAAGCATTGGTGGAGTTATCAGTTCCAAGTCTTTCTCTAAGCTTTCTTACTTCGTCAGCCATTGTAATTTGCAATTAATATTCAGAACAGGCGTCAATTAAAAATGGTGTGAAATTGAAATTCAATGCAATGGAATTGAAACAAATGGAATTTAGTTGAATCCGAACGAAAATTTGACGTTTCCAGATGATCCAGCAAAAACCATCAAAAATAAGAAATTTAAAATACCTTTTTCTTATTTTACAATGTAAAATTGATGAAAACTTCAATTTGCTGCGATGACACGCCCTACTGGGCAAATACAATTCTACAGCAGTGGATTAGCAAAGAATCGGCAAAAAAACTATTAAATGCAGGAGCCAACAATACAAGTAACTATACTTTCAACATAATCTACAGAATAATATGTACAGCATATAATGAGAGCGGGTTCCAATGTTATAACCCGCGAAGAAAAATTTAAAAATTCGCATTTGATCTACATGTGACTTCTTTATTATTATATATTTTTTGATCCTAGGTTGATCTAAAAGGGGATGTGCAGCACTCTGCCACCTTGGCAACTTTTTTTCTTGATTTTTTTATAATAATGTTCCCGTATTATATTAAAGTATTCCAACATGAAAACTTAATATTTTTCAAAGTCACTTCCATAAGCCATTATAACTGTTAAAATTTAATTATTTCTCTAAAAAATCATGTAAACATTAATAATTTTAAGAAATCCTCTCCGGATTTTTTCCGAGACCACAAAGCCCTAATTGAAAATATTCTAATTTCATAAATAAAATTGCAATTTTATGTGTGAAGGATATGTGTGATATCAATATCAAAGCTCTTACCCAAGACCCTTCTTATACACACCTTTTTTCTCGAATGCAAATTTTCCGTTCGTGAAAGAGAGACAAAATGACAACGGATAAATGTCATATAATTCATTTTTACACTAGAACTTTTTTCACAAATGCAATTTTTTCACGAACTTCAGTTATTGTCAACACAAATTTATTTACACATGAACCACGAACGCGTTAATATATTGTTTTATGTATTTTCAATATTTTCATTATATTCAAATATAATGAATTTGATTTTTAATGAATATATAATAAATTTAATAATGAATGTTTTTTAAACAATAATTAATATAATATATATTAATTATATTAATATATGAGCCGTTTATTTTGAAAGTGGTATAAGTCCATTCTATATTATATGGAGATGGGTTTGCATTTGAATGGTTTGAAAAACATTGGTATATGTTGATACGCTTATTTTATGTTTTTTAAATATTAAATTGATGTACATAAGTTTATAATGTGATCGTTTTTAAAGTATGACTTAAAAGAAATTTATATCTCCGTTAATATATTTATATTATATCTCCATATAATATAAAATGGACTTATACCACTTTCAAAGTAAACGGCTCATATATTAATTTTATTAATTTAATAATGTATATAATTAATTTTATTTAAAATATAATGTAATTAGTGAATATAAATTACTATATTCTTAGGTTTATGAATCAAAATGAAGAATTTTATATTAACCCTGAAAATTTTATTCATTAATTCTATTTTTTGCCTTGAGCATAATATACATATAAATATATTAAATATATATATTATATACCTATATATATATATAAAATATATATATAAATATATATATATATATATATATATATATATATATATATATGTATATATTATATTAAAAATATTTAATATTTTTTAGAGCTGGTAGAAGTTCACTGCACCAGCTCCAAAAATATATTAAATATTTTCTGACATACGGTTTCATTTTATTTATTTATTTTCCAAAACAAGGTACAAAACTTAAGTCTATATATTAAATACATGAATTATTTCTATTTCTATTATAATTTAACTTTTAACATATTAAGATATTACGAAAAACGGTTTCACGAAAATAGCTTAAAAGCGCATCTAGATAAAAACGATTTTAGTACTACAAGTCATCTAGATATGTTGAAGTTTCACGAGATTTTTGTCGCTTTTATCTAACTAAAATTCTAATAACTGCATTTTGACAGAAATTACTCAGAGAAATATTACGATTTGACAAAAATTACTCAAAAATATAAAAACATATTGTTCAGTGTCAATTGAAAACATATGTTTTAAAAATATTATAAATAATTTTAATGTTTATAATTCTATATTATAATGCTTCCCATACACAATACAACTTGGTTGTACTTGTACAACTAGTCGTCCAACTTCTCGGCAGACCACCCCACACACGCCACAACTTTTTCTAGAATCATCGAATTTGTTTTTATTTTCTACTGTAGAACACGATACAATTTTCAAATTTTTGGAAGATTTTGATGGTTACAAAGCAAGTTGTACAACCAAGTTTTATTGTGTATGGGCAGCATAATAATTTTAAATTAATTTTTTTTTTCAAGTGTCGAAATGCAAAATTTACAAGCGCTTTTAGTGCTTAGATGGCCGAAATCGGCCATCTAAATTAAAAGAGCCACTAAAAGAGATCTAACATCTCGTGAAACACCATTGGCGTTAAAAGCGCATCTAAATCACTAGAAGCGCTTTTAGAACTCTCGTGAAACCGGGCATAAGTATTATAGGTAATTAAAATTTAGATTTACGTTATATTTGACTAGAATTTAACAATTTTTATTTATAAAAGTATTTAAAGAACATAGTTTCAATATCGTATAAATATAGAATTATAAGTGTAAGATTAATTAGGATTAGATAAGGGAGCGTATAAGGTTAGATTTGAAGATGGCTTTCGAGATGTTAGAGGAGAAATTATTGCTGTGTGAGTTGAACGTTATGCAGCACCTGTTAAATTGGTTCATTCTTAGCATATTCTTTCGTATGTGGGTAAGTTTTTAAGAGGCTAGTGTGTCTGGTACGTCTGACGTCGTCATTAAACTTAATTCTATTTATTATAGAAGTTACGTCAATTTTACCCTTCAATACGTCAAAAGTGAAGCAATATGTGAGCACTGAGCGTCTTGTGGAAAGAGGAATGATGTTGAGTAATTTAAGTCTGTAAGAGTAGCTTGGTAAGTTGGTGAAGTCACTCGGGTTGTGTAAATTACGTAATGCAAATAGAAAAAATTGTTTTTGAACAGATTCGATTCTGTCCATATGAATTTGAAAAAATTTTCTAAGTCGTGAAGTTTATTTTGAAAGATAGTATTAGCAAAATTAGCAATAATTTTATATAATTTTAGGTTATCAGCATAGAAAAGATGCGTTATGTCACTAAGACAGTCTGAAAGATCTTTAATAAAAATGTTGAATAGAATGGGTCTTAACTGACTGCCCTGAGGAACCCTCCTGATGTGACATTAATAGGAGATGAAATGAGTCCTTGGAATCTAAAAAATTGAGTCCTATTACTGAGATAGGAAAAGAGCCAGTTTAAAATTGGACCGTGAATTCCAATAGAGTGAAGTTTATTTTTTTAAATGTGGTGGTCAACGCTATCAAAAGCCTTGCTGCTTATTTTTTTTTTAAAGCATTTTTAAACAAACTAATTTAATTTTTAATTTTCATCTTAATATATATGAATATGTACATATGTTTAAATGTTTATAAGGTTATCAAATCATATATAAAACAATACTAATTTTTTTCATATAGGATATAGGTATTTCATTCGAGTACTAATTTTTTTCAACAATACTAATTTTTTTCATATAGGTATTTCATTCGAGTTTGATCATTTGGGTGGATAAACACGTATATTTAAATTACTTAAAATTTAAAAAAAAAAAAAAATTTAAATAATTCTATTGTTAGACTTCTATTGTATTTCTATTTAACTTTATTCTTATTTCGCGGTTCTTGTAATATAAACTTTATTTCTTTTTTTCTTTTTATTCTAACAATAAAAATAACATTTTATATAATAATAATAATTCAAATTTCGCAAATAATTCAAATTTCGCGGGTGTTAAATTTTTAAATAATATTAACTGAAAAATAACGAACAAATTCAAAAAATAAATAAAAGAACAATATAAACAAGATCAAACAAAATTATAAAATGCCGTCTTTGTGTATATGCAAAAAAGAAGTCAAAAGAGCTGATCCAAATATTCAATGTGTTGTGTGTAATAAACTTTTTCACCTACACTGTGCTAAGTTAACACACAGCGAAATAGAATATATGAAAATACATAAATCTGTGCATAGGTGTGCTGCCTGTAATCTAACAGACGTAATTCAATTTTAAGATCACCACCTCTCTCACCTATGGTTAATTTGGCGAATAAAAGCGGTCCATCTGTAACGATCGTCGACTCAGCAGTTAAAAATAAACACTCTGCTTTACTTTCTTCTCAATCTACTTCTTCTGTCTCCGCTCTTAATCAGCAATCTTCATGCATTAATAAAGAAGTTACTCTACAGGTGAAGAACTTATTCAGCTGCGAAAAGTTAATGAGAATGCTACCTCTCTCATAAAGTCTTTGCAAGATGATGAAGATAAAATGCAACAACAAATTGATGACTTGCAGAGAAAATTAAATTTTGTACAAAATAAAAGAAGAGAAAAATGTGTACAAATCGTTGGTGTGCCTAATGTAAACAATTGGATTGCGCTCTTCAGGTTTTCTCTTCTGGACTCAATTTAAAAATTGATAAGGAACAAATTGATGATTGTTTTGTGCGGAATATTAATAAAGTCTCTTCTCAATCAGAGTCTGCTGAATCATCTTCAAATACATATGCATCTGCGGTCAAAAATATTTCAAACATAATATGCTTAAAATTTCTTTCTTTGCATACAAAGAAACTTGTAATGAAACAGAAATTTGATAAATATCGTAATCTTAATACGGAAATTTTTGATAAAAATAATGTAAAAAAAAATATATACATCAATGCATGTTACTCGGACTTGACCAGAAAACTTCTTGTTAATGCGCGGAAATATAAGCAACAAAAAAAAATTTAAATATCTTTGGGTAGAGAATGATACAATATACATGAGGAAAAAGGAAAATGAAGTCGCTGTGACAATTAGATCACTCGAGGATCTAGGTAACTTACCATAATTACATTTTTATTTTTATTTTTTATTATTTGTTAATTTTAACTATGCTTAGTTGTGATAATTTATTGGAAAATATTAGTGATGTTCCTTTTTGCAAATTTGATAATGATTATTGTGAAAGTGTTCTTCAAAACCCAAATCTTTTAAATAATATTATTATTATTAATCAAAACATTAGAAGTATGCGTAAAAAATTTGATTCATTTCTTATATATCTGAATTCTATACCTAACAAGCCTGACTTAATTTTTTTAACAGAAACTTGGATTTTTGATAATGAAATTTCCATGTATAATATTCCTGATTATAGGTTATTTCATTCCTGTAATAATTTATATGCGGCCGGTGGTGTATTAGTTTTTGTTAAAAAAAAACTTGAATGTAAACAGTTGAAGGTGGAAATGTATAGTGCTGATGCTTTAAAAGTTGTATGTAAGATTGGGGGTATTGATTTTTCTTTTCTATGTCTTTATAGATTTATAGCCTTATTCACAAACCGACTTGTTATCTTGTTAAGTTCTTAAATCGTTATTTAACAAGCAAAATTGAAAATAGCTATTCACAAATTGTTAACAAAATTGTTAAGAAAATGACAATTCCTTCAGTATGAACTGTTATTGTTATTTAACAAGTTGGTATATTATAAAAATTCACAATGTCAAAATTTTGTATGAAAAAATTCACAATATTCATAAAAATTCACCACGGCTTGTTAAAATTGCTATTCAGAAATTGTTAAGATAATTGTTAAACTGTTAAATTTCTTTATTGACACTTGGTATTTAACAACCAGATTTGAGTGGTTGTTATTTAACAATTCCATATAAAAGTGATTTTTTTTAATAATTTTTTTTTAATAAAAAGTTGTTTGAAAAAAATTTAAGAGTATTTTTATTTAAATTTTTTAGATGATTATAGGTATCAATTATGAAATATTAAAAATTTATTTTTGTAGTTGAAAATTAGATGAATTTTTTTAAAGTAAATTTAAATTGTAGTCTTACATACAATATATGTATTATATATATATATATATATTTTCTTTGTTCCATCATAAAAAATTTTGGAAAAAATTTTTTATATATATATATATATATTTTCTTTGTTCCATCATAAAAATTTTTGGAAAATTAATTCAAATAAAAAAAAGTTACAAAATTTCTGTTTTAGAAACCGGTTTTTTAGAAAATTTATTCACAATTTGATGATTTTTCATTCACATTTTAACAAGCCAAATTCACCTCATAATTTTTAACAAGTGCATATTCACCATTTTTGTGAATAGCATTTTTACGCTTGCTTGTTGTGGCACTTGTTATTAATTTTTAACAAATGTCAAATCAGTTGTTCCGTTGTTAATTTGTGAATAGGTCTATTAATAAATATGATAAAGAAGTTTTTATAAACGAATTATCTAGTATACTTGGTTCTGAAAATACACGGAATTTAATTGTTCTGGGTGATATAAATTTGGATATTTTGTCTAATGACTCTAATGACACTGATGCATATCTTAACTTGATTTCCTCTTTTGGTTTGGAATCATGTATAAATCATCCTACAAGAATATCAAGTACTTCTAGTAGTTGTATTGACCATATTCTTATTAGACTCAATGTTTCTCTTTATGTAAACTTACATAGTTCGACTTGTGATCATGGTATTTCTGATCATGTTATGTCTTATCTTGTGCTTAGCAATGTGGGTGTAAATAAATGTCGGAATAATACTTCTGTTGGATTTGAATATTCTAAAATTAATTTTAATGAACTTAATACTAGGCTACGATTTGAAAGCTGGAATGATATTAGTAATTTTGTAAATGCGAATGATGCTTTTGATAAATTTATTAGTATTTTAAATGAACATTTATCTGCATGTACAGAAAAAATAGTGATGCGTAAAAATACGTTAAAACCACTTAAGCCCTGGATGCTTCTGCTTTGCTAAAAAAGATGGAATTGAAATGTAAATTGAGGAAGGATTGTGTCAGGCAACCTAACAATATTAATTTGGGAAAAAACTATAAGTCATTTTGCAAAAAACTCAGATTTGAGATAAAAAAAACCAAGGAAGAATTTTATTTAAGTTTAATTGTGCTAAAGGAAATTCGAAAAAAGAATGGCAAATTGTAAATAATATTTTAAATCGTGAGAAAGGAAATTTTGATTCGATTAAGAAAATAAAGGTTAACCCTTTGACCTCATTTGACGTATCAGAACGTCATGCATTAATTTGGCCAAAGTCGCATATGACGTTCTGGTACGTCATTGAAACTGAGACAATATTTAATTAAAGTTATCCCAATATCATATTATATATTCATGAAATAAATGAATTCTTGCATAAAATCTACTGCTCTTACAAATTACTCTATTCTCTAAAAAAAATTTTGTATTATGAATGAGTTTCGCATTTGAATACGAAAATATATAGTTTTCGTATATGAGTTTCTAAATAATTAAATGTGCTCTACATGCAAAAAAAATCAAAGGGTTAACAATGTAATTATCAGTGATAATAAAGTCATTGCTAATCTCTTCAATGATAAATTCACTGATATGAGTAAATTTTCCAATGAATTCTTTTCTGGTGTTTATAATATTGGACAATTAGAGAATGAGGATTTTCAATTGCAAAGTTTCTTCTTTGAACCTATCACTTCTATGGAACTTTTCAGTTTAATTTCAAAATTAGATAATTCAAATTCTGGTTCTTATTTGGGTATTTCGAATTTACTTTAAAAAAAAATTGCCTTGAATGTTGTTGACATTCTTGCGGTTATTTTCAACCGTTGTGTACTAGATGGCATTTTCCGGACGCTTTGAAAAGAGCAGAAGTGATTCCGCTCTTTAAAAAAGATGGTAAAAGTAATTTGGATAATTATCGGCCGATTTCCATGTTAAGTCCGTTCTCAAAAATTTTTGAAAAAAACAATTAAAACTAGATTAGTAAAATTTCTAAATAATACCAACTTTTTCTGTGATAGTCAATATGGTTTTCGTTCTGATAGATCTACGGAAGACGCGCTTTTAAATTTCTGTTCAGGCATTTGTGAAGGTTTAAATAAAAAATTGCTGCTCTTTTTATTGATATTAAGAAAGCATTTGATTTAGTTGATCATAATATATTGCTGGACAAAATTTATAGGGCTGGTTTTCGTGGGAATATCTATAACTTATTTTCATCATATCTTTCAGGTAGAATGCAATATGTAAAAGTTAATGGCAGTTGTAGTGATTTCAAAGTGTGTCTAGGAGTACCGCAAGGTTCTGTGCTTGGTCCAATTTTATTTCTGATTTTTTTAATTCTATCTTTCTGCAAAGATTTAAAGGAAGCGGACTGCATTCGCTGATGATGTAGGTTTTTCATATATTGGTAATTCCAGCTTAGACATTGTATGTAAAATCAATTATGATTTGGAGTTACTCATGCACTGGTTATCAGCGCATAAACTTTTGTTGAGTAATAAAACCAAAATAATATTTTTTAATCTTAATGGTATAGTACCTATTGTTGACAATATTCACTATCATTGTTCGAGCTGCAATAAATTTCAATTAAATCATAACAACGAACATTCTTTTCAGATTTATCATGAATCTAATAGTTGTAATTCGGGTTGTTTCAAAGTGGAATGCATTGAGTCTTTTAAATATCTTGGTATTACACTGGATGTTAAATTGAATTGGGCGGAACATATTAAGATTTTGAAAAGATATTTTCATACTGTAATAAGACAGTTTTATCATCTTAAGCAATTTTGTACATCAAGATTGCTTAAAACGATTTATTATGGTTTGTTTAACTCTAAGCTTCAGTATGGAATTGTCAACTGGGGTGGCACTCATAAAAACTTATTGCAGCAATTACTAATACAGCAAAAGTGTATGATCAGATTAATCTTGAAGAAGAGGGGTAGAGTTAGTACCTTCAACTTATTCTATGACTTAGGAATTCTTCCGTTGAAGCATCTCTTTTACTATAGAGTTTTTAAGGAATTCTTTTGTAGAAGCGGTTATATGCAATTCAGAAATTCAACTGTTTACAACCTTAGAATTAACAATGCAAGATTAGTAGCTGTACCTCCACATAATGTTCAACATTTTTTAGGTTCATATTTAACTGTGGCTCCTCGGCTATTTGATTTGCTACCTATTAATATTGTTGATAGTAGATATACATCTGGATTGCTTATTTCATTTTTATTTTTATATACATATTGATTCTATAATTTGAGTTTGGAAGACACTTATTTGCTTTTCATTTAATTTATTATTGTAATTTAAAATAAATAATTTTTTTAATTTTATATTTTATTATAGGTTTTATTTAATTTTATTTAATTTATTAAAAAAATTTGTTTATTAAGATATGTACATTAAATTTTTTATTTGTATGTTATATGTAATTATTTTTATGTTATATGTAATTATGGTATAAAAATAAACTTAATTGAAATTAATGAATTGAAAAAAAAAAAATTTGTATGAAAAAAATTATGAAAAATAACATTCGGGTTCAATCCGCATCAGAGACAATACATATTTTTTTTAAATTAATTTTTTTAAAGGTTTTTCAAAGAATTATTTTTTTTAAATATACATAATAAAGTAAAATCAAAAATTCTGTAAAAAAATACTAAACATTCATTATAAAATTTCTTGACAAATATTAATTTTCACTAAAATAAAATAAAAATAAAAATTCTAAGGCCATAAAAACTTAAAAAATCAACAAAAAAGAAAAAACACAAAAAATGAATATAAATTTTTTTCTTATTTTCTCACTGAAAGAGAGAATTTATTTTTTGTTTTGAAAATGGTGTATGTGGCGGCACCGAAAGTATGCAGCGTCGGTGATTTATCTAGTTATTTAAAATCAATGATATTACATAGAATATTTGAAACCTTTCTTGAAACCATGCTGCTGGTCATTTAAAAGCGGATTAATTATAGAGGAAATTGTCACAAACCAATTTTTCAAAAAGCTTCGGGATAGCTGATAAGATAGCAATCCCTCTATAATTTTCTATATCGCATTTGTCACCACTTTTATAAATCGGTGTTAAGGAAGATTTCCATTCAGACGGGAAGGTACCAAGAGATAGGGATTTATTAAAGATTAAATTTAATGGTATTGACAAATGTTGTGCACAATTATGAAGAAAGCTGGGGAGTATTAAATCAGGACCAGGACCTTTTTTAATATCCAAATTCTGTAGCTCATTAAAAATTTCTTCACAAGTTAGTGATAAAGAATTAACTATAGATGTAGATTACTGATAAAGAATTAACTATAGATGTAAACTTAACTAAGTGCATTTGAAAATATCCTTAAGAGTACCTTCGCCGATCTCTCATCAAATTTAGCCAAAACAAATGATAATGTAGCAGCACTGTAGAAAGAAAATCAAGAATTAAAATCTTTGCTGATGGAATTAAAAAAAGAACAATTGGAGGAGAAAAACCAAATAGAAATTTTAGATGTAATTTCGAGGAGAAATAATCTGGTTTTCACTGGAATTAAAACTGCTGCAGATCCACAATTGGAAATTCAAAAATTATGTGTAGAAACATTGAAAATTATGGAAAATGTATGTATAAATAGCGCTAAAAAAAATTATGATAAAAATGGTACAATGAGTGTAAAAGTTGAATTTTCAGACCAACGTATGGTGGGCAGAGTTGAAGTCAACAAGCTTGTTAAAAAACACCAAAATTTCAGTAAACAAAGATCTAACGAAGGAAGCTACAAATAGAAAATTCGCTTTTTTATAACTAAGGAAGGAAATTTTAAAGAAGGATAAATCGAAACTAATTGCTATAAGAGGAGATAGAATGAGAATTGGTAATTTGTATTTTTATTGGAAGTTGGGCGCTATTATGTATGATGGTCGTGAAGGACAAAATGAATTATATAAGCTTTACAACAATAGTGTAGATATTAAAAATATAGATTTGAATTTTAATAATTTAATTGAATTATATAACTTGAATAAAAATAAAAATGAATAGCAATTTGTCGTCTGTGGTGGAGAGTTTAGTAGTAGTAGTAGTAGTATTATTATTAAAAATCGTTTAGAAATAGTTAATGAGTTAAAAAATAAAAATGAATTTAAAAAGGAAAATACTGTAAAAATAAATAAATTAAAAAATAAAAATGAATCTAATGTATTAAAAAATAAAAAAATGAAAATTTGAATATTTTATCATATAATGTGCATGGTTGTCAGATAAATTTCTTTTCCCGCAATTTTTTGAATTTGTTAAGTCGGTCGATATTATTCTGCTACATGAAACCCATCTTCTACCGGAAAGCTTCGAGAGATATATACAATATTTCGGAGGTTTTATCCTGGAATTTAAGCCAGCAATAAAAAATAATATTTATGGAAGAGCAAGTGGAGGGGGTATTTATGGGTACAATGCAACTATAAATAAAAAAATATTAAAGTTGTTTTTTCTCGAAGTAATGAAATCGACATTCTGACTATTACATGCCCTTAAGAGCACTTTTATATAATTCCAGCATATGTAAGAGGTGAATATTGGAACGACGAATTTGAAAAGGTTAAAAATATAGTAGGTGAATATGAGCTAAATAAATCAATAATTATTGGTGATCTTAATATAAGAATTGGTGAACAACAAGATGTTTGTGATGAAATTATCAATATTAATTCAAATTTGGTTGAAAGGAGAGTGTCGAAAGATAATATAGTAAACAGAAAATTTTTTTTTTCAGATTTATTTCGGGAGATGGGACGAAAAAAGCTTCTCTTGATGCTCTCTAATTTTTTGCAAATCGGAGGTGTGTTTAGAATTTATATAGGATTCGAATGCGGTGTGTTTAGAATTTATATGGGATTCGAATTTTCCGCCGAGAACTGATCATGAAAACGATAGTATAATGACTTTAGGGCGCTAAGATCTGTTGGGAATCCTTCTTGTTGTATTGCCACTAGTGTACTTGTCTTTGTCTTGCCATTTACACACAAATCTTGGGGTTGTTTATGAAGAAAAGCCAGGTACATCCGAACATAATCAAAGATTCTGAGGGATCTTAGGGACGGCTAAGTAAATATCTATTTTCAAAACTAAGTTTGACTTTTGGTGGGAATAGTGGATCTATGAAAGTGGGACTAGAACTGGCATTAAGACTGTTATGATTGGTGCTTGAAGAAGTAATGATTTTGACTGTTTTATTGGAATAGAAATTGTGTGTGCGATTGGTTTTAAGGTTGGTCCTTGTACAAAATCTATTTGATTAATATTAGTATTATTCTTATTATTATTATTATTATTATTCTTATTATTATTATTAATATTATTATTATTAATATTATTATTGCTATTGTTATTATTATTATTATTCTTCTTCTTCTTTAGGGTTCCTCTCCACTTTGGAGGTAGGTCATCAGTATGTCTGTTCTCTGTCCTTCGCTCTTCTATTGCTTCTATTGCAGTTAGATTCAACCAGTGTTCGATGTTCTTTATCCATGACATCTTTCTTCTTCCCCTTCTTCTCCTTCCCTCAATCTTACCTTGTAAAACTAACTGCAACACTTTATATTTTTCACCACGAAGTATGTGGCCCAGATAGATTACTTTTCTACTTTTTATAATGTTGACTAATTCCTTCTTTTTACCCATTCTATTAAACACTTCTTGGTTAGTAATTCTATCTGTCCAGCTAATTTTAAGTATTCTTCTGTATGACCATAGCTCGAAAGCTTCCGAGCCATAAAGTAGAATAGACCACACATAACATTTCAGTAGTCTTACTTTCAGTACAATGTTTAATTCTCTACTACAGAATAGCGAATTCATGTTTTTGATGGCTTCTCTCGCTTGTTCAATTCTTGCTGTGATTTTCAGCTTCAATGAATGTTCCCAAGTGCTTAAGACGATCGACTTTATCTATTTGTTTACCATTTATTTTCAATGAACCAGCTGCGGTGTTTCTATTTCCCATCTCCAAATAATTCATTTTTTTCACGTTCATATTTAGTCCATATGCTTGACAATATTTGTTGACTACTGTTAATATGTGTTGTAGATGTAGATCATTTACATTTTCTCCTAATAACATGGAATCATCTGCAAATCTGATATTATTAATTAATACTCCGTTTAGACGCCCACTTCTACTTGCATTATAGCTTCTTTAAAAATGTCTTCAGAGTATGCATTGAAAAGAGAAGGAGACAATATGCACCCCTGTCTAACGCCTCTTCTTATCATGATTTCATCAGTTATTCCATCTGGTGTTCTTACATCTGCTTTCTGCTTCCAGTATAAATATTTTATGATTTCTATATCTCTCTTATCTAGATTCTTTCTTATTAAGATTTCAATTAATTTAGAATGTTTAACTTTATCGAAGGCTTTTTCGAAGTCTATCGCACAAGAATGAATTGTTATATTTACTTCATTAAATCTGTTTTAAAATATTTAGCATGAATAACGCCTCACGAGTACCCAATTCATTACGGAAACCAAATTGTGTTTCGCTCATGCCCTCTTCTAACTTTTTATAAATTCTTGAATGAATTATTTTTAGAAATATTTTTAAGGTGTGACTCATAAGACTTATAGTTCTATAATCATTGCATTTCGTTGCATTATTTGATTTTGGTAATAATATAAAAGTAGATGTGGGAGTTGTAAAATAAATTCATTCGATCCATTGCTTCTTTCTTTCCTCAGGACACAATAAGATCTTACCCCCTTTGTCACGGATATGCCAAAAAAATTCTTTTTTGATTTATTTGTCATTTGCTTTACCATTTTATGTAATTGTGCGCTATTATTCATTCTTTGAAGAGATTATATTTCTCGACATTTCATTTCCCAATGTTTTTGTTTGGCTCTTCTGATTTTTTGTTTTATTAATTTGTTCAAGCTTTTATATTTTTGATGATTTTTATTTTTATATCTCCTTCTTTCAATCATTAATAGTAAAACTTCGTTTAATCCATTCTGTTTTTGCGCCAATTAGGTTAGGTTTGCTTAATTCTTTACATTTTTCCAGTAGTGATTTCTTGAATATTTCTCATTTTTTATCAACTTCATTTACATTTTATATAACATTATTTATTTCTTTTATTTGACTGTTGATATCTCTAGTTATTTTATTTCTTATTTCTTGATTTTTCAAGAGTTGAATATTGATATGAGTTTTGTTCTCTTTCTTATTAGGTGCTTTTTTAATTTCTATTTTCGCCACTACCGGATTATGATCAGATTGAATATCAGATCCTGGGTATGTTTTTACTCCCTTAATAGCATTCCTAAACCTAAAATTACATAAAATATAGTCAATTTGATTTCTTATTACCTTGTTGTTTGAGTCTTTCGGAGATGCCCAAGTGTATAATATGCGCTCTGGTAGTTCGAACCACGTGTTTGTAATTACTAAATTATTATCCTAACAGAAGTCGATTAATTTGTTGCCTCTGCTATTTCTCCTACCAAATCCAAATTGGACCGTCGCACTACTAACTTTTCCACTGCCAACTTTCGCGTTGAAGTCTCCCAGGATCACCATTTCACTTTTTTTTATATTTTTGACTAATTCTTCCAGGTTATTATAAAAATCATCACATATATTTTCTTCGCTATCTGCTGTTGGTTCATACACCTGTATTAGATTTAGGTAATTTGTTTTCGTTTTTATCTGGATTAGTAGAATACGTTCGGATCTCATGATGATATTTGTTACATTATTTCTTAAGTTTTTGTCTTAGAAATCCTACACCTTTTCTATGATCATCCATCTCTATTCCTGAGTAAATAAATATATTTCTTCCTGTATCTAATTCACCACATCCTCTCCAATGTACTTCGCTCACCCCCATTGTACTTAGCTCTAGTCTATCTTTCTCCATCTCTAGATTCTTTAATTTGCCAGCTTGATATAAACTTCTGACATTCCATGTAGCTATTTTGAGAATGTTTTTCTTTCTGTTTGATACTGCTTTGTTTCTGTTAAATACTGATGTATTACTAGGGACCAAATCCATGAGGTGGTTTCCCGTTGCCTTCCTCATGTTACTAATATTATTTCGTTATGTCAATCTCTTTTCCAGTTCCGTTGCCAGGTCGTGTCAGTTTATCTTTTGATAAATATATTAATTTTATCTTTTCATACTATTATTATTAATAATTTCTGATTGTCCTGAATTCGTTTTACTTTTTCAACCAATGTAGTTCTTTCTTGGTCTACCCGCACTAGATCCTCTACCTCCTCCAGTATTGTTTTTCTGGATTTTTGCACTACCACTATGATCTTTTCGTGGTGATCTATTTAGACGTTGTCTTTTAGTGGTATCGGTTAAAGCTAAATTAGAATGGTTTTCACCACTATTAATCTGCACCGGTTCACCATCCACAATTAACTGGTTTTTTTAATTTCCACTACTTTTCCTTGTTTTTCTCATACTTTGGCCGCTTCAATTAGCCTACCACGAAGAACTCTTTGGTTTTTTGTAAAATCACTTTTTATAGAAAAATTTGAATACTAATAAAATTCTTAAATTTTTGTTTTTTTTTTTAACCACTGATTTTTTTCATCTGATATATCTGACCAGGCGCCGAATATTGTTAAACTCTATTCTTCTTCTTGTAGTAGCTATCCGTTACGGATGTAGCTCAGCAGCGAACGTATTTGTTGTTTGGATTTTACTGCTTCTATCAGATTAGCCGTTGACATATTACACCACTCGGTTAGATTTTTAAGCCATGTTATTCTTTTGCGTCCTCTACTTCTTTTCCGGACTATTTTGCCTTCCAGAACTAAGTGTAATATTCTGTACTTTTCATTGCGCAAGATATGTCCCAAGTAGCTTATTTTTCTCTCCTTTACGATGTTGATTAACTGAGTTTTTGTCTTCATTCTTCGTAGTACTTCTATATTTGTAATATGATTTGACCAATTGATTTTTAATATTTTACGGTAACACCATAATTCTAATTAAACGCTTCTAATTTTTTTAAATATAACATTTAATTAGTTTCATTTTTATCCTCAAGTTTAGGTCTCTACTACTTAGCACTTTGTACATATTGTTGAACGCTGATCTGGATTGTTCGATTCTGCATTTGAGTTCTAGCTTATTGTTGGCATTATTAACTATATATGTCCCTAGGTATTTTATCTTTTCGACTTTTTCGATAGTTTGATGTTCAATTTTAATATTATCATTACTATTCCCATTTTTGCTAAAGATTATATACTTCGTTTTACTAGCATTGATACACAAACCGTATTTCTTGCAGCTTTCCACCAGCTTGTCTAACATTTTTTGTAAATCATTTTTTGTAGGTGCTAGAAGAACGGCGTCGTCAGCGAATTTGATGTTGCTTATTTTTTCTCCATTTATGTCGATTCCTATGTCCAACGAGTTCACAGATTCATTGAAAATTTGTTCAGCATAGGTGTTGAATAATACTGGTGACAGGATACAACCCTGTCTCACACCTTTTAGGATTTCGATACTTAAACTCTAAAACTCTATTATTATTACTATTATTATTATTATTACTGATCGCATTGCGAAAAGAAATCACTGGAGAGACTGTACGATAGAATTGAGGTAAGTACTGTTGAGATAATAATGGTAAGGCTGACTGTGGGAGTTGTAAAATAAATTCACCATTTACAGTATACTTGTTACTGAAATATGTTCAGAGCTTTTTGCCAATTTCTTTTCCTTATTGATATTGCCATCGATATAATTATTATGATTAGTTTTATTAGTATTACTTTTAGAAATACTAAGATCTAGTTGTTTCTCCTTCCAAAGCGACATCCTCATTTTTCCATAAACAAACACATCTTTATCTGAATTTATAAATAACCAGTTGTATTTTGATGGAAGATAAATTTTAAAACTGCTATACTTAGTCTTTTTTCTACTAGTTTTACCTGGGACTAATTTACAACAATTACTAACAGTAATTGAGAATTTATTCTTAAAAAAATTGGAGATCCAGGGTAAATCGGTATTCAAAAGGGATAGCCTTAATATAGTATGCAGTAAGATTATTTTTAGGAGATTCTGTAATTATGTTATTCTTTTTGTTTATTAAATTTTTCTTACTATTTTTTTAGATTTTTTATTTTTGATGCCAGTTCCCAACGACTTTATTATGTGCATTGATTTTTTCCAGCCGGTTTTCCCATTCTGATTAGTACCATTTACACGATCAAATAAAATCAATATTTTATTTGATGAAAAAAGCTGTCAAATGAAGCTGTCAAACATTTTGCATTTACACTATCAAATAAAATCAAAATTTTATTTGATGAAAAATCTGTCAAAATACAAGCGAAAAGCATTTACACGATCAAATCTATTTGACGTGACGTCATATTTGACAAATTTATTTGAAATAAACAAAATATATTTTGATTTGAGATTTTATTTGACAGGATATTGGATGGACCATTTACACGCTCAAATTTATTTGATGGATGAGTCATTCAAATAAAATATTGATTTTATTTGATCGTGTAAATGCTACTATTGACTCCAAAGGGTACCAAAATTATTAATATGTTTAATTATAAGTTTAATTTCTGGTGCTGAAGATTTACAAGACTCATCAATAAGAGATGTAATAATATCTGTATTGTTTTCTACATTCATATTTTCCGACGACTAAGGTTCAGTTGCCAATATTACAGGATTATTTTCATTATTTCGTAAGCAATCACATATTTCATCATGTATTGTTGCATTATGAGAGGAAATTTGGTTATGATTAAAATCAGGTAAATTATCGAGTTTGCCCGATGTAATTTTGACTTCATCCAAAATTTCACTAATTGTTGTCCGAGTGGCAGATAATTCATGTGTGACATTGCTTAAGTTTTTCTGCATGTTATCATTGTATTAAGTCCGAGGTCAAAGTATGGAGATGATATATTTTCAATTTTTGACGTTTGACCCGATAACGAAATGTTATCAAGATTGTGTGTAATTTCAGTTTGGAGTAAATTGACCTCTTTTTGAATTACTTTTGGTAAATTATATTCATTACATTTCGAGCTTAATATACTCAAATTATTATTTACTTCAAGGATATTGCTGTTGTATGTGTCAGGAATGGCGTCGAAATTTTCGTTCTTCTTATCACAAAGTTGTTTGTCGATATTATTAAATTTTGAAATAATTATTTCATTATTATTGTCAATATCATTGTTTATTATATCAATATTTTTTGGCGATATTTTCGAGTTTGGACAATTTCCCTATAATTATCTTATTAATACTAGCATTGTCATTCAACATTGAAATTAGCGACTCAGATAGATTTTTAATGTGTGTATTATTCCATTTTATGGCCAACATGACATGGGAGAGTGAAATATCTTTACATTCATTACAATAAAAAAATTGAAAAAACTTAAATATTCTCTTACATAAGGTGAAGATCTTCTGCTGAGTCCAATACATACAGGATGATATGAATTACCGCAGATACCTTTGCATAGGATCAATTCGGCGGTGAGGTCGTCAATAGATCAGTTAATATTGCCGCGATTTTTTGTCATCGTTATAGGTTAATAGTGGTTTTTTTTAATTCCAAAAATAAGAAAATTCAACAAGTAACTATAAATTTATTTTACCAGGTCAAGAATTATTGAATTATTGAATTACACATAAATTGTTTTTAAATTTCACTATAAAGGTTGTTGCTATAATAATAAAATTTTATGTGTAACAACTCAAGTATCGAAAAATAAAATTGCACAATATTTGAGATTTTTTTTATAATTAATTAAAATGTTGTTCTAATTCACTTTTATTAAAATGTTGTTTTTTTTTGTATATTTTTTTTAAGTCAAAAACCAATAGTGTGGTTAACAGTTTTTTTTTATTAATAAGTTTTTATGATGATTAAGGGAGAATAAAGTAAAACACAAATAATTTGGAATAAAGGTAAACGAACTAAACAATCAAAAATAATTTTAAAATAATTAATTATAATTAAATTATTTAATAACAGCGATTTTAAAACACGTCCGTTCTTAATTGAAATTTTTAGCCTACCACGAACAAGTTGAAATTTTAATTGAAAATTTTAAATTTTTATTTTGACTAACAGTTTGATTTGACACTAAAACGAATTTTTCATTCGTGATTAACTATCTCGTTTTCAAAATCACGAACTACAAATTTGCATGTATAACAAAAAAAAGTGTATAACAAAAGCTAAATAAATTGAGAACTTCTGAATTACCACGGTTGGTTGGTTGGTTAAAGTGGCGAGAATCGCCCTCCCCGGGTGATCGCCCAATTAGCACTATAGTGCCGTTTTAATACCACTTATACTCGTCTACGCTAAGGTAAGGTTTGGCCAGAGGAGTGGTTTTTTAATCCATTTCGTCGTGTTTCAGAACTGTGTCAGGTTCGTTGGGCGCGTCGACGCTAGATCGGTTAGGTCGTGTAGGTTGCAGCTGCCAAGTGAGCGGTGCCTGGCTCTCGCCAGTGCTGTGCAGTTTCACACGAAGTGTGCCACTGTTCCCTTCTCGCTTGGTTCTTTGCAGCTGCGGCATGATTGATTGAATGGGATATCCATCTTAGCGGCATTTTCTACTATTGGCCAACGTGGCGTCCATGCTTGAGCCTTCCCTTGATAGTTCATCCGCCATTTCATTTCCATGTATGTTCCTGTGACCTGGAACCCAGATTAGAGTGACGTTCGCTACGTTGCTTAAGGATACAAACTCGTCTGAGCATTTTTTAACTAGTTTTAAGGATATTAAAGCGGAGTTGAGGGCCAGAATAGCAGCCTGGCTATCCGTCGCCACCACTATATTGTTGTGAATACACAACGTGAACTCTCTGTAAATACCAAAAAAAGGTGACTCTTGAAATATTCACATATTTCAAAGAGTCATTGTAACACATTCAAAATATTAAAGTATCATCTTTCTTTTTATTTCATTCAATTGCTTCAAAACAATTGATTGAAATATAAAGCTCCTCAAATTACGGTTCACGATCGTAAGTAACCTAATTGAAGTAATTTGGAAAGAATTTATAAAATTAAGCAAATGCATTAAATGCATAATGGAAGGGATTTTAATGAAGGTGAAAACGTAAACTGTTTGATTTGTGAATAAGACTCTGTTTCTAACTGCGAAAGAAAGCAGTAATAAATAAATATTAATTAATAAATAATTGTAATAAAAAAAATAAACTGTTTTTCTTTATTTAAAATCGTCGAAAGACAACATTGGTGGCAGCGGTTAAAATCTCTAAAGAACAGCATATTCTTTAGAGCAAAAAAAAAAAAATATATCTCCGAGTTCATAAAAATACGCTTAAGTCTAAACGGTTACCTAATAATAAAATAATTAAATAAAAAAAAATTTTTTCTTGGTATTGCAAAAGACTTCTTATGCATAAAGTCCAATTGAGTCTGGTTGGACAATACCTAATTAAATAAATAAGTAAATAATAA
Source organism: Empis stercorea (assembly GCA_949752835.1). Classification (NCBI taxonomy): domain Eukaryota; kingdom Metazoa; phylum Arthropoda; class Insecta; order Diptera; family Empididae; genus Empis; species Empis stercorea. The sequence goes on from OX457088.1 coordinate 44,138,927, forward strand.
AAAAAATATATATATAACAACTAAGAGCAGAGTCCGTGGTACGAAATAACCACGACAAAATCATCAAAATATAACTAAATAACAAATATAAAAAAAAAAACAAAATTAAAATAATTAAAATATTATACTATATATAAAGACAAAAAAAAAATTAAATAAAAAGTGAAACGAAAGTGAAACAAAAGTGGAATCGCGATAAATAGGGGCCCAAGGCGCTATTTATCAAAAGGCAAAATACAGAGCATCAAAAACAAAAAAAAATCCAGAGCATCAAAAGAAACATAAAAATAAACCAGAGCATCATATTCGACGTAGAAATTAAAAATTTAAAACTAGAATTCCAAAATGCAAATGAGTATAAAATATACAATCTACAAGCAAATACTATTGAGAATAATATAAAAAATAGATTAGAACTACTACAAAATCAATTAAATTTAGAACATCTTAATTCTGAAGAACAAAAGTCAATTACGGATATATGCCGTGAATTCAATCATTTATTTTTCCTAGAAGGCGATAAACTTTCCTCTACAAACGGTATTACTCATCCTATTGTTACTGATCCTGGTAAACCACCTGTAAACATTCGTCCATATCGTTTACCAGAATGTCACAAAAATGAAATTAATTCACAAGTAAATAAAATGATTTCAGATAATATAATTAGACCAAGCGCAAGTCCTTGGAACTCACCGTTACTAGTTGTACCAAAAAAAGGACAACAAAAATGGCGCGTAGTAGTAGATTATAGAAAGTTAAACGAAGCTACAGTGCCAGATGCTTATCCAATTCCTAATATAGAAGATATCCTAGGTCAGTTAGGCGATTCAAAATATTTTACAACATTGGATTTAGCAAGATTTCATCAAATTGAACTTTCTGAAAAAGATAAAGAAAAAACTGCGTTCAGCACACCCAATGGCCATTTCGAATTCAACAGAATGCCATTCGGATTGCGTAATGCACCACCTACATTCCAAAGACTGATGAACATTGTCCTAACAGGTTTACAAGGAATAAAATGTCTTGTCTATTTAGATGATATCGTCATTTATGGAAAAAATTTACTAGATCACAACAAAAAATTAATTGAAATTTTTAAAGCTTTAGAAAAATACAACCTTAAATTGCAATTAAATAAGTGTAATTTTCTGCAAAGAGAGGTCATGTATTTGGGCCACATAATCTCCGAATCAGGCGTTAAACCTGACCCTGCAAAGATTTCCGCCATACAAAATATTGAACAACCTAAAACCCAGAAACAAATCAAATCATTTCTAGGGTTGGTTGGATATTACAGGAAATTTATAACAAACTTCTCACAGATCGCAAATCCACTCAATAAGCTCCTTAGAAAGGACACTCCTTTCGTATGGGATGCTTTCTGCGATGAGTCGTTCAAAAAATTAAAGCAAACAATTGTACAACCACCAATTTTACAATACCCAAATTTTAGTAAAACTTTTTACGTAACAACAGACGCGAGTAACGAAGCAATAGGCGCTGTTCTTTCACAAAAACACAACAAAGACAACATAGAAAACGATTTGCCTATAGCATTTGCAAGTAGAATCCTGAATAGTGCGGAAAAAAATTATTCGACAATAGAAAAAGAAGCTCTAGCAATTGTTTGGGCAGTAACTCATTTTAGACCTTATTTATTCGGACGTAAATTTGTTGTTGTAACTGACCACAACCCACTAGTGTGGATGTTTGGCCTTAAGGATCCAACTTCAAGAATAATGCGCTGGCGTATTAAACTTGAAGAATATGATTTCACGGTTACACATAAAGCTGGTCATCTAAATACTAACGCAGACGCCCTATCTCGATTAAAAACAACACAAGTCAATGTGTTAACACGCGCACAATCAAACACATCAAACCAAAACATAAATACTTTAATTACACTTTCAAATCCAAAAGAAATTCAACAAGTTATACACGAGCACCATAATACAATTCTCGGTGGACACCAAGGTATATCACGCACTTTTAATCGAATCAAAATCAAATACCGATGGGACCACATGTTAAAAGATATAAAAAATTTCATTAAATCTTGCGAAATTTGTCAAAAAAATAAATCATATTCAAAGACTAAATTACCTATGGTTATTACAACCACAGCCAAGAAACCTTTTGAACGGGTAGCACTTGACATCGTCGGACCTTTAACAATATCAGAAAACAATAATAAATACATCCTGACTTTCCAGGATGATTTGACAAAATTTGTACAAGCATTACCAATTCCGAATCAAGAAGCGCAAACAGTCGCGGAAAGTTATGTCAAACAAATTATTTGTATTTTTGGTACACCAAAAACTATACTTACCGATCAAGGTTCAAATTTCCTAAGTGATTTATTCAAACAAGTATGTAAAATTTTACAAATAAAAAAAATTCAAACGAGTCCCTATCATCCACAGTCTAATGGCGCACTCGAGCGTTCTCATCGTAATATAGGAGACTACCTACGTAGTTACGCTTCTAAAGATCAGAATGATTGGGATAAATACTGGAATTACGCAATATTTTGTTACAACACAACACCACATACAGCAACTAAATATAGCCCACACGAGGCACTATTTGGAATAAAACCAGAAATACCTTCCTCACTAAGCAGAACAGTAGAAACCGTATATAATTACGATAATTACGTGGCAGAATTAAAAGCAAAATTACAAACTGGCTATGATATAATTCGAAAAAACCAAGAAATAGCCAAAGAAAACTCAAAAAATATTACGATAAAAACGCGAAAAATATATCATTTAATGTAGGTGACAAAGTCCTGCTAGAAATAAAAAACAGAACAAACAAAAAACTTAATCCAATATTCGACGGTCCATATGAAATAGTTGAGATCTTATCCCCAACAAACTCAGTCGTAAAAATAGGAAGAAAAGAAAAATCTATACATAATAATATGCTGAAGCACTACTACATTTAAACAATCTCATTTTTCTTATTTATAGACTATCTACTATCTTCAGCCTAACTCATCTAGTACTAACGAAAGTTCAAATACTGAAAATTGAAAATAATACGGGATTGTATTTAGAGAACAAAGGTCCTTACAAAATTGTATCATCAAAATGGAAAATAATCTTGTACTACGAGTTGAAAACTATGACAGAAGAATTTAACGAGATACAACTACAATACCAAAGGTTTCAAAAATTGTGTGAAAAGGTAAAAGAAGTACTTCCTAACGATCATTGTTCAATAATTACACATCTACTAAATAACACACTATTACAAATCAATAGTAAACAAACTCAAATTAACAAATTTTTTATAAAGACAAAACAAAAAAGAGGATTAATAAATATTGGCGGTACACTCTTAAAAGGTTTATTTGGAGTCATGGACGATTCAGACTCGAAAACTATAGAAGAAAAAATTTCCGAATTATCAGAGTCCAATAAATTTCTTACACATGTAACTGAAAAACAATTGACAGTTAGAAAAAATTCAATAGAAGTTAATAAAAATAACACATATTACATACAAACATATAATGATGCACTACTAAAATTAATACCAAAAATAAATAATCTGACATGGTCTCAACAACATCTACATGAAATAGACGAAACTGCTAACGTTCTTACAATCGCAATTCGCAATTACGAGACAGTACAAGACAACATTCTACATTCAATTACCGAAGCAATGAATAATAGAATTGATCTCAAAATAATTAGCCCACAAATACTTCTGGATTCTCTTGGAAAAATCGAAATACACACCACTTCACATGATATACCAATCACTATCTCTGCAGAAAATATTTTTTATATTCAAAAAATTCTAAGCATTACAGTTAAATATTCACAATCACGATTAATTTTCGAAATATCTATTCCTCTGGTTAATAAAATAAATTTTTCAATACATAAAATAACACCAATTCCTATTCTACTAAAAAACAACACTTTCTATTATATAAACTTTAAGCAAAAATTAGTTGCAATAAATGATAATTACGACACATTTATTAGCACAAACTTTGAAAATCTTTCAAAATGCAACACAGTAAATAATTATCCGACAATTGATATGAATACCTATCTCTGCAACCCTAATGTCCCAGTCAAAAATTTGAATTCTTGTATCGCGAAAGCAATATTGAAGGAAAATGACTATAATACACTTTGTGAAATAAGACTATTCAAGTTAAATAATAAGGAATTGTGGTATAATTTAGAACACTCAAATACTTGGATATTTATATTACCTGAAAAAACAAAACTAAAAGTCACTTGTCCAAAAAATTTTAAAATTTATGAATTACAATTGAACGGTATCATAAGACTGGAAGGAGGCTGCACAGCCCAAATAAATCATATTACTCTTTTTACAGATCAACAAATTCCAGAAAACTAATCAATCACTAGAATAGAGTCAAATCTCTTTAGTTTCAAATCATTTAAACTTCAAGAAGAAATTCCAATTCACATTAAAATACCAATTCTACATGAAACAATGTTAGAATCATATAAAGGATTAGCCCAAATGAGTAAAAGCGTTAGGGAAATAGAAAACGAAATAACTGACCATAAGATTGAAATAGAAAAAAAGAAAGAGAAAAATAACATACTAATCATAATAACACTAACAGTAGCTATAACAGCACTAATTATTTTATCATTGTACATTATACATAAAAAACTAAAAATTTCATGCACACAGTTACAGATATAGTAAAGGTTCAGATTAATTAAAAAAAAAATAAAAAAATATTATATACATATACATATATATGTAATATAAAAAAAAAATATAAATAACAAAAAAAAAATATATACATATACATATTTCCAAACTATAAATAACAAAATAAATAAATACTTTTGTCATTACAATGTAACTAGATATAAGTCAACAAAAATAACAATTAAAAAAAAAAATAAATAAAAAAAAAACAACAACATTTTTATCAAAATATTATGTAATACAATACTTACTTTTTATTTAAAAATAAAATGCAAAAAAAAAAAAATTCAATAATAATAATTTTTACAAATAAAATGTATTTAAAATAAGATTTAAATTATGTAATCACAGATCATTCAGCCGTACATCAAACAACATTGCCAAAAGATCACCGAGATCTTTTGTCTTTTTAAGGGGGGAGGAGTGTTGTGAATACACAACGTGAACTCTCTGTAAATACCAAAAAAAGGTGACTCTTGAAATATTCACATATTTCAAAGAGTCATTGTAACACATTCAAAATATTAAAGTATCATCTTTCTTTTTATTTCATTCAATTGTTTCAAAACAATTGATTGAAATATAAAGCTCCTCAAATTACGGTTCACGATCGTAAGTAACCTAATTGAAGTAATTTGGAAAGAATTTATAAAATTAAGCAAATGCATTAAATGCATAATGGAAGGGAATTTAATGAAGGTGAAAACGTAAACTGTTTGTTTTGTGAATAAGACTCTGTTTCTAAAAAGAAAGCAGTAATAAATAAATAAGAAAGCAGTAATAAATAAATATTAATGCGAAAGAAAGCAGTAATAAATAAATATTAATTAATAAATAATTGTAATAAAAAAAATAAACTGTTTTTCTTTATTTAAAATCGTCGAAAGACAACAATATTATATTTGGGAGAGGTGTCTTCTCTCGCAAGCTGGCATGCTTTCCAGATTGCTAGAATTTCCGATTGGAAGACGCTGGACTTGTCCGGAAATCGGTATTTTTTTGCTATATTGCATGATTCGGAGAAGACCCCCGCACCTACGCCGGAGTCCATCCTTGAACCATCTGTGTAGAGTACCCCGTCTAAACCTCTTAGTATGTTACCCTGATTCCACTCCTTTCTGGTTGGAATTTTTACAGTGAACCTCTTGCTCAGTTCCAATTTAGGGATCGAGTAATACGTGGATGCTGGGACCAGCCTCTAGTCGATCGTGCCAAGAATATTGCTGTGCCCATAAAGTTTTTCCCGCCAGTACCCATTTTCTTTGAGTCTGACCGCACTATTTTTCCAGCCAGTACTCATTACCTTTGAATCTGACCGCACTATATGCATGCCCCCTCTGAACTCTACCTAGCTTGGTACAGTTATATTTCCTTCTCATTGCTGGTAACCAAACTATCGAGCCATATATGAGGATGGGGCGTACAATTGCGGTGTACATCCATAAAACCATACGCGGTTTAAGTCCCCATTTTTGACCAAGCATCTTCTTGCATGAATATAAAGCTACGTAGGCCTTTTGGACTCTACTTTCGATATTAAGTTTCCAACTCAATTTAGATTCAAGTACCACACCGAGGTACTTTACCGTTTGGGTAAGGTGTAGTCTTACTCCATCCAAACTAGGACAGGTGAAGACCGGAATTTTGGTTCTCGTAGTCTGAATTATCATATATCATCATATAAACCTAATAAAGGAAAACTTAAATTATTATGTAGGAAATGGTATCCTAATAAAGTAAAACTTAAATTATTATGTAGGAAATGGTATTCAAAATCCTGATTGTCAACTAACTGAGATAGTAGTTATAACAACAAAGCTGAAACTCACCATTGGAGCTGTCTATATTCCACCAAGACATAATTTAAAAAAAGCTGTTTATCTTAGTATGCTAAGCAAACTAGGAGACAGATTCATCATTGGCGGTGACTTTAACGCCAAGCACGTCAATTGGGGATCGAGATTGTCAACAACAAAAGGCAGAGAGCTGCAAGCTGCTATACGTGATTATGGTTGCAACTTCCATTCAACTGGCAATCCGACATACTGGCCCACCGATAGGAACAAGTTACCAGACGTATTGGACTTTTTTATTTCTAGAAAAGTGTCGTCTGATTTCATCAGTATAGAAAATAACTATGACCTAAATTCGGATCATTCTGCTGTGATTATTAACTTTAATGAAAAAATAATTTTAAAACAGACAAAACCAGTATTGACTAACTCGACGACGGATTGGAAGAGCTTTAAAACAGACCTAGAAAACTCGATTAACCTTAGAATTCAACTGAGAACTGTTCAGCAATTAGAGTAGGAAACAGAAAAGTTTACTAAGGTAATACAAGCGGCAGCATGGTTTAATACCAACTATCCTACAGTAAAAACAGTTTCAAACAAATATCCAAGTGAAATTAAAAACTTATTAGTTATAAAAAGAAGAGCCAGAAGAAGGTGGCAAAATTCAAGGGACCCGGATGATAAAAACAATTTAAACAGGATAACACAACATATTAAAAGGGAAATACAGAAATTTAAAAACTTGAACGTGGAAAACTACTTAAATAAACTAACACCTGACGAAAAAACAGATTATTCATTATGGAAGGCCACAAAACGAATCAAAAGACCAATAGCTCACATTCCTCCAATAAAAACAAGAAATGGAACGTGGGCAATTAGTAATGAGGAGAAAGCTCTTGTCTTTGCAGAATATCTAGAAGACGTATTCAAGCCATATGATATCCAAAGCAGCATTCAGCCAAATATTAATACATTTCCTGTGCAAAACATAAATCAGAATATACCACATGTTTCACCTAGAATAGTGATGGCTGAAATTAAAAATGGATTCAAGAAAAAGAAAGTACCAGGACATGACCTTATCACAGTGGAAATTCTCGTACAGCTGCCAAAAAAAGGTATATTAATGTTAACCAACCTAATTAATGCTTGTTTTAGGCTAAAACACATGCCAAGGATATGGAAAGTGGCAGAAATGATCATGCTATTAAAACCTGGTAAACCACCAAATGAAACCAAATCATACAGACCAATATCTTTATTGCCAATTCTATCAAAACTGGTCGAAAAACTGCTTCTAAAAAACCTGAAAACGATAATTGAAAACGAAAACATCATACCAAACTATCAGTTTGGCTTCAGAACAAGTCATTCTACCATAGACCAAGTTCACAGAATTACGGATATTATCGAACATGCACTGGAGGAAAGAAAAATCTGCTCGGCGGTTTTTTTAGACGTGGCACAAGCTTTTGATAGGGTATGGCATGAAGGCCTAATAACCAAGATCAGAAACATACTACCATCGTCATACGTCCAATTTATAACATCTTACTTAAATGACAGACTATTTAGTGTTAAACATGAGGATCAATATTCGAAATTATCAGAAATTAAAGCAGGTATCCCCCAAGTGAGTATCCTAGGTCCATTTTTGTACTTACTCTACACATATGATCTACCCTCACTAGGCGAGGTAAATATAGCAACGTTCGCGGATGATACTGCAATACTGGTAATTGATGAAAATCTAAATAGAGCTACGCAAAAATTACAAGTTGCAAACAATAATATATATGAATGGACAGAAAAATGGAAGATGAAGTTAAATGAATGTAAATCAATTCATATCAACTTCACAAACAAACATATAGACCAAAATCTACCAATCTTCCTTAATGGTAACATAATTCCTCAAGAATCAAATGTAAAGTATTTAGGAATGACACTCGACAGTAAATTGCTATGGAAAAATCATCTAAACACTAAATTAATTGAACTCAACTTAAAATATATAAAACTTCAATGGTTAATTGGATATAACTCGAAACTTAATATACAAAATAAATTGCTAATATATAATCAAATCCTAAAGCCGGTCTGGGTATATGGAATCCAGTTGTGGGGATGCGCTAGTCAGTGTCACATCTCATCTATACAGAGGTTTCAAAATAAGGTTCTGCGCAACATGGTTCGTGCCCCGTGGTACGTGAGAAATAATGATCTTCACAGGGATCTTAAAGTTAAAACAGTCGAGGAAGAAATCAGGATTTACGCATACAAACATCAAAACAGACTATCAACACATCCCAACTATGAAGCGGCATCACTAAGTGTACCTATACATGACATTAGAAGATTGAAAAGAAAAAAACCATCAGACCTATTAACATAAATTCAATACAGATAAAACCATAGCATATATCATATAGCATATATTTATTTATTTATCTATTTATTTATGTATTAACATATAAATACACAATACATATAAATACACAATACAGAACTGAAGTTGACGAGCCAGTGGGTGAAACAACAACTATAACTCCCCTAGTATTTAAGATCTCAGAAACAAACTTATGGTTGGTCCAAGGGACCAGTTTTAGTTCAAAATACAGATTCGTATATCAAAAAAAAAAAAAAAAAAAAAAAAATCATATAAAAAAAATGTATCCATGTTTTGTAACTTCAAAATGGGAGGTGTTGTGGAATAAAACACGCAGCCCCTGTATTTTGTTATATTACCACAAAAATAATTTTACATTACGCATTGCGCAATAATATTATTAATTATATTTATATTATTAAACTGTGTCAATAAGTTAATAAAGCTAAGTTAATAATGCTTATTTATCCAATGTATGCAATTTTGGGTATGAACAATTACAATTAATAATAATTATTAATGAGTTCAATTACTTACTCAATAGTAAATTAATTGTATTATTATTGCTTCAAAGTTTGTTTACATTTTTATGTAAACAAACGCTGATGAGTCAAAAAGTGTGAATAATAATTTGGTTTTTCTGGTAATTCGGAGAATCGAAATTTATTCAGCTTGAGTTAAACAGCTTTCAGAACAGAAAGTTCTGTACGAAGCTAACTAATAACTTATAAGTTTGGAATAAATAAATAGTTAATTTAAACTTAGAAAGAATATTGGAGTTTTATTTAAAAACAACTAGAAAAGATTTCGCTCCCATATAATATTTAATATATATATATAATATTGGCAAAGCCAAATATATATATTATACTGGCAATAATCTGGATATAAGGAAAAAAATATCATAGCTTAACTTTTGAACACAAAATTGGCGCAGCCGGTTAACCATGTACTACGTTTTTTGATAGAACCACAAAAAATTTCTTGGACCAGCATTTGAATTTTTTTTTTTGCGGGAAACCAAAAAAATCTGTATTTTTTTTTCGGACAACAACTAAAAGTACGAGCATCAATCAAAAGAGGAAAACAACATTAACAACATAAAAAAAAGAGAGAAAGCAGCATCAACCAGAAGTAAAGTACGTGGTAACACAAAAATTTGCAAAAGAAACACCCTGATTAGCTCTCAACAAAAAGGGGTAAGCACGACGCATTTTTGCGTAGCTTTTGTTTAAAATTGCAGAGTTTTTGTTGTTTTTTTTTGGATAATCTGTACATTTTTTTAAACAAATAGATGTATAATCGAGATTAGAAAATTATAGAGGCAGCACCATCGATTAGTATTGGGTTGAAAACTCTGCTATCGATATCACACATGTCCTTTCAAATGAGCTTTAGAACATTTACTCTGTAAATCAATATAAAAAAAAAATTTCGAATTCAAAATTTTTTTTTTCTTTCATCATCACTTAAATAATATATTATTTTTACATATTTGGAAAGGGTATTAATTTATCTATACAAAAGTAGAAGGTAGTATATTGTTTAATTTCATATTTTATTAGTTATTAACGATAAATTAAACACACCTTTCCAAATATCCATATAAAATTTTATATTTATGAAAGCTTTTCTTTTTTTTCGCATTAAAAAAAGCCGCGTAATATTTTTTTTGCTTTGTTTTCGCAATAGTTTGTTTGTATTGTATAATCTTATGAATTTTTTTATAATTATACAATATAATCTCATGCGAATACCACCCAAAACTATAGCTGATATAGGCCGTTTTCGTAAACGCAGTATGATCGCAGTACTGCAATATTTTTTTTCGTTTTTATGGTAGTTTAATCAACGAGACAGCAACCAATCGACAGAAGGAGCATTGGGTAAGTTAAATTTGTCGACTTTTCACTGTCTCAATAGTCAAAATACCATCAAAAAGAATTATTACATTGCAGTACTGCGATCATACTGCTTTTACGAAAACGGTCATAGTTTTGGGTGGAATTCGCATGATTGTGTTGTATAATTTTAATAAAAAGTTTTGGTGGTATTCGTACATTTGAAAATATTGTAATTCATAAATAAATTTTAATTTTAAATTTTTAGCAAAAAGAAATATAGTTTCTTATATATTGAGAAACAGTATAGTCGTTTGGGTTATCTGGTAATATCGATTAAAAAATGTATGGATTATTTTTTTTCAGACTAAATTAGAAGTCACAAAGAACATTTTTAAAAATATTTTATTCATCTATTAGTTATAATCAACATTTAATATTCTATAATTATAGAAAAAAAACACCAAAATCAATTGAATTTAATTTGAAAATTTATTAATTTAATTTAAAAAAGATTAAAATATTTTTAATAATGTGTTTGTGTTGAAAAATTTATCCCAGAAAAAAAAATACATGAATTTTTTTAATCGATATTACCAAAATCCCCAAACGCCTGTACTATTCTTATAATATAGAAGAAACTATATTTCGTTTTGCTAAAAAAATTATAAATGAATTAAGCGCGGCGCAGAATGTGAGCGTTAACTTACGATTGTATCTTTAAAAATGTTATTGTTAAGTATATATCAATTTATATTACAAAAAATTTTGCGCATAAAATTATTTTGATATATATTAATACATTTTTGTATTTGGCTTTAGCTTTTATGCTAGATAAAAAAACAGTTAGATAAAGTTAGCTCTCACATTCTTTGCCGTGCTTTATTCATAAATAATTCTAATTTTCAATTTTTTCCAAAAGAAATAGTTTTTCAAATGAACGAATACCACCAAAACTATTTATTACACAAAGCAAAAAAAAAATATTACGCGCCTTTTTTTAATGCGACAAAAAAGAAAAGCTTTCATAAATTTAAAATTTTATATGGATATTTGGAAAGGTGTGTTTAATTTATCGTTAATAACTAATAAAATATGAAATTAAACAATATACTACATTCTACTTTTGTATAGATAAATTAATACCCTTTCCAAATATGTAAAAAATAATATAATCATGATTATTTTGGAAAACTTCGTATTTGAGATTCCCTTCACTTTGCGTTTCACTTTCACAAAATTTGAGTATTCTAGATCTAGAAAACAATCGAACAACTACATTATCATACGTATTCAAATACGTAAATACGTATTTGAAAAATTAAAGTTTTTAATGTCAAAATCTAAATAAAAATATATAATTAGAACATCCGTATAGCTGTATCATTAATTTAATGTAAATAAAAATGCCTCGACTTTTTTTTTTAATTTGTACCAATTTCATCTGGTAGACGTTTCGAAAACCCACGAGCAATGTCCTTATTTAATTTCAGGTCATTGCTTTATTTTAGAAATTATTTCGTGTTTGTTGTTTTTTTCTTAAATATGTACTTTTAAAATTTAAATAATTGGTAAATATATAGATAAATGTTTAAAAAAATTGTTAAATTATTTTTAATTACATTTTGAATCTTCTAAAAGTAACAAATTTACAGCGAATGTCTATTATATGAAAAACGTTTCATTGTTCGATTCGACAGTATTACAGAATAATAAATTTTTCGAATCGGTAATACACTTTTTCCCTTCGAACGTTTTGTAGAATAACAAAAATTCAAATACGACCGTATTTCAAATACGAAGTTTTCCAAAATAATCATGATTATTTAAGTGATGATAAAAGAAAAAAATATTTTTAAATTAGAAATTTTTTTTATATTGATTTACAGAGTAAATTTCCTAAAGCTCTTTTGATAGCAGAGTTTTCAACCCAATACTAATCGCTGGTGCTGCCTCTATAATTTTCTTATCTCGGCGCAACAACTCAAAAAATGCCGTGATTGGACAACTATAAGAGAAATATATTTTATAGTTAAACAATGCTTTTATATAACAATGAGTAAGTAGAGGATAAAAACGAAGAGATGTTAATTTCGGAACTTAAACCTATAGTCTAGTTCCGCAGCAGGAAAAATGTAAAATAATACAATTATACAAATAGTAATGGAAAAATGAAAATTGTTCGCTAGCCAATGCGCACAAAACTCTTAAATGTAGTCCTACTATAACTATAATTCCATGGAATTATAAATATTTTTGTAAACATGCATAAAATTTTATTAATCACAAGAAACTCGAAAATAATGAATTTTATAACTTTATAGATTAATATGTTAAATTCTAAATCAATAGTAAAATATATTGGGGGTTATTCTACAAAACGGCGTATTTGAAATACGGTCGTATTTCGATTTTTGCTATTTCTGCAAAACGCAATTACGTTTAATGGAATACTGTATTATCACTGCAGTTTTTTTGTTATTTTGTAATGGTATTACATAGAGTGATGTGTGACTATCACCTATCACATCTTACAATTTTGCATAAACATTTCTTTGCAAAGTTATAATGGGGCTTATTCTACAAAATGACATATTTGAAATACGTTTATTTATGCGTTTCACTTTGGAATTATTTTGATATTATGAAAAACGATCGAAGAACATTATCGATAGTATTGGAAAACTTAAATTATGACGTTTTATGTAAAAAATTTTTTTTTTTGTTTATTAACGAAGATGAAATAAGTTGTTTTGAATTTATATATACATATATTATATATATACATATATATATATGTATTACATATATATACATTATATATATATATATATATATATATATATAAATATATATATATTTATATATAAATAACGTTTTCCTGTTTTTTGACCTGTTTTTTTATAAAAATTCTTAATATTTTAATTCATTTTTTAAAATTTTACTTATCTGAAAAACATAAAACCCCGAAATTTAATATTTTCATTGTCAATGTCTTAGATTTGAATTTTATAGCATTTTTAAATTTTACTTAGACTTTTAAGACGTTTTAATATTTTGAAAGAAATTAATTTTTATTTTATTAATAAATAAATTTAATATGTAGGTCCATATAACATTTTTTTTTTAAATCAACTTTATTTACTTATTTATTTTTTATTTATTTTCTTTATATAATAATAGTATTCATGTTGATCCTTCTATTGTAAATTGCCTCTAATTATGTTTAATATTTTAATAAAACAATAAATCCTTTATTATTCCCATGTGCGGATATTTCCTTGTGCGCATTTTTCTGTGTGCGCATTTTTCTGTGTGCGCAAATTTCCGTGTGCGCAAATTTCCGTGTGCGCAAATTTCTGTGTGCGCATTTTTCGTGTGCGCATATATGTCTGTGCGCAAATTTCTGTGCGCATTTTTCGTGTGCGCAAATTTCGTGTGCGCATTTATCCGGTCACGAAAATATCATATATTAACTTTTGAACACAACAGGTTTATTTACTATTAGAAATAACATTTTAAAAATTAGCATTTATGAAATTTTGGTATTCGGTGACCCTAGCGGAAGAAATTGCAAAAATTATTACTTGAACCGAATTCTACTATTAAATACCTTTCCAGCGAGTTATCACACTTCAATTTTAATCCACATTTACTATACTGGAAACACGGTTACTAGCATCGTATTCTACTCTTAAATACCTTTCCAACGAGTAGTTATAGTTAAAATTTTGTGCACATTTCGTATATGAAACAATAATTTTATTCGGAAAAAGGACAGATGGACAAAAGCGTAAGGGGTTAGTGTACACTCAAGCTTATGATAGACGCACCGATGGAAAGCTTGATTTGTAGAAAACCAGATGTAATTGCTAGAATTTCAAAATTCGGCCGGTAGGCGGCGCTATTCGCGTTTTGCCAAAACATATTTTTCCAAATAAAAATGTAATGGAATAGTAAATATGTACCAAAAATGAAATTTGACCACTCTTTAGAGATATTTAAGAGTAGAATATTTAAAAATATATTTATGATGACATTAACCTTATTTAAAATTTCTACCGCAAGAGGAGCTGAATACTAAAATATATAAAATTTAAATTGTGAAAAAGTGATTTCCAAAAGTGAGTAGACCATTTTGGTTTAATGTCGCATCTGAAAGGTAGAAAGTAGTAGCATAAAACCGCAATTATTATAATTTTAATTTCTACTACTAGAGGGCGAAACATATAATTGTTTTTTAAAAATGTTATTTATAAAGGGAAAGCAAGCGCAGCAAAGCTAATCAAAAATAAAACAAATGACATTCCCACATGCTGATTTTTTGCCGCTAGAGGGTAAGAACTTGTAAGTTAATCTAATAAATGTGCTAATCTAAAATAAAACAAATCAGACATTCCCACATCCTGATTTTTTGCCGATAGAGGGTAAGAACTTGTAATTTAATCTAAAAAATGTGTACCAAAAATGAATAAAGCCACAGTGTCTTATAATTTTAATTTATGCTACTAGAGGGCGTAACATATAATTATGATTTTTTTTAAATGGTGTTTAACTTGGTGAATCTTTACCAAAAATGCAGGGAAAGCAAGCACCGGAGAGCAAATCTAACATAAAATAAATCCATTCTCATAATCTAATTTTTTGCCGCTAGAGGGCAGTAAAATACAGTTAAAATCTTGTAATTAAATATAGTAAATGCTTTGGCGATTTGTTAATGTTGGAATAAGAAAATTAGAAAAAAACGAATTGTTGTGAAAGTATTAGTACGCCGGCTACATTTAAGCGGTTCTTTCGCGAATAGCCAAGGCGGTTCGTTTATGTACTGATTTTATCCATATAAAAAAAAAATCTGAAATTTTTTTAATTCAAAATAAAAAAACAAATATTTTTAATTTTTTGGTTGAAAATGTATATTATAAAAATAAATAATACCAAAAATGGGGATTTAAATTTTAGTTCTGCCTAATATTCTAGGACTTTAATATTAATATTTTCTAGGACTTTAATATTAATATTTTTATGAATAACACTAATATCCCTAATTTCACGGACTACTTCGTAATATATATTTTTTTCATTTTCACATTAAAATATTTTTAGCGTATTAAATATTTTTAATTTTACTTATCGTAAATTAATAAAAACACGTCTAATTGTTAGAATAAAATTAAAATTGTGCATGTTTTATTTCTGAAAAATGATTACTCACAAAAAAAAAAATGTATTACTGTTCTATCTAAAATGTTTTTTGTGAATGTATTGGTGAAAAGACGGTTCAGAAGCGGTACGTTTTGGGTTCGCTAAAAGCGAATTCTTTTATTTTCTTAAAGAGTAGAAGTAGAATACGATACCGGTATTCGTATTTCGAATATCTACCGTCTATCATAAACTTAGGTGTGACGGACAAACTCGTTGTGTTATTATATATTTTAAAAAAAGCCCTAAAAAGCCCATAATTATATAACTACTGATCATTAATACATAATACATATAATTTTTATAATATATACATATATTTTCGACAAACATTATAATAATATATAATTAAGTGTTTAGTAGTGTATATATTATTTTGGCTGTACTTCCGAATCCGAAAAGTGGCGTCATGACATAACGGTACTTTATGACATCAGGACTCCGAATAATGATGTCATTTTACCCGCAAACGCCATCTAGTGGCCGAAAAATGCATTACAAATTTTTTAAAAAATACATATTTTTGCCATTTTCTCCTTAACGGTAAATTGTAGGATCCCTATTTTTTTGTAAATTGTAGCTAATGAAATTCCCTATATTCTAAAAAAAAAACTTTTAATTATTTTTTTAAGAAGTCGTCTAAAACTGCAAATTACTATATATAGAGGTGTAGTGAGTATTTTACCGTTATTATCTTAACGGTAAGCATTAAATAGATTTTTTTATTTAGTGTAATAGAGCAAAGCTTCAGAATTTTTTTTAAATCAACTTGCTCTAACAAAAGTCTTCTAGAAAAAGGATAAAAACTAGGAAAAACTTTAAATTTTTTATTATGATTTATTCTTTCTTTTCAACCACAATATAACATTTTAATATCAAAAATTCATTTTGAAAATATATCGAGATTTTTCTTTTTTGCTTCTTTCCTCCAAAGGAATTTACATAAATGTAAATCCATATTATATTTCCGTATACCACCTCGGCCTCTAAACGTCTTTTTAATTCCATGTGCATTAGTTTCTGGATCTACGAAATTCTCCGTATGGTTTACTGTTTTATGCACATAACCAATCAGATTTAAATCTATGTATCCTCCCCAACAATCTGTACGAATTTCAGTTCCTACATGATAAATTACACATTTATTAAAAATTTAAGGTAAAGGGCGTAAAAAACTTAAAATTGGCCGTAAAATTTATAATTTAAAAAAAACACTATACCAATAAAAATAATGGGTTTTCCCTTTTCCCAAAATTTGCAACTAATAATAGGTTTTCCCTTTTCCGAAAAGTTTTGCAGGTTTTCCCTTTTCCGAAAAGTTTTGCAACTAATAATGGGTTTACCCTTTTCCGAAAAGTTGCAAAAAAAAAATGATTTTAAAAATATTATTTTAATCCTTTTTCTAGAAGATTTTGTTAGAACAAGTTGATTTAAAAAAAATTCTAAAACTTTGCTCTATTACACTAAATAAAAAAAAAATCAATATAATGCTTACCGTTAAGATAATAACTGTAAAATACTAACTACACCTCTTAATCTAGTAATTTGCAGTTTTAGACTTCTTAAAAAAATAATTAAGTTTTTTTTTTCAGAATATAGGGAATTTCATTAACTACAATTTAAAAAAAAATTGGGATCCTACAATTTACCGTTAAGGAGAAAATGGCAAAAATATGAATTTTTTAAAAAATTTGTAACGAATTTTGTGGCTACTAGATGGCGTTTGCGGGTCAAACGACGTCATTATTCAGAGCCCTGACGTCATAAAGTACTGTTATGTAATGACGTCATCTTAAGAGCTCGGGGCCGTTATTCGGAAGTATCCCCATTATTTTCATAATAAATATTTCAAAAATAACTATTGATACTGTATTTGCTAGATACATTGGAAATATTAAATCAACAGTATTTGTTTCATATTTCAGTTACCATAAACCAATAATTGTCTTTTATTGAATTTGATAATAACCAAACTAATATAATAATTTGATAATAACCAAACTAATATAATAATGGAGTAATATTATAATTATTATTATAAATATATTAAAGTTTTTATATTTTACAACTTTGTTTTATTTTACATTACTAAACGCCGTTACTAAACTGCACATCCCTCCCGAAATCTCATTTAATATTAAACATCGTTCAATTCTAAGTAATCAAAATTTCATGCACCTCTTTTGAAGTTTTACTTCATCCGTGTGTCCCGAGACGCACGTGTATAAAAAATTTTATAATTTTTTATAAACTTGTTGTTGACCCAACAAAAATAATGGAAGGAGCATAAGAAAAATAATTGAAGCTTCTCCGGGTATAGTTGTCTCGCTCTTTAGGTCGCCACTGTGTCAAAATTTATAAACGGGTAAAAATGACGGACTAGGTTTTTCTTCTAATCCGGGCTTGCTCTAAAATTATGCAATTATTTTTAAATGCTATGAAAAAAAGTGAAAGGGAAAAAATAGTGAGTATTGTTTGGTGAATATTGTTATTTAGTGGAAAGTGAATATTGTTATTTAGCTTATGCCGGATTAAAAATATATTTTTTACCTGAACAATATAAAAACTATTAAAATACTGGCATAATTTAAAAATATTTATTCTTCCGTATTATTACAATTATTAGAACGATGAATAATAATATTTTTTACTTGTTTAATATTTTTTATACCTTAGGTTTTTTTATCTCAAAAATAATAAATCAAAAAAAAAATCCTATCTTGGCATACAATTTATCAGCTGATATAATTTCAATTCATATAATTATAATTTTTACTAACACCTTTGTATATAAATTTATATAGTAGTCCCACTTGACTGATTTTTTTTGAATCGTGGCGACGAGAGAAGTGCTAACTAAAATATAGTAGGGACATAAATCATATTTTTGATTTAACAGGGCCATCTACATTTGAATAACTGAAACAATTCAAAATGGCAAATTTGTGTATATTTGTTATTGTAATTTGTTTTATTTCTTATTCTGGGTACAGAAGTGTAAGGGGAAGTGTAAAGTGTAAGAAAATATATAGAAAAAAAAATAATTTTGAATAATTTTGAATGAATTTTAGAATAGAAAAATAATTTTTTGTAAATTGCTAGGGATGGTGACGTAAGGGGGAAGAAAACATATGAGATTTTTGTTATGGATGTGCGTATTTGAATATAATTTTCTGAGTTAATTTAAGATTGAAAATATTTTTTTTATTTTTCAATTCTTAAATTCTTGGGGAAGAAAATATATCAGATTACTTTCTAGAATGTTCTAGAATGTTCTAGAAATCGAATAATTTTCAGGAATTTATGAATTACAAATGTTTTTTGTGTTATTATTCATTGGCGATGGTGCCGATTTTATAAAATTTCCTAATTTTTTAATTTTTATTGGTCTGGATGAAATGATGAATGGCCGTATTTTCATCTGGGATTTTCTCTGGTACCACTGGATGGATTGCGCTGATATTTGGTAAACTCCAAATAAAACGTCAAAACTGTTTGTAGTACTTAATACGCCCGTAAAAATTGGAAATTCCAATTGTCGGCGTTCGTACGCCGCGTATTTCGGGAGCTCTCATACAAAATAAAACGATTTTGACAGACGCTGACGCCGTACTCCTGTATTAGGGAGAGGTCTTAATTAATATCTTGCAAATATAACACATCTTTCCCCTATTTTTTGTAAGTAAAATTCGATTTGTTGCATTTTAAAAATATGTTATGCAATATAGTGATTCACTATTAGTGAAGTATTACAATAATTAAATTCAATTGGTGTTGCATTTCAATGAAATAGAAATATAGATAAGATAGTTTATATAAATATTGTATTCAATTTACAAAAAAATGGAAGTTTAACTATATGATTACTATATATAACTATTTCATTATGAATGACACAAAATTATATTTGCAATACTTCACTATTACATATTTCATCTTAAAATGCCATGCTATAATAAAATTTTTGACTAATCTAACAGGAAATTTAAATTCAATAAAAAATGCAAGTTTAGCTATATGTATATCATTATTACATAACTATTTCACTGGGAATGACACGAACTTATATTTGAATTGCTATTCTTCACTATTAAATATTAAAATATTTCATCTTAAAGTGCCATGCTATCATAAACATTGTGGTTGTGACTAATCTTTAATAGGAATTACTATTTATTATCTTATATATAATATACCAACACCAAGTATTACATATAATATACCAACACCAAGTATTACCAACCTGAAACCACCTTTTCTCTCCTTTGCAAATACATCTCCAAAAGCTATTATCCTATCATAACAATGTTCATTGATATATTTTGTTACTATCATATTCATATCTTTTGAGTTCTCAGTATTTGGATTGAGATCCATATGGATATTTGTAAAGGCATTATAATTATAAGATTCGCGACTACTTATTCCTGAGCACGTGCTCAGAAATGTAATTGCTAAAATATAATTAATTTCCATATATTTCACTACAGTACTTGCTCCAATAATATTGTATTGTATGAATAATAAATATTAATATAAACTTTTAAATTTGTTAAACTATTACAGCGCAGTTGTTTGTTGTTAACCCAACAAAAATTCTATCTTGCATGACAGAAAAAAGACGCAAGACATGTCAATAGTATATCTTGGGTCATTTAAAATGTATTAGCCAGAAAGGGATAGTTATTTATTTTTCGAACTAAAATATTTCATTCTATGCGATGGTTAAGACTCTGGTGACTATTACAAAAACTAAAAAAAACATATCTTTTTTATTCAGTGTCAGACAGCAATGTATGGTGTTAGTGTTGTGTAAAAAAATTGTGAATTTGTCATATTTAACTTATAATTATTGTTAAAAGTTTTTATTGATTACTTTTAAATGTATTTTATTAGTTTTTAAATAAAAAATAGTGATGATCATACATAATATGAACTTTTTTTCCACAAGGACAAACATAATACACGTCTTGCCAGACAAACCCAAGAAGACACGTCATGCAAGACACACCCAAGACATGTCATGCAATACAAACCCAAGACATGTCATGCATGACGACTTGTGACATTTGTCTGTCTTGGGTCTATCTTAACCCCTCAGTTACTCTCGCCACTCGTGACGCTGACGCGTGAGACGCAGATGTTTTCAAATGTCAAAAAAAAGTTCAAATGTATGTATAGAAGCTGATAAACTCGCCGTCTTCGTGACGCGCTTGACGCTCTTGCCGTAGAAAAGTTCAATAGATTTCAACTTTGGACGCGCTGCCGCGTTCAAATGCCAATGTAAAAAATATATTTTGTATTTTTATATTGAGATTTAAAATTCTCTGGTCGAGCAGATATAATATATTAATGTTTTTTTTAAAAGATTTATTATAATATATTTTTAGGTTATAAAAATTACAAAATAAAATTATTTTAAACGAAATTCATGCCGCATTGACGCTTTGAGAATATCTACTCAAAGCGTCACCGGCATCATTTGACTTTCGAACGCGTCATGCGGCACACGCGTCAACAGCGAGAATAACTCCAGCATAAAGACATGTCTTTGGTTCATCATTCATAGGTATGTCACTTTTTTTCCGCAAGAAAAATACACTACATTACTGTATGACACTGAATAAAAAAGATTTACAAAAATTAGAAGTTTTTTTTAGCTATTGTAATAGTCACCAGAGTCCTAACCATCGTATAGAATGAAATAATGTAATTCGAAAAATATTGTATACCTATCTTTTTCTTTCTAATACATTTTAAATTACCCAAGACATACTATAGTGACATGTCTTGGGTTTGTCAAGCAAGACAGAATTTTTGTTGGGTAGTTTACCCTAAAGGCCGGCGCAGAATTGAGGCTTTAATCTATAGCGTTCACGTTAACTTTTATATTTTGTATTTTGCCAAGTTTTTGCCTCAAAAAATTGATTTTTCACCAATATTAAAATAGTCTAGCGCTGGCGTTCATTTTTCAACTTGTTGAAAGCCAACGCTGGCGTTTTTTTCTCCTAGCGTTAACTGTAGGTGTTTTGTTCGCTTACATTGATTTCCATATGTTGAATCTTTTTTAAGTCAACGCTATCGATTAAAGCCCCAAATCGGAGTCGGCTTATGGTGCATGATCTAAAAATGAAAGGTCTGCTGGGTAGAGTTTTGACAGCTGCCATTATTTCTTATAGTGACGTCATTGTGAAGAATTATTTTGCAGAAGTTGTTTATATATATTTTAGTTCGGTGTGTTTTTATTTAATATTATGTGTTTTGAGAATTATGTGATTAAAAAATATTAAAATATATACATAATTTAAAATAACTATTAATTAATAAGTGGAAAATAGCGAACAGGATTGAAAAAATAATATATTTTTATAAGATAAAATTGTGTTGTGTTATTGAATTATAACTTTTAAAAATGAAATATTGTGTTGTGAGCTGGAAAGAAAGAAAGAATTTTAAAAATATAAAATTCTTCAGCTTTCCAAAACATAAAAATGAAATAAAAATATGGGTGAAAGCACCACATCTTATAAAATTAATTAGAAACCATTTCCGTGAATCTTGATACAAGATTTATCTGATAAAATAATGTTATTAATACAGGTCTAATAAGAGAATTACTTAAAACCACTGGTTCTTCTGTCTTAAGAATTTACTCATATAAATGTTAAAAATGCTGGTCGCCAAAAAGTGAAATAGCTACTCAACTATTTTCTCATTTTTTTATTTGACGTTTCGGATGATATGTCCCAAATAGCTTAATTTTCTTTCTTTTATATTTTTGATCAACATCAGGTTACTATTCATCCTTCTCAGAACTTCCTCATTCGTAATTCGATCGGTCCATTTTATTTTTAGTATCCTTCTGTAGGTCCACATTTCAAAAGCTTCTAATTTGCGCATATCTCTAAGTGTTAACGTTTAGTTTCGACACCATACAGTGCCACCGGCCAAATGTAGCACTTAAGTAGCTTTAGCTTCGTTGCTAAATTCAACCCGCCTTTGCAAAATAACTTGTTCATATTCCTGAATGATGATCTGGCAATTTCAATACGTGTGTTCAACTCTGACCTATTAGTAGCACTTCGATCAGTCTAATATCTTTTCCATCTAATCCTTTGATTTTAAGTATTTCTATTAGCTTATTATGTTGAACTCTATCGAAAGCCTTTTCAAAGTCGATGTAACAGGCATGTACCTCCACGTTTACGTCTCTACAGCGTTGAACAATTGTAATAAACATGAAAAGTGCGTCTCTTGTACCTAGAGCATTCCTAAAACCGAACTGACTATCGCTAACGTCAAGTTCCAACTTCTTGTAAATTCTTTCATGTATAATTCTTAGCAATATTTTTAGCGAATGATTCATTAGACTAATCGTTCTGAAATCTTTACAAGACGAAGCGTTACATTTTTTAGGAATTGTTGTAAAAGTTGATGTTAGCCAGTTTGTGGGAATTATACCAGAGTTATAAACTTTGTTTAGCAACGTAGTGAGCAGTTTTATTCCATTATCATCTAACATTTTTATAATTTCATTATTTATATTGTCCGGATCTGGTGCCAGCTTGTTTTTTGATTTTTTGATGGCTGCTCTTACCTCAGCTTCCATAATTTCTGGACCATCGTGAATATCAATACTCGGTGGAACGTGTCTAACATCTTCAAATAATTCTTCTATATACTCTTTCCATCTTTTTAATCTATCTTCTGCGTACGCTATAATTCTACCCCGTTTGTCTCTTAAACATTCATGATTATTTTTCTTAAATTTACCAGTTGCCATTTTTATTCTCTTGTGCATTTGGAAGTGATTGTGTTTTTTGTCTAATTCTTCAATTTCACTACATTGGTGGTTCCAGTATTTCATTTAGGCTTCTTTGAGTTTTCTTTTTATTAACTTGCTGATCTCTCTATGATTGGGTGAATTTCGTTTCATACTACCGCGTTCATGCATCAACACTATGATTTCACTGGTCATCCATTCTTTTTTCTTTTTTGTGTTTGTATTCTGATTAGAAAAATCTTTAACAACTTCAATTAATGGTTGCGTGAATGTATTCCAAGCTTTATCTATATCTTGCTCTTCAGAGATTATTGTATTCTTTTCATCTAATTTCGTTCTAATATTGTTTATGTAAAAAAATTTAATTTCAGGTGAATCTAAAACAGAAAGAGTTGGTTTATTTGATACATTTACCTTTTTTAAATTTTTAATTTTAATGTTAATTTTAGCAGCTAGTAAAATGTGGTCAGAATTAATATCCGCATTCGGGTAGGTTTTCACCACTTTTACTGCATTTTTAAATCTGAAATTTACCAGTATAAAATCAATCTGATTCCTCACCGTCCTTGCTGCATTATTTAATGGCGATCTCCACGTGTATAGCCTCCTCTTGGGTATTTCAAACCAGGTGTTAGTAATAATTAAGTTGTTATCTGTACAGAATTCAATTAATCTATTTCCTCTTTCATTCCTTGATCCAAGTCCAAATTTACCGATTATCCCCTCTACTTCACCTTGGCCCACTTTCGCGTTGAAGTCATCCAATACTAGCGTAACATCCTCTTTTTTGAGTGATTATTTCTTCTAACTCATTATAAAATTCATTACATATGAGATCATCGCAGTCAGCTGTTGTGGCGCAAATTTAGATTAAGTTAATATAATTTTTATTACCTTTTAATTGAAGTAGGATAATTCTGTCACTCTTCGGAATTATTGACGTTACGGAATTTTTCAATTTGTTTGAAATCAAAAAGCCTAAAACAATTTTTTTTCACAAAAAAAAAAAAATTTTCCAAAAAAATTTTTTCGTAATTTTTCTTTGTTCCATCATACTTAGTACGTATTTACTAACATTTTCACAAAAAAAACATTTTCACAAAAAAAAACAACCACGTCTATGATCAACAGCCCATCCCGAGTACACAAAGAAATTGTTGTTTGTTCTTACTTCACCTTTTCCTGTCCAGTGGATTTCGCTCACACCCAAAATATCAATTTGTAGTTGGTTTTTTTGTAATTCTAGTTCTTTAAGCTTCCCGCCTGCAGTAAACTACGAACATTCCATGTACCAATTTTGTAAGTATTCATTTGTTTTTTGTTATTGTGATATTTTTTCTTGTTTTCAGGGTTGCTGTTATGCGTGAAGTTATTCATATTGTTAGTGTTAATGTTGTTGTTGTTGCTGTTGGTGTTGTTGTTGACGTTGTTGTTGATATTGTTGATATTGTTGGAATTGTTGATATTGTTGATATTGTAGATATTGTAGATATTGTTGATATTGTTGATATTGTTGATATTGTTGATATTGTTGATATTGTTGTTGTTGTTGTTGATATTGTTGTTGTTGTTGTTGTTGTTGTTGTTGTTGTTGTTGTTGTTGTTGTTGTTGTTGTTGTTGTTGTTGTTGTTGTTGTTGTTGTTGTTGTTGTTGTTGTTGTTGTTGTTGTTGTTGTTGTTGTTGTTGTTGTTGTTGTTGTTGTTGTTGTTGTTGTTGTTGTTGTTGTTGTTGTTGTTGTTGTTGTTGTTGTTGTTGTTGTTGTTGTTGTTGTTGTTGTTGTTGTTGTTGTTGTTGTTGTTGTTGTTGTTGTTGTTGTTGTTGTTGTTGTTGTTGTTGTTGTTGTTGTTGTTGTTGTTGTTGTTGTTGTTGTTGTTGTTGTTGTTGTTGTTGTTGTTGTTGTTGTTGTTGTTGTTGTTGTTGTTGTTGTTGTTGTTGTTGTTGTTGTTGTTGTTGTTGTTGTTGTTGTTGTTGTTGTTGTTGTTGTTGTTGTTGTTGTTGTTGTTGTTGTTGTTGTTGTTGTTGTTGTTGTTGTTGTTGTTGTTGTTGTTGTTGTTGTTGTTGTTGTTGTTGTTGTTGTTGTTGTTGTTGTTGTTGTTGTTGTTGTTGTTGTTGTTGTTGTTGTTGTTGTTGTTGTTGTTGTTGTTGTTGTTGTTGTTGTTGTTGTTGTTGTTGTTGTTGTTGTTGTTGTTGTTGTTGTTGTTGTTGTTGTTGTTGTTGTTGTTGTTGTTGTTGTTGTTGTTGTTGTTGTTGTTGTTGTTGTTGTTGTTGTTGTTGTTGTTGTTGTTGTTGTTGTTGTTGTTGTTGTTGTTGTTGTTGTTGTTGTTGTTGTTGTTGTTGTTGTTGTTGTTGTTGTTGTTGTTGTTGTTGTTGTTGTTGTTGTTGTTGTTGTTGTTGTTGTTGTTGTTGTTGTTGTTGTTGTTGTTGTTGTTGTTGTTGTTGTTGTTGTTGTTGTTGTTGTTGTTGTTGTTGTTGTTGTTGTTGTTGTTGTTGTTGTTGTTGTTGTTGTTGTTGTTGTTGTTGTTGTTGTTGTTGTTGTTGTTGTTGTTGTTGTTGTTGTTGTTGTTGTTGTTGTTGTTGTTGTTGTTGTTGTTGTTGTTGTTGTTGTTGTTGTTGTTGTTGTTGTTGTTGTTGTTGTTGTTGTTGTTGTTGTTGTTGTTGTTGTTGTTGTTGTTGTTGTTGTTGTTGTTGTTGTTGTTGTTGTTGTTGTTGTTGTTGTTGTTGTTGTTGTTGTTGTTGTTGTTGTTGTTGTTGTTGTTGTTGTTGTTGTTGTTGTTGTTGTTGTTGTTGTTGTTGTTGTTGTTGTTGTTGTTGTTGTTGTTGTTGTTGTTGTTGTTGTTGTTGTTGTTGTTGTTGTTGTTGTTGTTGTTGTTGTTGTTGTTGTTGTTGTTGTTGTTGTTGTTGTTGTTGTTGTTGTTGTTGTTGTTGTTGTTGTTGTTGTTGTTGTTGTTGTTGTTGTTGTTGTTGTTGTTGTTGTTGTTGTTGTTGTTGTTGTTGTTGTTGTTGTTGTTGTTGTTGTTGTTGTTGTTGTTGTTGTTGTTGTTGTTGTTGTTGTTGTTGTTGTTGTTGTTGTTGTTGTTGTTGTTGTTGTTGTTGTTGTTGTTGTTGTTGTTGTTGTTGTTGTTGTTGTTGTTGTTGTTGTTGTTGTTGTTGTTGTTGTTGTTGTTGTTGTTGTTGTTGTTGTTGTTGTTGTTGTTGTTGTTGTTGTTGTTGTTGTTGTTGTTGTTGTTGTTGTTGTTGTTGTTGTTGTTGTTGTTGTTGTTGTTGTTGTTGTTGTTGTTGTTGTTGTTGTTGTTGTTGTTGTTGTTGTTGTTGTTGTTGTTGTTGTTGTTGTTGTTGTTGTTGTTGTTGTTGTTGTTGTTGTTGTTGTTGTTGTTGTTGTTGTTGTTGTTGTTGTTGTTGTTGTTGTTGTTGTTGTTGTTGTTGTTGTTGTTGTTGTTGTTGTTGTTGTTGTTGTTGTTGTTGTTGTTGTTGTTGTTGTTGTTGTTGTTGTTGTTGTTGTTGTTGTTGTTGTTGTTGTTGTTGTTGTTGTTGTTGTTGTTGTTGTTGTTGTTGTTGTTGTTGTTGTTGTTGTTGTTGTTGTTGTTGTTGTTGTTGTTGTTGTTGTTGTTGTTGTTGTTGTTGTTGTTGTTGTTGTTGTTGTTGTTGTTGTTGTTGTTGTTGTTGTTGTTGTTGTTGTTGTTGTTGTTGTTGTTGTTGTTGTTGTTGTTGTTGTTGTTGTTGTTGTTGTTGTTGTTGTTGTTGTTGTTGTTGTTGTTGTTGTTGTTGTTGTTGTTGTTGTTGTTGTTGTTGTTGTTGTTGTTGTTGTTGTTGTTGTTGTTGTTGTTGTTGTTGTTGTTGTTGTTGTTGTTGTTGTTGTTGTTGTTGTTGTTGTTGTTGTTGTTGTTGTTGTTGTTGTTGTTGTTGTTGTTGTTGTTGTTGTTGTTGTTGTTGTTGTTGTTGTTGTTGTTGTTGTTGTTGTTGTTGTTGTTGTTGTTGTTGTTGTTGTTGTTGTTGTTGTTGTTGTTGTTGTTGTTGTTGTTGTTGTTGTTGTTGTTGTTGTTGTTGTTGTTGTTGTTGTTGTTGTTGTTGTTGTTGTTGTTGTTGTTGTTGTTGTTGTTGTTGTTGTTGTTGTTGTTGTTGTTGTTGTTGTTGTTGTTGTTGTTGTTGTTGTTGTTGTTGTTGTTGTTGTTGTTGTTGTTGTTGTTGTTGTTGTTGTTGTTGTTGTTGTTGTTGTTGTTGTTGTTGTTGTTGTTGTTGTTGTTGTTGTTGTTGTTGTTGTTGTTGTTGTTGTTGTTGTTGTTGTTGTTGTTGTTGTTGTTGTTGTTGTTGTTGTTGTTGTTGTTGTTGTTGTTGTTGTTGTTGTTGTTGTTGTTGTTGTTGTTGTTGTTGTTGTTGTTGTTGTTGTTGTTGTTGTTGTTGTTGTTGTTGTTGTTGTTGTTGTTGTTGTTGTTGTTGTTGTTGTTGTTGTTGTTGTTGTTGTTGTTGTTGTTGTTGTTGTTGTTGTTGTTGTTGTTGTTGTTGTTGTTGTTGTTGTTGTTGTTGTTGTTGTTGTTGTTGTTGTTGTTGTTGTTGTTGTTGTTGTTGTTGTTGTTGTTGTTGTTGTTGTTGTTGTTGTTGTTGTTGTTGTTGTTGTTGTTGTTGTTGTTGTTGTTGTTGTTGTTGTTGTTGTTGTTGTTGTTGTTGTTGTTGTTGTTGTTGTTGTTGTTGTTGTTGTTGTTGTTGTTGTTGTTGTTGTTGTTGTTGTTGTTGTTGTTGTTGTTGTTGTTGTTGTTGTTGTTGTTGTTGTTGTTGTTGTTGTTGTTGTTGTTGTTGTTGTTGTTGTTGTTGTTGTTGTTGTTGTTGTTGTTGTTGTTGTTGTTGTTGTTGTTGTTGTTGTTGTTGTTGTTGTTGTTGTTGTTGTTGTTGTTGTTGTTGTTGTTGTTGTTGTTGTTGTTGTTGTTGTTGTTGTTGTTGTTGTTGTTGTTGTTGTTGTTGTTGTTGTTGTTGTTGTTGTTGTTGTTGTTGTTGTTGTTGTTGTTGTTGTTGTTGTTGTTGTTGTTGTTGTTGTTGTTGTTGTTGTTGTTGTTGTTGTTGTTGTTGTTGTTGTTGTTGTTGTTGTTGTTGTTGTTGTTGTTGTTGTTGTTGTTGTTGTTGTTGTTGTTGTTGTTGTTGTTGTTGTTGTTGTTGTTGTTGTTGTTGTTGTTGTTGTTGTTGTTGTTGTTGTTGTTGTTGTTGTTGTTGTTGTTGTTGTTGTTGTTGTTGTTGTTGTTGTTGTTGTTGTTGTTGTTGTTGTTGTTGTTGTTGTTGTTGTTGTTGTTGTTGTTGTTGTTGTTGTTGTTGTTGTTGTTGTTGTTGTTGTTGTTGTTGTTGTTGTTGTTGTTGTTGTTGTTGTTGTTGTTGTTGTTGTTGTTGTTGTTGTTGTTGTTGTTGTTGTTGTTGTTGTTGTTGTTGTTGTTGTTGTTGTTGTTGTTGTTGTTGTTGTTGTTGTTGTTGTTGTTGTTGTTGTTGTTGTTGTTGTTGTTGTTGTTGTTGTTGTTGTTGTTGTTGTTGTTGTTGTTGTTGTTGTTGTTGTTGTTGTTGTTGTTGTTGTTGTTGTTGTTGTTGTTGTTGTTGTTGTTGTTGTTGTTGTTGTTGTTGTTGTTGTTGTTGTTGTTGTTGTTGTTGTTGTTGTTGTTGTTGTTGTTGTTGTTGTTGTTGTTGTTGTTGTTGTTGTTGTTGTTGTTGTTGTTGTTGTTGTTGTTGTTGTTGTTGTTGTTGTTGTTGTTGTTGTTGTTGTTGTTGTTGTTGTTGTTGTTGTTGTTGTTGTTGTTGTTGTTGTTGTTGTTGTTGTTGTTGTTGTTGTTGTTGTTGTTGTTGTTGTTGTTGTTGTTGTTGTTGTTGTTGTTGTTGTTGTTGTTGTTGTTGTTGTTGTTGTTGTTGTTGTTGTTGTTGTTGTTGTTGTTGTTGTTGTTGTTGTTGTTGTTGTTGTTGTTGTTGTTGTTGTTGTTGTTGTTGTTGTTGTTGTTGTTGTTGTTGTTGTTGTTGTTGTTGTTGTTGTTGTTGTTGTTGTTGTTGTTGTTGTTGTTGTTGTTGTTGTTGTTGTTGTTGTTGTTGTTGTTGTTGTTGTTGTTGTTGTTGTTGTTGTTGTTGTTGTTGTTGTTGTTGTTGTTGTTGTTGTTGTTGTTGTTGTTGTTGTTGTTGTTGTTGTTGTTGTTGTTGTTGTTGTTGTTGTTGTTGTTGTTGTTGTTGTTGTTGTTGTTGTTGTTGTTGTTGTTGTTGTTGTTGTTGTTGTTGTTGTTGTTGTTGTTGTTGTTGTTGTTGTTGTTGTTGTTGTTGTTGTTGTTGTTGTTGTTGTTGTTGTTGTTGTTGTTGTTGTTGTTGTTGTTGTTGTTGTTGTTGTTGTTGTTGTTGTTGTTGTTGTTGTTGTTGTTGTTGTTGTTGTTGTTGTTGTTGTTGTTGTTGTTGTTGTTGTTGTTGTTGTTGTTGTTGTTGTTGTTGTTGTTGTTGTTGTTGTTGTTGTTGTTGTTGTTGTTGTTGTTGTTGTTGTTGTTGTTGTTGTTGTTGTTGTTGTTGTTGTTGTTGTTGTTGTTGTTGTTGTTGTTGTTGTTGTTGTTGTTGTTGTTGTTGTTGTTGTTGTTGTTGTTGTTGTTGTTGTTGTTGTTGTTGTTGTTGTTGTTGTTGTTGTTGTTGTTGTTGTTGTTGTTGTTGTTGTTGTTGTTGTTGTTGTTGTTGTTGTTGTTGTTGTTGTTGTTGTTGTTGTTGTTGTTGTTGTTGTTGTTGTTGTTGTTGTTGTTGTTGTTGTTGTTGTTGTTGTTGTTGTTGTTGTTGTTGTTGTTGTTGTTGTTGTTGTTGTTGTTGTTGTTGTTGTTGTTGTTGTTGTTGTTGTTGTTGTTGTTGTTGTTGTTGTTGTTGTTGTTGTTGTTGTTGTTGTTGTTGTTGTTGTTGTTGTTGTTGTTGTTGTTGTTGTTGTTGTTGTTGTTGTTGTTGTTGTTGTTGTTGTTGTTGTTGTTGTTGTTGTTGTTGTTGTTGTTGTTGTTGTTGTTGTTGTTGTTGTTGTTGTTGTTGTTGTTGTTGTTGTTGTTGTTGTTGTTGTTGTTGTTGTTGTTGTTGTTGTTGTTGTTGTTGTTGTTGTTGTTGTTGTTGTTGTTGTTGTTGTTGTTGTTGTTGTTGTTGTTGTTGTTGTTGTTGTTGTTGTTGTTGTTGTTGTTGTTGTTGTTGTTGTTGTTGTTGTTGTTGTTGTTGTTGTTGTTGTTGTTGTTGTTGTTGTTGTTGTTGTTGTTGTTGTTGTTGTTGTTGTTGTTGTTGTTGTTGTTGTTGTTGTTGTTGTTGTTGTTGTTGTTGTTGTTGTTGTTGTTGTTGTTGTTGTTGTTGTTGTTGTTGTTGTTGTTGTTGTTGTTGTTGTTGTTGTTGTTGTTGTTGTTGTTGTTGTTGTTGTTGTTGTTGTTGTTGTTGTTGTTGTTGTTGTTGTTGTTGTTGTTGTTGTTGTTGTTGTTGTTGTTGTTGTTGTTGTTGTTGTTGTTGTTGTTGTTGTTGTTGTTGTTGTTGTTGTTGTTGTTGTTGTTGTTGTTGTTGTTGTTGTTGTTGTTGTTGTTGTTGTTGTTGTTGTTGTTGTTGTTGTTGTTGTTGTTGTTGTTGTTGTTGTTGTTGTTGTTGTTGTTGTTGTTGTTGTTGTTGTTGTTGTTGTTGTTGTTGTTGTTGTTGTTGTTGTTGTTGTTGTTGTTGTTGTTGTTGTTGTTGTTGTTGTTGTTGTTGTTGTTGTTGTTGTTGTTGTTGTTGTTGTTGTTGTTGTTGTTGTTGTTGTTGTTGTTGTTGTTGTTGTTGTTGTTGTTGTTGTTGTTGTTGTTGTTGTTGTTGTTGTTGTTGTTGTTGTTGTTGTTGTTGTTGTTGTTGTTGTTGTTGTTGTTGTTGTTGTTGTTGTTGTTGTTGTTGTTGTTGTTGTTGTTGTTGTTGTTGTTGTTGTTGTTGTTGTTGTTGTTGTTGTTGTTGTTGTTGTTGTTGTTGTTGTTGTTGTTGTTGTTGTTGTTGTTGTTGTTGTTGTTGTTGTTGTTGTTGTTGTTGTTGTTGTTGTTGTTGTTGTTGTTGTTGTTGTTGTTGTTGTTGTTGTTGTTGTTGTTGTTGTTGTTGTTGTTGTTGTTGTTGTTGTTGTTGTTGTTGTTGTTGTTGTTGTTGTTGTTGTTGTTGTTGTTGTTGTTGTTGTTGTTGTTGTTGTTGTTGTTGTTGTTGTTGTTGTTGTTGTTGTTGTTGTTGTTGTTGTTGTTGTTGTTGTTGTTGTTGTTGTTGTTGTTGTTGTTGTTGTTGTTGTTGTTGTTGTTGTTGTTGTTGTTGTTGTTGTTGTTGTTGTTGTTGTTGTTGTTGTTGTTGTTGTTGTTGTTGTTGTTGTTGTTGTTGTTGTTGTTGTTGTTGTTGTTGTTGTTGTTGTTGTTGTTGTTGTTGTTGTTGTTGTTGTTGTTGTTGTTGTTGTTGTTGTTGTTGTTGTTGTTGTTGTTGTTGTTGTTGTTGTTGTTGTTGTTGTTGTTGTTGTTGTTGTTGTTGTTGTTGTTGTTGTTGTTGTTGTTGTTGTTGTTGTTGTTGTTGTTGTTGTTGTTGTTGTTGTTGTTGTTGTTGTTGTTGTTGTTGTTGTTGTTGTTGTTGTTGTTGTTGTTGTTGTTGTTGTTGTTGTTGTTGTTGTTGTTGTTGTTGTTGTTGTTGTTGTTGTTGTTGTTGTTGTTGTTGTTGTTGTTGTTGTTGTTGTTGTTGTTGTTGTTGTTGTTGTTGTTGTTGTTGTTGTTGTTGTTGTTGTTGTTGTTGTTGTTGTTGTTGTTGTTGTTGTTGTTGTTGTTGTTGTTGTTGTTGTTGTTGTTGTTGTTGTTGTTGTTGTTGTTGTTGTTGTTGTTGTTGTTGTTGTTGTTGTTGTTGTTGTTGTTGTTGTTGTTGTTGTTGTTGTTGTTGTTGTTGTTGTTGTTGTTGTTGTTGTTGTTGTTGTTGTTGTTGTTGTTGTTGTTGTTGTTGTTGTTGTTGTTGTTGTTGTTGTTGTTGTTGTTGTTGTTGTTGTTGTTGTTGTTGTTGTTGTTGTTGTTGTTGTTGTTGTTGTTGTTGTTGTTGTTGTTGTTGTTGTTGTTGTTGTTGTTGTTGTTGTTGTTGTTGTTGTTGTTGTTGTTGTTGTTGTTGTTGTTGTTGTTGTTGTTGTTGTTGTTGTTGTTGTTGTTGTTGTTGTTGTTGTTGTTGTTGTTGTTGTTGTTGTTGTTGTTGTTGTTGTTGTTGTTGTTGTTGTTGTTGTTGTTGTTGTTGTTGTTGTTGTTGTTGTTGTTGTTGTTGTTGTTGTTGTTGTTGTTGTTGTTGTTGTTGTTGTTGTTGTTGTTGTTGTTGTTGTTGTTGTTGTTGTTGTTGTTGTTGTTGTTGTTGTTGTTGTTGTTGTTGTTGTTGTTGTTGTTGTTGTTGTTGTTGTTGTTGTTGTTGTTGTTGTTGTTGTTGTTGTTGTTGTTGTTGTTGTTGTTGTTGTTGTTGTTGTTGTTGTTGTTGTTGTTGTTGTTGTTGTTGTTGTTGTTGTTGTTGTTGTTGTTGTTGTTGTTGTTGTTGTTGTTGTTGTTGTTGTTGTTGTTGTTGTTGTTGTTGTTGTTGTTGTTGTTGTTGTTGTTGTTGTTGTTGTTGTTGTTGTTGTTGTTGTTGTTGTTGTTGTTGTTGTTGTTGTTGTTGTTGTTGTTGTTGTTGTTGTTGTTGTTGTTGTTGTTGTTGTTGTTGTTGTTGTTGTTGTTGTTGTTGTTGTTGTTGTTGTTGTTGTTGTTGTTGTTGTTGTTGTTGTTGTTGTTGTTGTTGTTGTTGTTGTTGTTGTTGTTGTTGTTGTTGTTGTTGTTGTTGTTGTTGTTGTTGTTGTTGTTGTTGTTGTTGTTGTTGTTGTTGTTGTTGTTGTTGTTGTTGTTGTTGTTGTTGTTGTTGTTGTTGTTGTTGTTGTTGTTGTTGTTGTTGTTGTTGTTGTTGTTGTTGTTGTTGTTGTTGTTGTTGTTGTTGTTGTTGTTGTTGTTGTTGTTGTTGTTGTTGTTGTTGTTGTTGTTGTTGTTGTTGTTGTTGTTGTTGTTGTTGTTGTTGTTGTTGTTGTTGTTGTTGTTGT